>PPNJ02000007.1:0-381444 GCA_003707215.2 Phaffomyces thermotolerans | reverse complement strand
GAAGCTAAACCAGCAGCTGCTCCATCATTTAGTTTTGGCGGTGCCACTGCAGGAAAAAAAGAAGAACCTAAACCAGCAGCTGCTCCCTCATTTAGTTTTGGTGCAGCTGCTACAGAAAAGAAAGAGGAAGCTAAACCAGCAGCTGCTCCATCATTTAGTTTTGGCGGTGCCACTGCAGGAAAAAAAGAAGAACCTAAACACGCGGCTACTAGTGGTTTCTCATTTGGTGTCACATCAACAAAAAAAGATGAAGCTAAACCAGCAGCAACAGGATTCTCATTTAGCAGTGCTAGTTCAGAAAAGAAAGATGAAACAAAACCTATCACGACTGGATTTTCATTTGGTGCAGCTAAAAATGACGACAAAACATCTGAAGATAAGAAAGGTATATCGTTCTCAACCACTACCAATACAACCACAAGTGCTAAAACTGATTCTCAAACAATTCAACCTCAACCAATTTTATTGAATAATAAAACTTTAGAGTCACTGATAACAAAATGGACAAATCAATTGACTAAGGCTTCTGGAGAATTTGACCAATATGCTTCAAAAGTAATTGAATGGGATCGCATTCTAGTTGAAGGAGGTGAAAAAATATCTGATTTATATAACGAAGTTGTCGTTGCTGAACAAACTCAAACCAAAGTTGACCAAGCTTTACTATATATTGAAAGACAACAAAATGAACTGGAGATATTCCTTGACAATTATGAAGTAAAAGCCCAAAACTTATTATCAGATGTCTTATCTTCAAATACACAACAAAGAGATTCATCAGTGTTAACCAACGATCAAAAAAGAGAACAAGCTTATAGAACTGCTGAATTATTAGATGAGAATTTAAACTCGTTAGGTACCAACTTGTCATCATTAATATCTGAAATAAATGAAGTTAGTGATTCTTTCAATAAAGTTAATGGTTTAGATGGATCGAAAGAAGTTACTAAAGATGAAGATGATGGTTCTTTGGCCCAAATTGTTAAGCTATTAGGTAGTCATTTAGATTCACTAAGATTTATTGAAACTAGTTCAGAAGAACTGAAAACTAAATTAGATAAATTTAATGGCATTGAACTATGATTTTATATAGTGACTAGATGAATGAAAAGAAATTGATTTTCTTTTCCCAAATCTTATACGATATTTAATGTACAATTCAATTTTATGTTTCTATATAATTATAAACATATGTGTAGGTATAATTGCTTTCATTCTTCTCCATTGAACTCAGTCAAAGTACTTAATAGAACAAATAAATTGACCAATTCTTTTAATCCTGAGGCAGTTGTGCTTTCATTTTTATTATGAACGCTGGTTTCACCTTTCGTGTCCATCAATAGATCTTTTTTCAAAACACCCAAAATTAATTTTTTAAAATGCTTTAATAAATTTTTTACTTGTTGAATAACTAGCTTATTTTCAGAACTTGTGCTTAACAAAATAGCAGAGACTAATTGAAAGGCAGGAACTAATAACTCAAATAGTGAAACACCGTTACTGACATTGTCAAAAGATAATGGGGTATCTAAGTTCAAATTAACTCTAACAAAAGTAGATATTTGAACAGTTGATCTATCAAATGTTAAATCTAATCCAAAATCAGGGTCAATTAATAAGAATGAGCAAGCTTTGATCGTTTGAAAAATTTCGCTTTGTAATAGTTGTTGAGCTCCATGCCTTGTTTCAGCAACTCTGATTAAAAAGCTGAAAGTGGCTTTGAATGCAGTAAGCTCATATAATAAAGAGTCTAATGTGATGTTGTTTTCATCAGAAAGTGATAAAATATCATCCGTTCTTTTGATTGATTTCACAAGTAGTAACAGTAGATTATTTTTAACTAATGTATTAAGAACAAAATTTAGTTGGTTGGCATTTGACAGCTGAAATAATGACTCTAGTAGTAAAATACCTGTGATTCTTGTTGGACCCTCACCACTAATAGCGTCAGTACAAATAATTGAAATTAATCTTTCACTGGAAAATTTGATACTTTTCAAAATTTCTTTTGAGATTTTAGGGTAGTTTAGTACCCATGTTAGGTATTTGTTACTCAAAACATATAAGTCTGATCTTAATGTTAATGAAGATGAAGGACTTAAAATACCATTCAAACAAGTTTTGAACAATAAATATAAACTTTCATAAACAATTGAGATATTTGGACTGTCTTGTTCGATTGTTTTTCTATCTTGGTGATAAATATCATACAGTGAAACACATAAGGAAGCTAATTCTTCAGCATATAAAATATCAGTTTCCACATAATGATCAATACGTGGAACAACGTATTGGAAAACCTCAAGAATGAAATTAGATCTTTTAACTGGATCTAAATTACCATCGGTAACGATAACTTGAACCAATTGATCCCATGTATGTAAACTTGATAATTGATATGACTTGAATTTCAAACCGGCGATAAAATTGACAAATCTAGTTCTTATTCGATTCTTTTCATCTAGGACAGATTTTTCATTATTTTTGACAACAGCTGGTAGTGATATTAGGCTTGTACTTCTGAATGAATCGGCTTTCTTTAAATCTGTTTTTGTTTCTTGCAGTTTGATGGTCTCATGTTCTTCCTCCTTAGCTGTTTTATAACGGCCATTGATGTGTAGTTTTCTTAAGTGTAAATCTAGTAAATAATCTAAATCTGTTAAATTGAAAATAATACCTTGTGATGAAACATTTAATGATATTTTGTTCAAGTTCAAGTTCAAATCAACACCATCAAAATATTCAAGTTGATCAGGAATAGTGGAAACTTGAGACAAGTTAAATTCTAGAACATCTAAAAATGAAAGAACTTTTGGAGGTCCTAAAAATGATTCATTTCCCGTGGTTAATAAATTAACATATTTTGCGATTTTAGAAATAAAACCTTCTTCTGAGCTTCTATGTAATTCAAGACTTAAATATTTTAATATCAAACTTCTCAGGTTGATGAAAGCTAAGAAAGCACCAATTGCAGGACCAGAACTAAAGTCACTTACAGTACTTAAATCAGTGTCTAACACTTGACCATTCCAATGCGTATGAGGATCAGTTTTTGGAATTTCTAATAGTTTCTCGAATAAATCGAAATTGTTTAGATATTCTAAAATGATTGATGATGAAAGTGGATTAGATGCAAGTTTTAGAATTATTTCAAATGATAAAGAAGCTAGCCTAATAGGAGCATAATCAATATTTTGAGAATTGATACTCAAAAAGCTCGATTCTAAAATGAATAATAATGATTTGAAAGCCGAAGTACCAGAAGCAATGTACGTTTCCTCATCATTTGAGCCTAAGGTTAAACCATTTCTCAAATCAAAGCCCAAAAGGAAATGAGATACTGAAATGTTCTTTTCAGATGCATGTAAATTAGCGTTCAAGAAATCTAATAATTGAACTTTAACATCAAGTGCACGAGTTTCAGTGATTTCAGCTTCTAATTGATCGATTATATTATGTTTGATTCTTAATGATTCATTGACACTGTTTAAAACACTTAGTAGTCTAGTTTTTCCGACTGATTGACCACTGATATTAGATCCAAATTGAGGCGCTGAAGCGAAAAGTGATAATAGTTTAATAGATTTTTCAGCAATTGGTAAATGTGAAGAACCTGCATACAAAGCAATATGAGCAACAAGCGGTAAGTTGAATAATATCGCATCATAAAAAGAACGTAATCCATGAGTACCAATAGATGTAGATGAGTAAACTGAGTTATCAGATCTGAGTATTGGTAATAATTCGTCAATGTAAGCAACTTCTAAATCAAAAATTTCTAAAAGTAAATTCAAAGATAGATCAACAACTTGAACTTGTTTTTCTGTTATTACCTTATCACTTATGTTGTCGTAACCTATTGAAATGATAGATAATAAGGTGCTATATACCTTTTCTTGAAAAATGTAGTTCAAAGTTATCGCACAAGGGTTTAATTGAACATATGAGGTGAAATCTGAAGTTGAAACGATAGAGTTTAGGTCAACGCCAGCTGGAAATGAATTCAAGATTAATTTTGAATCAAATGATGATAAACAATTGTCTAATATTTTTAAGATTGGTTCTTGAAGTGCAACCCTTTCTGCGAAATATAATGATTTTGAATTATAAAAAACGTCAGTTAAAATGAATTCAAGATATCCAGAAATACCATCTTTCCTGTATGATAATCCTAAATTTGTTGGGTATGGTAGTTTTAATTTATCAATATTTGATCCATATGGCCTTAGTAGAACTTCCACCAAAGTGATGAAACCAACAATATCCGGATATGTTGAAAATTTTGATTCAAATGCTTCTTTATATGAAATTGAAGGGGATTGGTCATAGATCCAGGCATCTAGTTGTTCCCAGATGAAGAATCTTCTCTCTTGATTACTTGAAACTAAAGAGCTGATAACTTTCAAAGCTGAACCAACCAAAGGGGTATCTAATTTCATGAACTTGAACAAGGAGTCCAATAAAGTCGAATCAAAAAATCCTTTCACATCTTCACTGTTGATTGCAACTTGGTAAAGTAGAGTAAAATATGATGATATTGATAAAATAATTTCTTCACTTAAATCACGATCATCGCCATTTTTTTCGAATTCAGTTATTCTTTCAATGTATAGATTAAGTAAAGTAACAATACCGGTCCAGTTAATTTTATCAGACATGGATACAAAATGGTAAACATGATTCGCATTTTCTGAACCAGTTGCTAACGCGGAGATCATGATAGCAAAAGTAGATCTCATTAATAGATCTTCCCCTTTCGAAGCCCATTCAATGAAACCAAACGAATTAGACTCTCTATCTTCCCAAAATGCAGTAATAAGTGATTCACGATCACAATAAACAAAATATAAGGCCAAATAAAATCTTTCCAAGTCTGCATTTTTGGAAATATCATCTAAAGTAAGATCTTCACCAGATAGTAACAAATCTTCTTCAGAGTCTTTCATCTTGACTAATAGAAACGCAGCATCGGAAATAAATGCTTGAATGAAATCATTGAGTGTTTGTGTTAGCAAAACCGTCAAATTTTCAGATAATTTATCATCTTTATTGATACAATAAACAGTTGTTTGTGATTGTGGGTCTTGTGATCTTAATTTTCTAGTTTCTTCTTCATTGACATCATATATTCTTTTTTGTACTAGTCTTGGTAAATGTTGTTCTAATAAAGATCTAATATCATAAAACAATTCTGATTTAGCATCAGAAGTCTCTGCAGAAACGATCAAGAATTCTTCAATAGCACCTAATTGAATAGCTAAAGTCATTGGATTTTCAACAGCGATTTCAAAATCAAATTCTTTTAAACGAGCTTGAGATTCTTTACACCAGTCAATGAAATAAGTTAAAAAAGCAAAAATGATTAATACCTTGATTGGTTTTTTAAAAACATCATCTTTATGAAGTTCTTTTAATAGTTCACTATGAAGACTTTTAACATCTTGTTCTGTTAATTTTGATAAATTTGAAACAAATAATAATAGACTTGGAAGGGTATGAATGACAAAAAAATCATCAGCATCAAAATTATCGATCGTATTGAAAATTACTGTGAATTGAGATTTTGATACTAGCTTTTTTGAAACTAAACCATATAAAATTTCACCCAATGTTTCATGTTGTGATTTTAAAAAGTCCCTTCTGAATTTAATCTTTAATTGAAATTCATTTGAATCATAACTTCCCATTATTTTAGCTTTTTGAACTAACTGGAAAACGGTAGTCAACTCATCTTGAACAAATTTGAAAGACTTCAATAAAACATCAAGGAATGCGCCTGAATAAATAGTATCAACCAATGCAATATCACCAGCATTGAAGATATATGAAACTATTTCAAGAATAGTTTGCTTTCGCAAGTAATGAGCTGCTTGAGCATTATCTGTAAAACTGATACCTAATTCACTTGAATTGTGGATTAGTTCAGATGCGATCAATTCATCAATATCTAGTTCATCAGATAAAGTAGCAGCAGTAATCTTAAATTGGTCATTAAGCTCAAATTCACCATCAGCAAACTTAACTTTTCCTATTTCTAAGGTCTTTCGACTTGCCTCACTTCTTTTTGGTACAATTATCAAATTTTGTAAGTCGTTCTTCAAGTCCTCGAGAAGGGATTTATCAGCAGAGCCTCTTTCTAGAGAAGCATATAACTCTGAGAAAGGCGCCAGAGACCAATGGAAACTCATAACGAGAGATTAGGCCTTGAAAGATATGTACAGAATTTTTTTAGTCTACCTTGATCTTTTGTTTACATTTTTTCCATCAAAAAAATTATTGAAACTGGATGACAAAGCAATTACATAATACTTAGGTAGTACGTAGTACGTTGGACATACGCTCAATTTTATCTATATTCTATATTAAGATCCGTATAAATCTATTCCTGTGCATTCTGTATTCTCAAAACTGCGAGTTTCATCTTCAAGAGCTTAGAAACCGCTTTGTTAATATCTGCCTTCAAACCATTTCTTTCTGCTAATTTTACAACATAACCATTGATGTAATCAATTTCAGTATCACGTAGATGTAAGACGTCCTGTCTCATCGAAGATGAGTTCTTTTTATTAATAACAGTACCAACATCCATCACGAAATCAAAGAGTTCATCTTCATCCAAGGCTTTGATAGTTTTAGGATTGTCCTTCAACACTGGAATAGTTGAAGTAAAGATATGAAGAGCTTCTGTGATAATATCACGAAACAAGCTCTTTGCTTCCTCCATATCAGCTATTGAGCCATTAATACAATCGATTATGGAAGTGTTTGGATTGATACAAGCGTTAACCATGAATTTTTTTATTTGAGTTAATAATAGATCTTCATATGGTAAGAATGTAGTCTTTAAACCTTTAGCTTTTTCTAGTTGTTGGATGAATAAAGGCTTTTCCACTGTGTTTGAATCATCTTGAACACTCAAATCTTTTGGAAGTTTACCAATTGCAAAAGTAGATTCACCACTATGTGCAACTTCAAAACGATCTGGAACTGTTTGAGTAATGAAAGCACCATGTCCAATGACACCTTGATAAAAAGTTGGTCTCTCTATAATTTCTGGCCATACATGTTCATATAATTCATCAGCGACACCTAAACCATTTTGAACTAGTAAAATGTTAGTGTTTCTGTTAATGAATGGTAAATAAGGTTTTATAGCTTCTCTAGTTTGGTAAGTCTTTGTAGTGATGATTAAATCTTTAATAGTTTCTTTTAAATCAGTAGCTGTAGTGGCTGAAAATTTTGCACTTAAATTTTCTGCTGGATCCTTGAAGATACGTCTAATGTGGATATCTGACTTGTTAACAATCTCAAATTGTTTCACTTTGGTTGAATTTCTGAACAACAAAATAATTTCAGGTTTGTCTTGAACAGTTGATAATTCATAACTAATTAAACCACCGATTCCACCAACGCCTAAAATATGGACTTTATTTGCACTCACCATCTTTTGTAATTGAGTCATCTTCAGTGAAGTATCAATAAAAGAGGAATAATTATTGTTTAAATAAACATTTCATCGTTAAGAATACCCATCCAAGACGATAAAATTTGATTTGTTAAAAAATATTTCTCGGTGGGTGGGCATGTTGGTGGGCCATTAAAGATAAGAGTAATCAACTACAAGTTGTTTAAATAATTATATGTACGAATTTTATACCTAATGAGCAATTTCACCTTTGAAAGCAGAAGAACCAGCTCTAGATTCTCTAGCACTGACAGTGAAAGTACCATCTTTGGTGATATTGAAAGTGACTTCAACTTCTTCAGCTTGGTTATCTCTAACAGCTAATTCAGCTAGCTTAGTACCAATAGAGAAGACTTTTTCCCTGATGACTTCAGGTTCTTCATCTGAGTAATCGTCTTCATCGTCTTCAGCAACTGGTGCTTCTAAAGTGGTTTCTTTAATTGAAGGCTCACCTTCGTAAACAGCAACTAAAACATCACCTTTTGGAGCTTGTAATTTGATTGATTTTCTGATTGGGTAAGTTGATTCAGCTTTTAAAATAGTAATGAATTCACCATCAGCTCCTAAAACACCAATAGCTTTTTGTAAATGTTGGGTGTTAATGACAACTGGTTCCAAACTTTCTTTAATTTCTTCTTCATCGAAACCTTCTAACAAAGAAGCTTGTAGAGCAGCACCTTTAGCAACTAATTCTTCTGGGTAAGAAGCTTTAGAGTCTAATGATGGAGCAACGACAACAGTTGATTCCGGGAATAAAGCTTGGATGTTTGAAGCCAATTTTGGAGTGTTTGAAACACCACCAACTAATAGAACTTCATCAATATCTAAGACATCCAAATTAGCTTTTTTAACAACTTTCTCAACGAATCCAGAGAATTGGTTCAAAACGTTTCTGGCGATTAGCTCATAACGTAATCTGTTTATAGTGGAGTGATAATCAATACCATCAGCTAAAGATTCGATTGAGATAGCAGATGATTGAACATTTGACAAAGTTTTTCTAACTAAGATAGCAGCTTCTTTCAATTTAGCAATTGATCTTGGATTACTTTTAGCATTAGTATCGTATTTTTTTTTGAATTCCTTAGCAATGTAATCAACTAATTCATCATCTAATTTATCACCACCTAGTTCGTAATCATGAACAGTGGCTAATAAAGTGAAAATACCACCACGAACTGAAACAACAGCAGCATCAGATCTAATACCACCGAAATCAGCAACAACGTAAGTTTTATCTTCAGCAAGTTTGTTATCAGTTGAAGTGTGGGCTAATAAAGCAGCAGTTGGTTCGTTAATTAATTGTAAGACTTTTAAACCAGCAGCTTCTGAAGCTTTAATTAATTCATCTTTTTGTGTTTGAGTGAAATCAGTAGGAATGGCAATGACAACACCTTCAATTTCAGTACCTAAGTAATCAACAGCAGCAAATTTTAATTTTTCGAAATGTCTGACAGTGGCTTGTTGAGCAGTAATAGTTTTAACGGTTTGTTCTCCAGCTTCATTAGTAACTGTGTATTCGAAACCAATTTGACCGTTTAAGTCTTTAGCATGAGCAGCACGAGCAGTGACAGTTGGATCAACTTTGCTGAAGTCTTGACCTAAATAGTCTCTGAAGTTGATGATTGTGTTCTTTGGGTTTCTAATTAAATGAGCAATGGCTTGACCACCTTGGTACTCATCTTCACCAATGTAGGCTAAAGAAGATGGAATGGCACGTTCACCATCTGGGTTAGCTATGACTTCGACACCGTTACCATCTTTAGATGGAGCAGCAATGGAGGAGGTAGTGTTACCAAAAGAAATACCGATATAAACCATTTTGATGTGATTTGAATGAGTCTTAAATGGAAGTTCTTCTTTCATTAAAAAAATATTTTCATCATCATTTCTGATGACCTAATCATTTTGATTTTATATCATAAAGAGACATCTAAAAGCGTTTTCTATAGAAGAAGACAGAGAAGCAATGTCGTTGGTTTCTGGGTTTGCCACTTATAAGAAGAAGGCCGGGATGATTACCATCCACGAGGACAGAGTGCCGGCCGTGTTGGTATGGAAGCCTGCTGATAATACCATGGCTAATGCTCAGAATAGCAGTGTTGAATTCATTCTTTCGCTGATAACTAACTTACAGGAGACACCTCCTCCAAATATGAAGTTAAGAGTTATAACTAAAGCCTCAGAGGGAGCCGAACCTGTTTCATATCTTTTCACCTTCAATAATAGACTAGTCATGGATAATATCAAAGAATCTTTAACACAGATAGTTGCGAGATATAAAACTGCCAAAGAGGTTGCAAAATCAGATTCAACAACAACAAAAACGACAGAACAGCCGCTTATAAACACAACTTCATTGTTGGATGCCCTAGATTCAAAACAATTACTCAAAAATCACCAATTACAACAAAAATTACTAATAGAGAACAAATCATTAATGAATACGTTCAAAGAAGCAGTAATGAATCAAGGACTGGATCCTGCTGAATTTTGGACCACAAGAGTACATCTTTTACGTGCATTTGCTTTAACTAATTCTCAAAAAAGAGGACCATATAACGTTTTAAGTACAATTAAACCTACAGCTACAAGTGATAACCAGGTCAATGTTTCAGTTACAAGAGAAAAAATCCATGTTATTTTTGAACAATACCCAGTTGTTAGAAAAGCATATGACGATAATGTTCCTAGAATTTCAGAAGGTGAATTTTGGTCAAGATTTTTCAGTTCTAAGTTGTTTAGAAAACTAAGAGGCGAAAAAATAAGTACTAACGTTAGAGGTGATTATATCTTAGATAAATATATCAATATGGATGTTGATTATGAAAAATACGAAGATGAAACGATGAATCATAAAGTGAATAAAATAATCGATCTTGAAGGGAATGAAGAAGATGATTCAACGAAGTTGGGTAATGCTCCTGATGTTACTATGAAACCAAATTCAGTTCCTGAAACTATCTCAACATTAAAAAGTATGAATAGACTAAGTCAAAAAATGGTTAACAGTTTAGAATATCAATACTCAAGATCTGCTACTCCTGAAACTAATAATAAAACAAATGAAGAGATTGAAATGGAAAGAGTTAAAGAGGAACTGATCTATCATGATTTAGGAACTCCTCATCTAACAGAATATGCTGAAATTCATGTCAATAAGCAAATAGATAATAATGGTATAGATGAAGCTAATGAAAAAAAACATCATTTATCAAAATTGGAATATATTGAAAGTATAAAACGTTTAAAAACTGAACTGAGTGATCCATTTGACTTACAATCTGTCTTCAGCAAAGATAAGAGACCAGAAATTGAAAACGCAGCACAAGATGCAATTAATTTGATCAAATTAAATGCAAAGCAATCAAAACAAAGTTGGCAAATTTATAAAAGTTTAGAAGAACAAGCGACACATCAAGTCGTTGATGAAATAGACCCAAATTTCAACATGAAACTATTAGAACAGTTACGTTTAACACATGGTACTTCAGTTGAATTCTTAAGACACTTTTGGTTACATTTTAACTCAGGTGATGCATCACAGGTTAATAGTTTAAAGACTCTATACACCAGTTTAATCAAATCTCAAGAACGTATCAAATCAGCATTAGACGCAATCAGTGATCAAAAGACCAAACAACAATCATATGCATACTTTAAACCATTAATAGGATCATTAACAACATCAATAAAGGCTTATCAAAAAGCACTCATTGGATCAGGTTCAGCTAAATCATCAGCTACAACCACACCTTCTGCTGGAACACCAGCTCCATGAAAGTAACAATTTTACAGGTGTTTTAAAAGTTTTCCTCTATTACATTACATGGTTTTTTTTTTCTTAAACATAAGATTGAAAAAAATAAGATTTCAAATTAAAGTATATGAGGTGTATGTCTATTGGATCCCATTTTGAGTTTTAAACGATTCCCATGCTTGATTAATTACAACGAATACACTCTGTGCAATTAGTTTTTGTTCAGAGGTTGCATTTTGTGGTAGTTTATCAGGATGAACTTTTGCCACTGCCTTTAAATAAACGATTTTAACTTTTTTAGGAATGACTAGATCTGACATGTTTACAACTTTCCAATTTGCAGAAGGCCATAAAATGGTTTGCAAAGTTGATAATAAAGCTCTCAAATTATCTTCTTTTGAATTTTTCCATGAATTTACTTTTAGTTCAACAGAATCATATAATTTAAACTTATCTTGTTCAAATTTTTCCGATTCTTGATTAACTTTTTGAATTTTCTTTAAAGTTTCTGAATTTTGAGGTCTTGGAGCAGGTTCTGGTTTTCTTAAATGAATGGACGAATTTGAAGAAGAGGTATTTGTTGATGATGGTTTTGAAGTAACTTGAGGTTTTGGTTCTAAAACGGCCAAACAACGACGCTTACCATCTAAAGTAGTTTTATTTGTTGCACCGTTCTCCATTAATTCGATGTAAGTATCCAAAGCATCTTTAAATTTTTCAATATGTTCCAAAGATTCAGCTTTTTTAGTATTAATTTTAGTCCAGAACTCTTTAATTGATTTCCCAGGTTCAACATCTTCATTGATACCTCTATCTGGACCAATTAATTCATTTGCTAAATTTGATAGTTCAATAACTTTTTTATTCTCTCCAATCTTGTAATATGCTGTAATGCAATTTGAATACGCAATGATTCTCAATGGATGATTTGAAGGCAAAGCATCTAGTGCAGTTTGATAATGAGTTAGTGCACTGGCAAAATCACCATTTTTAAATGCAATTCCACCTTGTTCTCTTGAATCCTTGAAAAATTCCATTTGAGTTGAACTGATTGAAACCTTGGAAACTCTTAAAGTATTGAATTTTGGAGACGCCCTTGATGATGATGGGGTTGAGATGGGATCTGCACGGGAAGCTGTTCTTCTTCTAGATGATGTTCTCATTTCATCATTACTAAATGCTGGTTTTGTTGGTACTGGTGATGAAAATAGATCAACTTCAGGTTCCGGTTCAGGTTTTCTTGTTGAATTAGACTTGGTAGTTGGCACTGGAGAAAATAAATCAATTTCTGGTTCTTGCTGGTGTTTGACCACTGGAAGCCTTGTTGATCGTGGTCGTTGTAATGGTTCACAGTACTTTGTCGATGGAACAGGAACAGAAGAAGTTTCAGCTCTTGAAGGAAGATTCGCACCTGTAAGTCTTTCATTTAATCTTTCTTGGTCGCGTTGCCTATGCTTTTGATTCTCTTTTAATGTTAATTTTCTTATTGTCTCTTCGTCCAATTCTTCCGGATCTTGCTCGTAGTGTCTATTATTTGCTTTATGTCTTGATTGATCTTTCAGCCATGCAGGATTGCCATCACTTGAAGCTGATGAGTTAAAGTATTTATTAGCTTCACTTAAAACTTTACTACCAACAGATCCTAATAGACTTGTGAAATTATTGGCTCTTGAAGATGTACGAGAAGGATGTTCTTGAGGTGGTAAACCTTGTTTAGCTCTTGAAGTTTGATGAGCTCTATTCATGATATAACTAACTGCCTGTTGAACGTTAACACCGTCATCGGTATGATCCAGTGCATTATTGGCTTGATAGATATCGAATCCCATGTCTAGTAAAGAAGCGATTGCTTCGTCTTTAGCATCATTATTACAAGATGGAGTGGGAATTCTGGATCTTGAAGCTTGATTGGAGTTCAATAAATTATTCGATTGAGTTCTTGGATTAACAGGTGTAGGGTTGACGATAGCTGGTTGTTGTTGTTGTGGGTTTGGAGGTTGATCGAAAACTGCAAACAAATCATCGATATCTTGAGTTTGAGGTTCTGTTTGATTCTTTAAATTTGTATATGATGCAGGTGTATTTAAATCACTTAAAAGATCAAAGCCATTATTGAACTGATTGTTATTAGATTGTGGGGTATCATTTGAACTTGAATATAAGGCAAACCCTTCAAAAAGATCATCATCATAAACTTGTTGTGATGATGAATTTGTTGTTGCTTGTTTTGATGAGTTATTTGAAACGTCAAATCCTTCAAAAAGATCGTTAGAAAATTTTGCAGCGTCATTATTAACAGGAGTAGTAGATTGAGTATTTGTAGAACGACTCAAAATATCAAAATCTGCCCATTCATTTGTGGATGTATTATTGTTATTTGTCCTATTTATATTATTGAAAGATGTCTTTGAAGACAGTTTTTGTCTCTCAGAAAGACTCAAGTTGGTATCATCCTTCTTCTTCACAACGGAGTTGAATAACTCTGCAAACTGGTCCCGGCCAGACATGATCAACTCTTTGATTTAAAATAAATACTCTCTGTGTAATTTTACTGAATTTATTGGATTTAACCGTCCCCGGATGTACTGCCGGATTTACAAGTGCCCCTAACAGGATTAAACGAAAAAAAAAAATCGAAAATTTTTAAAGCTCATCTCAGTTAAAAGTCAGCTTTAATTAACCAATTTACACAACCCAAGATGCATTTAATGTACACTTTAGACACCGATGGAAAAAGAATCTACACTTTAAACAAAGTCACTGAAGAAGGTGAGATTACCAAATCTGCCCACCCAGCTAGATTCTCCCCAGATGATAAATACTCAAGACAAAGAGTCACTTTAAAAAAACGTTACGGTTTATTACCAACTCAACAATAGATGGATTATAAAGTCTTGTAATTCTTTTTGAAAATAAACACATCACTGATGTCGTATTTAGAAGTTAGAGAAGAAAGAGCTAAAAAAGTTATTGTTTCCAGAGTCATACATATTAGATTGTTATTTGTTTTGTTAGTTCTTGAATGTTTCACCAGTATTGGAGTGCTAATTTCATTGGAGATTTACAGATATATATATATATATA
Source organism: Phaffomyces thermotolerans (assembly GCA_003707215.2). Taxonomy (NCBI): domain Eukaryota; kingdom Fungi; phylum Ascomycota; class Saccharomycetes; order Phaffomycetales; family Phaffomycetaceae; genus Phaffomyces; species Phaffomyces thermotolerans. Next base: position 367,135 of record PPNJ02000007.1, on the reverse strand, counting down.
TATATATATATCTAATCAGGACAAATCTTGTTTAGTATTTCTGCTCTTATTTTTGGTTTGTATAATAAATATTTGGGTCATATATTTTCGGTTTAAAAATATCATAAGTAGTCTTTGGTAATAGATTTCATTACTATAATAGACATGTGGGTAAATTTTGTTTTGTTGGTCTTATAATGGTGGCCTCTTGTTACCCGTAGCTTCTAAATTAAACTCAGCATTAGCTTGATAGTTTGCCCACATTTGACCGATTAATTCAACTTGTAAATTATCTTTATTAACTTCCTTAAGAGATCGTGATAGTTAGTAAATAGATCAAGTATAAGATTTGATAAACACGCTTGCAGTGGAACATACTTTAAGTAGATCATTCAGATCTTCAACACTTTCATTTAATCTTTCCTATTCGCGATAGTTAGTATAATTAGCTTTAAAAACTCTGCACAAGATCCTTATAAGAACTTACGACATTATTAATGATACGCGAAACTAAAGCGTTCTGAACTGACTCATGAGGATTCTCCATTCTGATTGAACTATAAAGACTGTTTCATCATTTAAAATGAAAAATAAGAAAGAATAAAAAATAAAAAGTAAAAAATAAAAACAAACATTATGTAATATTCTTTATACATTGTAATAGAGTATAATACACATCTCCGAATGAGATAAAAGACTACAAAGGGTATAACACCTGAACCTATATAGCCAAAATAAACAAACCAAAACGAAAGAACCCTAAAAAAAATCAAAATAATACATACTCGAAACCAACACCAAAACATATCCTAAGGAATAAAAAAGAAGTTAAATGCAAAATATTTATAAGTGAACAGCATGAACAGGGCAATCACCTGGTCCTTTTTTCTTGAACCAGCTTTTAATGCATTTATAATGAAATACACAAAGACACTCTAATCTTCCCACTTTATCTCCTGGAAATAATTCTTCGAGACAAATAACACATTCTTCATATTCTATTTCTTTCTCATTTGAATCAGGTAATGTTGTGTCTGAACAAGATACAATCAGTGGCTTATTTTCAGGGTATGGTATGTCATAGACTAGCATTCTATTTCCTGATCTTTTTTGTTCTGGGGTCCCTGAGAATTCAGCTTTAATTAAACATGCATTAACATGTTCTTCCCTTGCTTGTTCTGATCTTGTAGCTATATTATCACCACAGACCGGACATATGTCACTTTCAGACCCATTCTCAGAGGGCAATATTATTGTTCTTTGGATGGTAATATCTTTATTATATCTTGAAGCCAAAGGAACTCTCGTTGGCAAACTTTGTAGATCTGAAGATGAACCTTGAGCTTCTGACTGAGCCAATATTATCTCCTCAACACAAGAATCACAAGTTCTATGGGGAGTATCATCATTTTCGAAAAATAAATAATCAGGAGCAAATGCTACTCTTTCACCATATCTATATGTTGTTTTCGTTTTAGAACAACTCCCGCATACAACTTTCCCACATCTTCTGCAATGATGACGTCTGAAGAAGAAAGTAAAGACTGTGTGACATAGGGGACACTTCTGGACACCTTCATCAGGTTGCCAAAGAACCACTGGGTCTTCCATTGTGGCAACTTATCTTTTTGATAACGTCAAATAAATATAGAAAAGACCCCGCCAAAAAGTGATTCCAACAAACGAGCAAAGACCAAGAATAAATGAGTTTCTATACTAAGTGAGTATCTTTGCTTTATAACCACCTCTCTTTTATTACTACTGTTGTAAAGATAAAGGGGATTCTACCTTAAAAAATAAAAAAGAATTGTGTCAAAATAAATTTCAGTTTTTTTTTTTCCGTCCTGAAAGATTCCTCTACAAGAAGTTATTTGTAACCTTTTATATTTATGATCTACTCAGAATCTTCCGCGATTTCATCAACGTCACTGTATAAATCAGAATCAAGATCTTCAGGAATCTCGTCGTCTTCATCGTCGTCTTCACCTTCAAATTCATCTTGACCTTGAGCTTGACGAAGTTTTCTTCTTTCCTTTTTAGCCTCTTTCTTTGCCTTTTTAGCATTGATATTATCAGCTTGTTCCTTTTTTCTAGCTTCTTTCAACTTTTGCTTTTCAGCATGTTTCTTTTCTAGTTCAGCTAGTTCAGCTTCTGATTTCTTGACATCACTATGATATAAAACTTTACCAGAAGAAATACCTTCTTCAACTTTAGTTAGAGATAATCTCAGACGAGGACCAACTTCAGTTAGTTTAATAGCCTTTTTACGAACATTCTTTTCTTCACTTTCATCATCAGTTTTTTTTCTGAGTAGTTTAACATCATCTTCTTTGACATCAACAATACTATCTTCTTCAACTTCAGAATCACTTGTAAAACCAGCACCATTCGCATACGGATCAGTTAGTAATTCAGAAACATCTCCAGCCTTATGTAAATTGGGTAAACGTTTCTTTAAATGAGTTCTAGTATTGATTAATTTTCTAACTGTCTTAGAACCTTCAACATTTTTAGTATCTATCGTATAATGACGTAAATCAATCGTACCATCGTTATTCTTATTAACCATTAAAACTCTTTTAACTTGGTTAACTTTAGTCGATTGTGGTTTAATTGGAGGAAATAAGTTTTGGAAAGTTGTAATCAATAGTTTTTCTTGAGGTTCACCTTTTGAAGGGTTTGTAAAACCATTCAAGACTAATAATGGAGGGGTTAATAATTCTCTTGATTCTTTTGAAAATGATTTAGGAGTTTTCTGTGCAGCTTTGATATCTTTACATAATGAGTAATTGTTAACTTTGAAAGTAATTGTTGGACCTCTGGACATTTTAGCAAGTCTTAATTGAGTTGTACCAGTTTCAGATTGTGAGAAGATCATTAAATGGGAAACATTTAAGGGACCTGCCATCACTACAAAGTCCCTCAACTTGTTTGCTTTTCTTTCTTGTAATCTGATGGCCGTGTGAGGTTGCATTAGGTTTCTCATGTCTCTGACTAATTGAGTTAAAGAATGATTCTTCAAATTCGTACCAATTCTTAGAACCATTGAACGAGGAGTATTAGCAATTTCCTCTGGCGTTTGCTGAACATGTGTTCTTCTCTTTTGCTGTTTTACTGTTAGTAATGAATTAAACAAACCATCTATTAGTGAATCAACTCACTCTTTTTTTACCCATTCTTCTGTTTTGATTTTAGTTCTGATTTCTTTATTTCATTTAAACAAATTTTCAAAGTTAAAGAATTTTTTTTTCCTTTGGCGATGACATCCAAACACCTCAACTGATGTGAAAAAAAGAAAAAATTATAAACTTTAACATTTAAGAGTACTAATTAACGAATATACGTCTATTTGAAATGAGCATACCAAGCAAAGTCACTAAGAAGAGCGCTAAAGTTAAGAAGGTAAAAGATACGCCAATGTCCTTAGCCGAAAAAATCAAAAGAAAAGCGTTAGCAGAAAAGGCTCAAACCGAATCATCAACAGAGACCAATAAAGAATCAAAACCCAAATCAAATTCATCAGGAACAACAGAAATCACTATCGATGAATCAAGTAAAACCAAATTTTCATCCTTCAGTGAACTAGATTTAATACCAGAACTTTTAGAAGCTTGTCAAGAATTAAAATTCGAAAAACCAACTCCAATTCAAGCTGAGGCTATTCCATATGGTTTAGAAGGGCGTGATATAATTGGTTTGGCTCAAACAGGTTCTGGTAAAACGGCTGCTTTTGCCATTCCTATTTTGCAAAAACTATGGCATGATAGATCAGCGTTTTATGCTTGTGTCTTAGCACCAACTAGAGAATTAGCATATCAAATTAGAGAGACTTTCGATGCATTAGGTGGTAACATGGGTTTAAGATGTGTCACTATCGTTGGTGGTATGGATATGATGGATCAAGCTAGAGATTTGATGAGAAAACCACATGTTATTATTGCTACTCCAGGTAGGTTATTAGATCATTTAGAAAACACAAAGGGATTTTCATTAAGAGCTTTGAAATTTCTTGTTATGGATGAAGCTGACAGATTATTAGATATGGAATTTGGACCAGCATTAGATAAAATTTTTAAAATAATTCCAAGAGAAAGAAACACTTATCTATTCTCAGCTACAATGACCTCCAAGATTGAAAAATTACAAAGAGCATCATTAAGTAATCCAGTTAGAGTTGCCGTTTCAACAAAATATGCTACCGTTGACACTTTAATACAATCATTAATGGTTGTTCCAGATGGTTATAAAAACACATATTTAGTTTATTTATTGAATGAATTTTTAGGGAAATCAATTATTATTTTCACAAGAACTTGTGCTCATGCTCAAAGAACAGCATTTTTAGCAAGATTGTTAGGATTTTCTGCAATCCCGTTACATGGTCAATTATCACAAAGCCAAAGATTGGGTGCATTAAATAAATTTAAAACAGGTGATAGAAACATTTTAGTTGCTACTGATGTTGCAGCAAGAGGTTTAGATATTCCTTCAGTTGATGTTGTTATTAATTTTGATATCCCAACTGATTCAAAAGCTTATATACATAGAGTTGGTAGAACTGCAAGAGCTGGTAGATCAGGTAAATCGATCAGTTTAGTAACACAATATGATCTAGAGCTAATTTTAAGAATTGAAGCTATCATTGAAATGAAACTTCCAAAAGAAGTCCCAGATAGAGATATTATCTTAAGTTTACATGATACTGTTGAAAAAGCCACAGCAGAGGCAATCAGAGAAACTAAAGAAAGTCAAGAAAGAGGAAAAAGAGGTAAACATGGTTCAAAAAGAAGTAAGGATGATATGGATCGTGAAGAGCAATGATTTCATTACTTTTCATATATAATAAAAGAGTAATGTATAAATGATACTACAAACAGTTTGCAAAACGTAATATAAAATACCCATAAACTAATAAATTAATACACATATACTTAAATCTAACCTTTTAACCCTTTAAACGACACAAATATTTAATCAAAAACGCAACGATGTAATTTGATTAAGAAACACACACGAATATTTATAATAATATAATTTTGAAATGAAATAATAAATAAAACGAAGAACAACCAACCACAAATCAATAGTGTAAATACTTTCAAACCTAGGAATGTAAGTTATGACGATGACGATGATGTTCTGATCTCAGATAAGTTTTGTACCAACCTTTGATATCTCTGCCAGTAGAACCACATTCTCTATCAAGTGATGGAACCTCATTAAGTGAATTACTATTTTTTAACCATGAATGGTTTGACAAACCACCTAAATCAACTCTGTCCTTTGGACGCAATCTTAATAAACCAGATAAAAAATCCGAAACTTCATTCGCTTCAGATTCTTCCATTTTATATTTTTCCATTAATACATCCTTCAAAGACCAATATTTTAGTTTTTTAATTTTTCTCAATTCAACGATATATTTACCTTCTATTTCATCATCTTCATAAAAATTGAAAAACTGGTCACGATATTTACAGTTTAGCTTCAAAAATGATACTAATTCATCATTTTGTGGCACCAATAGTTCAATAATTTGAGCTAAATGATCATCATCCTTGGAAAAACTGTCAGAATGAGTTGGATTGAACAAAAAATCTCCAGTTAGTAATTCAAATACCACACAACCTAAACTCCAAGCATCAGCAGATGCACCCCATGCTTTTGAACCAATAATGATCTCAGGAGATCTGTATTGTCTTGTTTGAATGTTATTTGTGAAATGATAATGATTATAACAAGCATTACCTAAATCTGCAATTTTAATATTAATTGAAGACTCTAAATTATTTAATTGGGATTCACTTAAGTCATCTTTGAAAAAACTTGATGGTAAATCAAAAAAATTGGTATCTCTAAAGGAATTAGTTAAATCATTAAAATCATCATCTTCTTCATCTGAAACTGGGTCTGAAGTTGTTACTGTACATGAATTTGAAAGATTACTTGGAGTTTGAACGATTGGATTTAATGTTGGTGATATTGATGGAGTTGGATTTAGTTCAGCTGTATAATTTTCATAATAGTAATTTATTGATGATCTTTGAGAATTTTGGGATTCTTGTGAAGTCGACTGTTTCTTGGATCTTAAGTTTCTATAACTTGGAGTATTACGGTATGAATCTGATCTTAATAATGGTGATGGTAATGGATTTGAATGTTTGATTGGGGAGTCATTCTTGGATTTTAGTTTATCATCTTCAAAATCTTCAGGAGTTTCTAACATTTCAATGAAATCCTCAACGTTTTGTATTTCAATTAAAACGTTTTCAGGCTTTATATCAGTGTGAATCAATCCACAAACTCTATGTAAATAATCAAGAGCTAAACACATTTGCTTTGTTATCTTTTTAACAACGTTGATTGGTAAACCACCATAAGTTTTACCGAAATTCTCCAGAGTTAGAACATTACTGTTATTGTTAAGTTGTTTAGCATTATAATCACGAAAAGTTGACACTAAACTTAATAGGTTTTCACCTAAAACTTCAAAAGCCATGACAACGTGCTGACCGTTTGGACCAGTATGATAGAACCAATCATATAATTTCACTAGATAATCAAAACCTGGATGAGTTGGATCCTTTCTATTGATTCTTTCCAGTATTTTGATTTCGTCTAGTGCAGCTTCAGTATAACTTTCGGAAGATTTAACAATTTTTAAAGCATAATATTGATTTTGGATAGTATCTAATGCTAACCAAACAGTTGAAAATTGTCCCCATCCTAGTTTTCTAATAATTTCATAATTCTTATTAGGACCTAGTTTATCATGAATTCTAACAGGATGATAACCACCATAGCAGTATTCACCTTCAGTTTCCTCATGATATGTTTTCAGTTTTGGTAAATTATTTAACTTTTCAATATTTGAAACTGTGGTTGACTGGGTTTTACCTATATTATTATGATTTTGAAGAGGATAAGTTGTTTTGATCATGGTGAACTTTATTCAGAGGCTGGGTGATGCAACAGAGCCAGAGAATGTAAAAAAGAGGAGTTGCTCGAAGTGAAATAATATTGAATGAAAAAGGTTTTTAGGATCAAAGTAAATAGAATGAAGAGAGAAATTATAAATTATTCTTTTATGTGACATGAGAGTGAATTAAAAGATTTTGTGTGGATTTGGTTGTCTGCATGTGACTGGGATTTTTCCGAGTCTGTGGCGCCTAACGGGGTAAAACGTTCTCCCCCGCCAAGAATCTTCCACTTCGGGACGGCCGGTAGGAACCGTGCCGTTACACGTGATGTTTCATGTTTGTGAACTTTACGTAAATATAATGAGAAAATATCTTTATTAGGAAACTCCCTATTTGGGACAGATTGATGATTTTCTTCATTATTTTTTATTATATGAAGTGATGAGGTAAATTCGTTCACATAAGTGTACTTGGTCTTAATGTCCCAGAGGTCTATATCTTCGTACTTCAATAAAAACAATAGCTCAGTATCTTCTCCTTCATCTAAAAATACTTCGATAGAGATAATAGAGCTGGATGATGAATCTGATGATTCTGATGTACAAGTCACCTCTGATAACAGTATAATACCTTTAAAGATAGAAGATGCACTTATTCTCAAAACTCCAGAGATCAACACCAGACATTCACAATTTATATATGACAAGAATGACACCACTACTATAGAACCTACAGAAGAGCAGCTAAAAATTCGCCAGCAAGTTAGAAAGAGATTAGTGCAAAATTCTCTATTCGTGTCTAAAGACACACCAGAATTTCACTATGATCAAGATGAAGAGCTAGAAGATCAAGAATCTGAAAAACCTGCAAAGAAGAAACAAAGGAAACCTAAGCTTACTCCATTAGATGAGCAAGTAAAAACATTAAAACTAAATAATCTTGATAAAATTTTAGCGATTCAAGTTGGTTATAAATACAAATTCTTTTGTGATGATGCTGTCAAAGTTTCCAAAATTTTGAATATTATGTTGATACCTGGTAAACTAAATCTCATTAATGAAACTCCTGAAGATTTAGCGTACAATAAACTAGCATATTGTTCAATTCCTGATCAAAGACTTCATATTCATTTACAAAGATTATTAGATAATGGAATGAAAGTTGGAGTTGTTGACCAAATTGAATCAAGTACAATCAAAAATGTTGAATCTGGCTCTTCTGGTCTTTTCAAAAGAAAACTTACCAAGGTTTATACTAAGGCAACTTATAATGAATATGATGAAAAAGATAATGTTGGTATTAGATCTGATAAATCTTGTGGTTCAATTGTTGCAATGACTGAAAATAACCAAAGTGGTGTAATTACTATTATTTCTTTCCAACCACCGACCGGTAATATAGTTTATGATGAATTTAAAGATTCTGATCCATTAAGGACAAATCTGAAAACAAGATTATCACATCTTGAGCCATTAGAATTTTTATATTTTGAAAATGATTTCACTTCAGAGACTCAAAGAACAATAAATCAGTTATCATTGAATTGTAATTTAAGGATAATAAAATATCCACTACTAAAGAAAGATCATTATTCAAAGCTCTTAAATGAACTCATATGTGATTCAATCGTTGAGTTTATGTTTGATAAGTCTAAAAATTTCCAAATTTGTTCAGCATTGTTAATCGAATATTTACAAGAATTTCAATTATCCTCAGCTTTCAAAAAACTAAGTAATTTCATACCTTTCAATGAAACAAAGTCAATGATTATAAATAGTGATTCGTTAGAAAATTTAGAAATATTAAAAAATTCAACAAATGATCAAGAAAATGGTTCTCTGCTTTGGGTTTTAGACCATACAAGAACTAAGTTTGGATACAGACTTCTAAAAAAATGGATATTGAATCCTTTGATTGATATTGAAAATATTAATAAAAGGTTAGATGCAATTGAAGAAATCAATGGGAATTTTAATCATTTTCTGGAAAGTGTCGCAAATAATGTATTGAAAAAAACTCAAGATCTGGAGAAATCTCTAAACAGATTAAATTATTCAACAATCAAAAGAAAAGAACTGTATTTATTTTTACAGAAAATCAGTGAATTAGAACAAACTATTGTTAAATTCGGAAAATATGAAATACTTAATAGATTATCATCGAAATATTTAAAGGAAATATTCTCAGAGCTAATTGAACAAGTATTAGACCTAAAACCATCTGAATTTGTTAAAATTATAAACAGTCAATGTGCATTAGATGAAAAGACTGAAGAGCATATAACAGGATATTTCAATATGAATTATTTACCTGAATTTATGAATATTGATGATCTATTAGAACATGAGAAAGTTATGAAAGAAACTGAAGATGAAATGGTTGAAGAATTGAAAAAAATTAGAACTATCCTCAGAAGGCCTGCTTTGGAATATGTTAAGAAATTAAATGAACCTTATCTAGTTGAAGTTAGAAACACACTAGTTAAAGAAACACCAAAAGATTGGATAAAAATCTCATCAACTAAAACCATTTCAAGATTTAGAACTCCTACAAGTTCAGAACTTTATAAAAAAATCAAATATCATCAAGAGCTACACCATAATGTACTACATGTTATTTTTCAAAGATTTGTTCAAAAATTAAATGACAAATATGAACAATTGAACATCATCATACAACAACTTGCCATTTTTGATTGTTTGTTATCTTTAACTGCAGTTTCTTCAAATATGAACTATTCAAGACCTAATTTCACATCTGATGAAAAAAAAATCTATTTACAAGATTCAAGGAATCCAATAATTGAAGCTTTAAACAATTCTAATACAGTTGTTCCTAATTCCATTCATATGGATGATAATAATTCACACTTTATAATTACTGGACCTAATATGGGTGGTAAATCTGCATTAGTTAAACAAGTTGCGTTAATTCAAATAATGGCACAAATTGGCTGTTTCATTCCAGCTGGTTCAGACTCTACGCTTTCTTGTTTTAATAAAATTTTAACAAGAATGAGTGCAAAAGATGATTTGATTAAAGGTGAAAGTACATTTTATGTTGAAATGTCACAAGTTGCGAAAATTTTACAAGAACTAGAATCAAGCAAGGGAAATTCTTTGGTCATTTTAGATGAAGTTGGAAGAGGGACTGGTACAATTGATGGGATCAGTATTGCGGAGTCAATTTTGGAGTACCTTCTTATAAAACCTGAAATCAAAGATAATATTTTTGTATTGTTCATTACACATTTCCCCTCAATTTGTAAATTGAAGGAAAAATACAATAGAATTGGAAATTATCATATGGGATTCATTGAAAATCAAATTAAATCCAAAAGCAATGATGATGTTAATTGGCCAACTATAACGTTTTTGTATGAACTGAAGAAAGGTTCAAGTTTAAGTTCATATGGTTTAAATGTTGCAAACCTTGCAGGAATAGACAAAGGGATATTAAGAAGTGCATTGATTAAATCCAAGGAAAGACAGGAACAAGTTGAATTGAACAAAAAATTGAAATTGTATAAAGACTTTGGAAAGATATTGGTTGAAGACAAGAAACATACAATTGAGGAGATAAAGGGAGTAATTGACGCAATTGAATAATGTGAATACGAATAATGGAAAAAACACACAAATGTATATATACAATAATAAAATGACTTACACAACATAAAACCAAACAAAAAACCAAACAGACAAATATTTCTTTCAAGTGTAATTATACTCTAGAATTTCGTTTTAAATATACTTCTACTTGAACTTCTTGATCGATTTTCATGAGTGACAGTATAACTAACGGATCCATAAGAATTTCCAGTTCCATAAATCATTTGTTTATCTTGTTTATCAGGTGAATTATTTTCATGAATCAAAGTCATTGAATCAAAATCTTGAAATGGATCAATTGGATTTGATTTTTCACTACCGTCATTATTTTCTAGGTTTTTATTGGTCTCATATTGATCATGTTTTTTACGTTCTTCTTCTTCATCCTCATCATATTGAACATCTAATACATGATCATTTGATATATCGATTGATGATGATCTATGTTTACTCTCTTGAGTATTATGATTCTTATAGAAATCAGCACCATTTTTAGATAAGATTGGAATCATTGGAGGTTTTTGGTTTCTTAGTAATGCCCATTGAACGTTTTTGAAAAAAGGATGAACTTTAATATCAGCAGCACCTAATTTTGAACCTAATCTTTTATTTTCATCTTTGATTAACAACTTCTTGATCAAATTTTTACAATTCGATGTGATTTGTTGAATACTGTCAGGAAATATAACATCAGATTTCAAAATATTTGAAAACGTTTGATTTCTATTAGAACCTTTGAATGGTGTTGTTGCAAATAACATTTCATAGATTAAAATACCTAAAGTCCACCAATCAACCGCTGCAGTGTGACCTTTACCACTGATGACTTCAGGTGCAATGTATTCTTCAGTTCCAACAAATGAATTTGTTCTAAAACCATCAATGCATATTTTTGTATCTAAATTCATTTGATGTTTGTTTGTTGGATTGACTGTTATTGATGGATTTTTGGTTGATTGAGATTGTTTTGATAAATCAAAATCCGATAACATGATATGACCAGATTGATGTAATAAAATGTTTTCAGGTTTTAAATCTCTATAAATAAATCCCATCAAATGTAAATATTCCAGTGCTGCAGTAACTTCGCTTGCATAGAATCTTGCATCATCTTCAGATATACATTTTTGTTTTCTTGTTTGTAAAGCTCTGAAAAATTCACCACCCATACAGTATTCCATACATAGATATAAATGTTCTTCTGATTGAAATGAATGATATAATGTAACTATGAATGGATGATTTGAAGTTGCTAAGATTTCCTGCTCAGCTAATGCTCTTTTAATTTTATTTCTTTCAATCATTTCCTTTTTGTTTAGAACTTTCATTGCAAATAATTTATTTGTTACCTTTTCTTTGACTAAATAAACTTTACCAACATCACCTTTACCTAGTAATCTAATTTTATCAAAAGATTGGGGACCAACTTGCAAATCAGCAAATTTAATGTTTGAACTTGAATTTAATGATATTTTACGTGGTCTAAGTCTAGGTTTCTCAGAAATACCTTTGAGTTTCTCTTGTGGCTTGATTTCATTTAAGTTTAATGGAGCAGATGCCACTCTTCTTAGAACTGGTTTGATGCCAGATGTAGGTGTAGTTGTTTGTGGGGGCTTATCTTCCACGTTAAGTTCTTCGATGGTTTCAGTTAGAGTTTCTTCTTTAATATTTGTTAATAAATCAGTTGACTGATTATCTTTTAATGAAAAGGGAACCGGCCCATTTTCATTTTTATCAATGAAGTCAGAGTTTTCAACATTCGAGCCCGCAGCATGTGGTGGTAATCCTTGATGTTTGAAATATGGCTGGGATGACACAGTTTGTTGTTTCTTCGAATCAGTTTTGTTTAATGGGTTTGGTGAAGACGGTGAACGTATTCTTCTTGCTGCTTGAGCCAAAAATGAGGATTTAGCTGGTTCCTTGATTTCACGTTGATCATCTAGTGGTATCGTTGTTATGTTACTATTTTCTAAGTCTAATCTATCATTATCAACGTCACTTTCTTTGGTTTTCGAATCTTTTGATATAAAATTAGGGGACGTGGATGGTGTCTTTTTAAATAAGTTCTTGAATTTTGATGATAATTTCTTTTCATACTCTGTTTGTTGAACATGTGTAGATTCATTACCAGACTCACTTGAATCATTCGTTGGGAAGTGTTCTTTTTCTCCATCTTCAAGCCCAGGAGTTGGTGGATTTTGCAGAGATTCAGCTTTAACTTGATTATTATTTGTCGAGTTATTGTTGGATAATCCAAAATTCAAAAGTTTCCCCAAAGAAGTTGATCTGGTTCTCAATTTGGATGAATTTGGTTCATTCAATATTTCTTGATTATTAAGTTGATTAGAAGGAAGATCGTGATAAAGCTCTGATGTGCTAGCCATGATATAATTGTGATTCTTAGCAAATATAGCGATGATTGATCTTAATTACCAGTGTAATGAGTCTTTTGTTATTTCAAGTGGTATACATATATCTCCCTCTTTTTTGATGTAGTTGGATACTCCACAGTTACAAGTAGTGATTTCTGTACTAGGAAAATTTGTTAGATATTGGGAGGATGCAAGAGATAAAATAAAGCTTAATGATTGAAGATGTTAATGAGATTGAATCACAACAATATTAATCTTCTTTCTTTGGTCAAGATCTCAGTAAACTTCAGTATTTGATAACCATCTAAAAACTTAGCCTTTTTTTTAATTCTCGAAAATCTTGAAAACGCGATTTCGTCTATTTTCGGAAACAATTAAAGATCAATTGAACATTTATTTGGATTCATGAGAGAGCTCATAGAGTTCATGTTGCTGTTGTTGTGTTGTTTACTAATACTCGGTGATTAATTTTGGTGTCATATTTATTCCTTTTTTCTATCCAAAAATATTCACATTCTGGACTTTTTTTGACATGTACGATGGTCTACTTTTGGTTTTGGTATTTCCTAATTGACGTTATATAATGGATGAATTGGGTACATTACCAGTATATCAGAGCGTTTCATGTATTATTCTCTCACATGGCAGAATTTTATGTTTTTAAAGTGTTTCAAACTTTCTATTGTCTCGTCTTTATACATGAAACAATCACGAAACTTGTGAATGGAAACACACTAAAATACATGGTAAGGATACAAAGTCGGTCTGTTTGAAGTGTGTTTCATCAATTGTATTGAATATGATATTCAGCTAATATATAAAGTCAAGGGTATCCTCCTCAAGAATGCTGGTTGCTTGTGCATTAATACTCTGTCCAACAATGAAATTATCGAATTTGGCCATTGGTATTACTTCTTTCAGTGTTACTTCAGCTCAATATGCTCAATATTGGAATCAGTCAAGCTCACTAGAATTAATCTCAAGTAGATCATCATCAACTGAACAGTTTATCTACAGTTCTTCAAAGACTTCTTGGGATAGTACTTCTGTTCCATCATTTCAAGACTTACCATCATCTAAAGAGAGTTCCAGTTATTCATATAGTTCATCTGGATTCAGTTCAACTAGTGAATTACAAGATATTTCATCCTCTTTGTCCACTGGCAGTTTCATCACTGTTGCGGATGATTCAACTTTTGTCACTTTAAAATCAACTTCATCACCATTCACCATAGGATTCGGAAATCCTACCACTACTACTACGACTGAAGTTTTAAACAAATATACTATTGTTACAATCACTTCATGCTCCAATAATGCATGTTCTGAAACACCTTCAACTGCTTTGATTTCAACTGCTACTGAAACAACCGACAATACTGTTATAGTATATACCACATGGTGTCCATTAACAACCACTGAATCTAGTGATCGATCTGCTAAGGTTTCAACTGCTACTGAGACTGAATTTTCAAACAAGTACACTCTTGTTACAATCACTTCGTGTTCAGATACTGTTTGTTCTGAAACTCCATCAACTGCTTTACTCTCAACTGCTACCGAAACAATCGACAACACTATCACAATTCACACTACATGGTGTCCACTAACAACTACTGAATACACTGGTATGTCTTCTATTACGAAGAAAACATGCTATGGTGCTACAACTAGTATTGCTTCATCTATCGTTTCATTTAGTGAATCATTGGCTAGTACTTTGAAATCTGGTTCCACCATTGTTAGATCATCTCCCGTTATATCTAAAATTACCACTTCGAAAGAGTCATCTATAGATAAACCTATTGGCTCTAACACATTTGATTTACTGTTACCATCAAAAACAACCACTATTACTGATTCGATCATGATTTCTGAATCTAAAACAACTACTTTGAAACCAGATCACACAATTTCAACAACTTCTAATGATAAAACCACTATTGTTACACTCACTTCATGTAACGATGATATATGCTCAACATCAACAACAGCTGGTCTTATCACTACAGTTACGACTACATCAAATGGTGTCATTACTGAGTTCACTACCTATTGTCCAATTACTGATACTATCAGTACCATTCATACAACAAGATATAAAACTACAACTCAATGTATCAGTTGTATTGAAAAAACAACTACATCAACTAAATTTGATGAAACAACAACGACTCCTTTACCTTCAATATCAACTTCTAAAGCTTCTTCAACTTCAATCAAACCTACTTTACCAACTTCAGAAGTTACTTCAACCACAAGTACTACTTTACCAACCAAACCTACCTTACCGACATTAAAAGTTACTTCAACTACACATGAAGAAACCACTACTATTGTTACAGTGACATCATGCGATGAGCACTCATGTTCTACAACTGAATCATCTGCAATCATTACCACTGTCACTACTACTACTACTCATGGTGTTGTTACACAATACACAACATGGTGTCCAATCCCTACAACATCAACTCCATCTTCAACTGCTACTTCAACTTCAACATCGACTGCTACTTCCACTACTCCTTCAACCTCAACCTCAACTTTAACTTCAACTCCAACAGCCACTTCACCTTCAAAAAGTCCAACATCTTCTCAATCTACCACCACCACTATTGCTCCAGCTCCACCAACACCTGAAGTTCCAACAACTATCATTACTGCAACTACGTGTGATGGAAGTTCTTGTACGACTTATACTACAACTAATCAGATAACTGTATTGACAACAGCTTATCATGGTGTTATCACTACCTATACCACTTATTGTCCATTAACAAGTACTACTGTTACATCTGATAGAAATACTGTTACTGGATCGAATGATGTTGATTCATCAATTACCACTCAAGTTTCTACCACTCAAGTTCCTACTACTGAAATACCTGGAGTTCTTACTCCAACTACCTCTCCAACGCTTGTCCCAACTACATCAATCACTACTCCAACAACCATCCTTCCAAACAATCCAACACTTCCAACAACTGTCACATCCAATTCTCCAACAACTGGGAAAAGTGCAACATCCACCACTCAAGTCACACATTTCATTACATCAACTCTCTCTTCAAACACTACAACTCAACGAAAAATACAAGAGAATTCTTCAACTTTTGATCAAGTCGTTGTTCTATCTTCAAGTTATTCAGTGACACAATACGATGGTTCAGCGAATAAACAGTCTAAAAGTATACTGTTATCCATCATGGTGTTAATGATGATTCTATAGGTGCTGTTCTCTGTATATAGAGTGTTTTATCATTCTATTATTAATGTTATTATTTGTTATTATTTCTATGTTACACAAATTTTAGTATGTTCTTTTGCTTCTTTATTGTATATTAAATGAAGTATGTAACTAATTTTATGATCTAACTATATCCCAAGTAACTTCAGTAATTGAAACTTCAGCACCTTTATTATCATCATAATCATAGAACTCGCCTTCATCCAATAATATTTCATCGAATTTAGTAACTGATTCAGCACCTTTTGCAGTAAATTCTCCTAATGGAATGAATTCTTTTAATTCGACACCTCTTGATTCGATATCTAAAAATGCAACGTTTTTACCATTATCTTCAATATTATAACTTTTACCAGTTGATACGATTTGGACTGATGAATCCCTGGAACATGATTTACATTTGAAGATGAAATTTGCCTCACCTCTTGAATTTGGTAATTCATGCTCTTCAAATCTGTTTATTGTTATTTCCTTTGGATGTACTTCATGACAAGAAGTGCATTCAATCTTGAAAATGTACTCAAATGGAGATTCCTGTGTATCTTTTGGTTTTAAATCGGTAAGACCTTCTAGAGTGGCGTTCAGTGTAAGTTTGAATCCCATTTAATAATCCGTTTCTTCTCTTCAGTTGATAAGTTTGACTGAAGAATAAATCGTCATCTATCTCTTAAGCCCGAATAGGAAAGGTTTAGAGCACTTATAAGAGATGTCTGGATGTCAAAAAAATGTGGTTCAATTTTTTCTTTGATGTGTTTTATTTCGGGTCCAGTAGAATAAATATTGCAAGATATTGAACGTAAATGGACTCGTTATAAAGAGATCTGTGTGCAATGTCATTCTTTTACTCGTTTAATGGGATAAAAAAACGACTTTGGAAACCACAAGGGCGTTGTTTCTGTTTCAAACGAGCATTCCATAACCATAATAGCCCATTTAGATTTTCAACCATCAATTCAATAAGACATAATCACATCAAATTCCAATCAACATCACAAGTTCTATGGTCATACTTTAGAGCTCCTACAAATTTATTATTTGTAGGCACGAATCTCTTAGGGTTGGGGATATTGAGTACATATAGAGGGTTAAATACACTAGCTAACACTGATACAAATGACTTGAAAGATGTCAGATTTCCTTCGTTGTTAGAAGATCATGGCATCAATTGGAGTGAACATAATGATCAAGTTCTCAGATGGAAACATCTATTGGATGGAGATTTTGAAATGGGAGAAGGAGAAGAGGAAGAAATGAAGGAAATGACACCATTAACTGAGCAAGATTTACTTGACATGGAATTTAATGAGGTCGTTGATTTACCAACTAATAGAGTTTGTATGTTAATAAGTAAAAATTTAGATTATTTGGGAGGTTTTTATAAAGATCTTAGAAAAATGCTGAATGGAAAATATTATGATCAAGCGTTTAATTTGGTTAATGATATTACTGAGGTTAAAAAGGATACAACATTCAATCACCATTTACAAACTAATACATTACATGATTTTTATAGAAATCATAAATCATTAAGAAATAAGTTATTTGCTCGGATTAATAGAGAAATCACATATAAATATATGAATGACAATAAACTTGATAAAAGTGAAATGGTATCAAAATTAGAATTTGAATTTAAATTTCACAAAATAATAAAACAATATTATAAAGTTAATACATTACAAGAAAGATTTCTAATGAAAATGTCCAAACTGTTCAAAAGTTATAATGAGCCAAATTATCTCAATATATATCAAAACTTGAACAAATTTCCTAAAAATGATAATTTTAAAACGTTATTGAATATTTTAAGTTTATCAATATTTAAACAGTCATCAAAATTCTTGAAAAGTGAGGAAATGTTTCAAGAAATTTTAAAGAATGCAATCATGTCAACAAATAGATTTATTTTTGAAATGTGTTTGATTAATCTAAATTTAACCAAGAAAGATTTGAAAAGAATGGCATTCAGTAAAAAAGCCACTAAAATAATAAGAAGGATCACAAAGGGCAACAATCTATTCGATTATACTTACTCTCTGAATACCATGATAAGGGCATTGAGAGGGTTATTATATATGAATTACTCGCAAAGGACTGTTGTTTTAGCAACAAGGAAAATTTTAGCGAGTTTTAAAACTTTACAAGATGGAGAAATTAGAGTTAGTTATGTGTTACCTACAGATAAGCAGAAAGGAACGTTACCACAAACTCCGTTGGAAGACATTCCAGTGAGAGTGATTGACTTGGCTACAGATATTGCATTAAACACTAAAGATGAATATATTCTAACGTGGTGTATATTAGCTATTTCAAGAAATTCAATAATTTTAGATAGTAATAAAATGAAGAGATTTGAGAAAATTCAAAAGAAATGCGATAAAGAACAATTGAACAAACTACTACAGAATCTTAAGAAGAGTGAATATGCACTATAGAAGAAATTCTAAATATAAATAGAACAAATTTAATGAGAATTTATGATTGTGTCGTAAATGTCGGTTCAGGCAGCATCTCATCTTAAAATTTTTTATTTTTTTTTTTCATCTTTTCAAAGTGAATAAATTAAAGCATCACTCACCAGATTGTATCGCCTCACAGCTCAGTGGATTCATTAGAACCATGAAGATTCTCACCACGAACTTTGTCAGATGTGCCATTAAATCGTGTGACTCGTCCACGTTATCATTTCCGTTAAAATATCAAAACTGTCAACTTGAACAAATAGAACAAGATTTCCAACCAGAATTCATTCTCAGCATCCTGGAACGAGTAGAATGGGATGCCCTGGTCTCTATATTGCGTGACCTTGGAAACACATCCTTACCACAGTCCAAACCAAACATTTCGATTGAAGACGTTGAATTGTTGAAGCATTTACATGATTTACTGATTGAATCGAATATAGTTGAAGGTGAAATGATTTGTAACAACTGTCAGCATACTTACTTCATCAAGAACTCGATACCAAACTTCCTACTCCCACCTCATTTAGTTTAGAATGGGTAATGTATAAAAAAATATAAATAATTAACGAAGTTAAACGTAATATTACATAAGGCACTCCTTCTAAATTACATAATCACGTCTGCCAAAAATTATGTAATATTCTAAAATCTATAAAAAGAAACTCTAGAAAAAAACTTTTTATACAAAGAAAAGACAAAAACTCTGTGTTAATTCCACTCAATCGCACTGAGTTATAAACTACTGCACTACTTGTCACTTCCTCACTATTCATCCATTCTTCAGATCAACGAATCAAATATCAAATAAATCAATATCAAAAAAGGAACATGCTAGTGCTGAACAAGATCCTCCTCTGTGTATCAATTTTGATAATGGCTGTCCAGTCACAACAGGACACAATCACTGATGACGATCTAGTCGGGACTTGGTCGTCCAAATCCAGCACTGTCTTCACTGGTGCTGGGTTCTATGATCCTGTTGATGAACTATTGATTGAACCTGCACTGCCTGGTATTTCATTCTCATTCACTAATGACGGGTTTTTCGAAGAGGCAATCTACCAAGTGAAATCCAATCCTAGAAACCATTCATGTCCTTCTGCGGCATTGACTTTCCAACATGGGACTTATGAAATCTCTTCAAATGGGTCTTTAATATTAACACCAATCAAAGTTGATGGTAGACAGTTAGTGTCTGACCCGTGTAAAGACCATGGTGTTTCCACCTACAACAGATACAATCAAACTGAAGTCTACAAAGATTACACAGTCACTGTTGATGCATACCATGGTCGTTATAAGTTACAGTTATACCAATGGGATGGTACTCCAGTGCAACCGTTATATTTAGCATATAGACCTCCAATGATGTTACCAACTAGCACATTGAATCCAACTGCCGGTGCAGACGCACAGGCACAGAGCACCGGCACTGCCAAACGTTCTCTGAAGAGTCTAGTCAAGAGAAGCTTCGAGAATAAAGAACGAACAAATGCAGTCAGAGTCAATAATTTGAATCTGGATTTTTGGTGGTGGACTTCGATTTCAATGATTTCTGTTGGTGGCCTGCTTTATGTTTACTTTTGAATGTGCTGAACTATCTGCTGCTGCCGTAGGTGGTGGTTTGGGGGTGCTTCCCTGCGTCTCTCTCTCAACGACTCTCTCTCTATATATATCTTACATAATCCACAAAACAATTTCTTTTTTTTTTTTTTTTCTTATTATTGACTCTCTATATATAAAGACTCACATCAAAAAATGGCGTCCAAAGAAGCATTTAAATCACTCTTGAAAGCACTAGAAACTTTCCCAAAGGAGAAGCTTACGAACTTGTCCTTCAGAGAAGTTCAGATCGACAGATTCAGACCGCTAGCAGGTCTTCCAGCTTTGCAAAGAGAAGATAAAACAAGTATACAAGACATCGTTAAGAAAGTGAACCCATACACGATCAAGGACATTGAAGTCAAGTCAGACATAGACACCATGAGCGAAGACGCAGTGGTGCAACAAATCAAGGCTCTGAACACACTAAAGGAAAACACTTATAGAGATTATTACTTTCCTGGTGATAAATTGTTGAAACCTAAAGGTAACCCAATTTACTATGAAAGATTGCTATCTGATATCAACGGTGAAAGCAAAGAGAATATCATCACCGGATTGAGAACCGTCTTGTTGGGTAAATAGAGTGTGAACGTGTACATATATATATATAAAAATAAGTATTTTATTTCTTACCGTAACTTATTGAGATCTTGTGGTCTTTGATAACCAAGTCTTTATGTGCTGATTTGGCTCTAGTTGCATTCTCAATAGTCTTAAACTCCAATAATCCAACTCTCAACGAAGGAACGATTTTTAAATCGATAAATCCATCTAATTTATTGAAAATTGGTAACACTTCTTCTATTGTTACACCATCTGGTAAATTCTGTAAGATTAATTTGAAATGAGGAGGATTATTCATGACTTTCACAGAGCTCTTATTTTTTGCTAGCTCATTCCTACTTTGTAAATACTTCTCATACTCTTCTTCACTCAATTTCAATTCTAATGATTTCTTTGATGATGATTTAGCAATACTCACTTGTATTTTACTATCAAACACCTCGACTCCATCCATGGAAAGTGCGTTCTGTGCATCCTTCTCATCACTGAACGTTATGAACGCCTGTCCTTTCATCTTGAGTGTTTTTCTCGCATCGATCGTTACTGGATTGAAGTCTTTGAACGTCTCTAACAGCTTCGACTTAAGAGTATTTAATCCAATCCTTTCATTGAGGTTTCTAACATAAATTCTGTAGCCAAAAGAGGAGATGTTAGTATCAATTGCTCTTACAGCTCTATGAAAATATTAATGACTCACGTATCGTTGAACTGATATTTTGTTTCCGTCATTTACAACTCTAGTTTTATCTATTCTTTCTATCACAAATCAAAAAAAAAAAAAAGAAAACACAAAAAATTTACCAAATCGAATCAACAATAACATCAAATCCATCAACTCATTCA
The DNA here is from genome assembly GCA_003707215.2 of Phaffomyces thermotolerans. NCBI lineage: Eukaryota > Fungi > Ascomycota > Saccharomycetes > Phaffomycetales > Phaffomycetaceae > Phaffomyces > Phaffomyces thermotolerans. Next base: position 345,526 of record PPNJ02000007.1, on the reverse strand, counting down.
TCCCGCAAGGCCCAAACGGAGTCAATGATACTCGAGCCAGAGAAATATCACGAAGAATTTCCTTCTATCAGCCAGCTCTCTCCAACAATCAGGAATATTTTATTCTTCGAATTGACAAAGTTACAACAACACTTAAGTACAAGTCTAGAAAGAACATCACAAATTATCGACAACGTGGAGAGGTTGTTGATTGATTATGTCAAATATCAGGTGTTACTTAATGGCATGAAATCGGTCAAATTTACACAATATGAAACTCTCAAATATTTGGAGTTTTGCAACCCTCCAGAAACATCAAAAACAAAACAGATCCTTTCATTGCATTTAGAATTAGGCCTAGGAATCATGCGAAAGTGCTTAGACGGTAATCAATGTTCTCATGAGGATTTTATGCTATTGAAGGGAAAGTTCATGGATCAGTTAACTGATGTTCAGAAATATCTACTTAATAGCAACAGAGATATAATTGAGGGAAAGATCATTGAAGATCTAAACAGTACAGTCAAAAAAGGTGTCAAAAGAAAAGCGGATCAAGTTGAAGAAGAAGCAGAAGAAGAGAATGTAGATATTAGTGTATCAAAACATCCGCATAATTCCAACAATGTACAAAGAACTCCATTGCAAGGATCAAAAGAACTTCCTGAGGAAATACTTGATGAATCTCCATCTCCATCTCCAACATGGAAAGAGGCTACCAGAAAATCATCATCCAGAAATTCAGCTAAAGAAACATCACAACAACAAGAATCACTTCCTGATGAAATCATATTCTCATCAGACATTAAGAGACAAGATACTCTTGAAGTTAATTCATCCAACGATAAGAATGACATGCAATTAATGAACAAACAAACAAGGCAACTGTCAAATCAATTAGAATCATCAGATAACGATGAGGATATCGCAGATCCAGAAGAAACAATACTGCCTGCTGCACAACCAAGACCCATTGAATGTTATCAAGATTCCCAACATTCACAGCAAACAGATCAAGTCAGTTCAAGTAATATGTTGACTATCATCAAAAATAAAAATATGGATGAACATAATAATAGTGATAATAATAATAACAATAATAATAATAATAATAGTAAGGATAATGAAGATCATGATAAAGATGGTGAAGATTATAACGATAATAACAATAGAAATAATAATAAATTCACAAAAAATTTTGGAGAAGTTTTAGATAACTTAATGTTGAAAGTAGATGAAACTCATAGAAATTTAGCCATAATATCAGAATCACTTGATGTTGAGTTACCATTAATTAAAGATTCCATTTCTGATGAAAGTGAAAATAGAAAAGATTCAATTGGGATATTTGCAAGCTTCTTTGATTCTAAAATAAATACAATAATGCAATCACTGAAGAATTTCAATTCTGTTATAAATATAACTAAAAAATTAGAATATGATTGTTTAACTACTAAGACAAATTTGAAAAAAGTTTATAATACTCTTGCTTTGTTTGATGAAAGACATAATACTACTACCAAATGCATCAATGATATAGACAATGAGATGAACAAGTTTACTGAATGTATCCAACCGGTACTGAAATTACCTGAACATTTAAATTCAGTTCAATCATCATTATTGGAAAATCAAAAAATTTTAAGAGGAAATTTACTAGAAACAATTGAAAAAGTTAAAAGTTTAAGTTCTTATGTCCCCAAATTAGATGAATTCAATCACAAAACAGTAACTCTCAATAGCTCATTAAGTAAATCAGTTCATGAATTGGATTTGGAATTAAATAAAATAAAATCTGAAAATTTGAAAATTCAAGAAAATTCAGTTTCAAATGAATTCGAAATTGGTGAATTGAAAAATCAAATATCTTCATTAAAATCAGAAATTGAATCGTTGAAATCAACTTCAAATAAAAATAATCAGAACGTTCAATTTTTAACACCTAATGATTCAAATAATGATTTAAACATTTTAAAAGGTTCAATCGACAATTTAACAAGAGAAAACATTAAACTAAAATCAGATAATAATAAACAAACTAGTATAATCAATCTTTTATTGAAAAAAATGGAAAACTTTGAAACAATTTTGAAATGTCAGACCCCACTTTCCTTGACACATTCATCAACAAATGCAACTCAACCTTCAAAATTATCATCAACATCATTTTTAAACTCTCCAATTCTAATCAATACTTCAAAAGTTCAAGATAGCTCAACGCTAAACCCAACAATTCAAAAATCACCGAATCCAACAGTATCCTCAAATCCAATACTTCTAAAATCACCAAACTCTGCAATCAAAAAATCATCAACCACAAGACAACATGTTCAGCATGTACCACCATTATTTGTAATTGATAATGATGACGAAGAAACTCAAAATAAGAAAACTAATTATGGAAATATCGAAGAATTTTCATAGAACTTACATGTCTCTGATAATGACTTTCACAAAATCATCAGTAAAAACACTAACAAAATTCGGAAAGAATGGTCAGAAAAATCTGCTTTTCCAAATTGGTAGACTGCAAAGAAACACACTGTAAAATTACCACCAAAATCAGATGATAAAGCAATCAACTCTAAGGGTGCACATCAGATGTTTTATGGTTCACCGTTAGTCAAATCTTTACCTCCATCTTTTTCATCCTTTAAATTTTCATAATTGTGTCTGTATGAAATCAACAAACTTTTATGTTTATTTTTTTTTATCATTATTATGACGTACGAATAAGATATGATTAATGATTGGTTTAGACTTAAAACTCTGTATATACAATGCGATCAGAACTATAATTTACAAAACACTTCATACTTTTAACAAAACAACCTAAACTTCGGATCCATCCCCATTATCAGCTTCGACATCATTACTTTTAAACGTCTTTGCTGATTTACCTTTATGACTTGATTCAATTTCTTTGTCAAAATCATCATACTGTTTAACGTATTCATCCATTTCAACTTCAGCAATTTCGTTATCACCTTGATCTAATTCATCTTCATTATCCATGACTTGAGGTAAAAACAAGTTTAAAAATGTACCAATAATACCACCTAATGCATAACTTGATTCCATTATAACAATAATAGCATCTAAAAACCCTTTCAACGCTGTATTGTTACCAGAATAACTAAACACATTATCGAACCAAGTTGGAACTAAAATTGCACCAAACCCAGGTAATAAAGAAGCTGTTAAAACAAATCTATCCCTTCTTGTGAAACTACAATTTGAAATAATTTTCAAACCTGAAACTGCAACTGATGTGAATAAAAATGAAGTCATACCACCTAAAACTGGTTTGGGAATAGCTACTAAACTTGCTGCAAATTTAGTGAATATCCCCATAATGATTAAAATAAAACAACACCAATAACCAACTGTTCTGTTAGCACATTTTGTGATTGAAATAACACCGTTGTTTTGTGCAAATGTTGACATTGGTGTGATTGTACATAATCCTGCAATGATAGAGCAGAAAGCATCACCTAAAACACCACCTTGAATTCTTGATTCATAAATAGGACCCTCAATTTCTAATCTTGAAACTTCTTGAGTTGCAGTTAAATCACCAATGGTTTCCATTAATAAAACGGTATAAACAACTAACATTGGTAAAACTGCTGGTCCATAAACTGATAATTTGAAAGTTTTAACCCAAACGAAATTAGCAGTAGTTGCTGCATCGATCGATGATTTATCAAAATAACCACAAGCACCAGCAACGATACAACCAATTAATAAACCCAAAACAACTGAACATGATTTCATTATTGGAGACCCCCATTTTTCAGATATTAAGATAGTAACATAGACTAAGAAACCTAAACCAATAAATTGTGGCGACCCCCATTCAGCAGCTCTTGGAGCACCTTCAGATGGACAAATACTATCAACACAACCTGAACCACCAACCCAATCTTGGAATGCGGATCTGATCAAAGAAACACCCATTAATAAAACAACAGTACCTGTGACAGTTGATGGAAATAATTTCTTCAAAAATTTTGGTGGAATAAATGACATTAAAACTTCTAATAAACCACAAACACATGAAGTACCTAAAATAGCACCGTATCCATCTGGACAAGGTAAAAAAGTACCATCCTCTGCAACTGGACAAAACCCATCAGCATACATAACTGGTAAGATTTTTTGCACAACAACGATAACACCAAATGAAGTACCTAAAATACTTAAAACACCAGAACCAAGATAATATGGAGTACCATAAATATGAAATCTTGTGATTTGGATCAATGATAAAAACCCTGAAACGATTAAAGATGCTGAAACTAAATACTGTTGTGTTTCAACTTCAAAATGTGTAGAATATGAAATGATTAAAGGTGGAGTTATAACACCAGCTAACATAGCTAAACAATGTTGTAAGCCCAATAAGAAACCTAAAAATGTAGGCATTTCAGAATTCAAACCAAAGAATGGTTGAACAACTCTTTTTTGCTTCAAAAATGGAACTTTTGGAGTGAAGAGATACTTGTAATCATAATCACCAAAGAAACCTTGTTTAGTGGTAAATTTGTACACGACTAATTTACTTAGATCTTTAGACTTTTGAACAACGGATGTCATTTCGAAGAATCAAGATCGTTATCGCAAATTAGCTTGAGTCAATCAGCTGGAATTTCTAAAAAGAAAAAAAAAATTTTTGTCACAAAAAATATTTTTTCAATTTTCTTGTTGTCCGAGTCAGATCTGGAAATGGTTTTTTTTCTGACACAAATGGCAGAGAAATAGATTACAGTCAAAATAGGTGCAACGACGATTTCTTATATATGAAAGGCAAACAACAGTCTTGTTATGTAAAGAAGTAAAGGAAATTTAATTGGAATAGTCTATTTTTTGAAACCGGCTAGTCTAATATTAGTTGTAGCTGTGTTAGCTCTTTTTTTAAGACTGGATTCATTAAATTTAGTACCTTCATAAACATCTTCAGCTAAGGTAGCCTCAGCAATAGTTGTGTTGATAAAGAGGACAGAATCGTTCAAAATGATTGGTACAATATCGTCAATTAAAGTGTACTTAGCTAAAAGCGCATTTCCAGAGAATGGGAAATCATAACCATCGATTGAAAGATCAGTAGTTGATGAAGGGATACTTGAAGTTGAAGCAGTTGAAGTAGTGGACCCTTCAACGGTATTGAAGCTATTGACCTCAATTGGTAAAGCAGTGACAGTGGAAACAGCTGCAAAGATTGCTAATAAATGAGTGAATGATTGCATTATGATGGTAGTTACTAGGTTAATGATGATAATGATAGATCCAAGACATTGTTATTCAGGATTTGAACTTTTTTTTATATTTCAAAAAAGGAAGATGAAACAACGTTTCATGATTGAAGATTTATACATGAACTTGAAGCTTGGAATGTTTCTAACTTAAGTTTATACATCTTTATGTACATTGTGTTTTGAATGTTCCCATTGGAGTCCAAATGGGGAAATGGTTTGTGTCAATCTGAGAAAAAAAAATTTGGTGGAAAACTTCAGTTTTGCTTTAATTACCGGCAAAAGAGTGATTTTGATGAAAATTTGTAAGAAAATGCATGTCATTTACTGTTTCAAGTATGAAGTTGAATAATATAAATTTTAATTAATTGCGTATCACCTAATTTTTGGCATTATGGATTATATGGATAATGGATTATCCATGGTCCAGAAAAAGATATATGAATAGCGTTTTTTGAGTAATGTTGAAGCCTTTGATTGTTTCAGATTAAATGAATTTCAATTACATTATTAAACTTCTGATTGATTCAGTCAGTCAGTGAATATTAAAATAATAAAAATTGTATTACAGTTTCAAGTTTCAGGTACTCGATCACTTACAAACGCCTAGGGAACTTTTTTACTAGTTATAGAAGAGTGAAACATTAATCAAGAATAGCATACTTACAATCACAAACTACAAAAAAAACAATTAAGAATACCATTCTTATTCCTTTATATAAAATTCACAAACAAAAGTTTTAAATCTAAAAATGTTTTTAAACAACTTAGAAACATTTGTGGTGAACAATTGAAGGACCAGATTCGTCGTATTCTTGTTTTGAGATCCACATTTGTTGGAAAGTTGATAATGAGGCCAAAATAGAACCACCGATCCAGACGGAGAATTTTCTTTCAGGTGGAGCAATAATTTTAACTTTCATTGAAGATGGAGCTAAAGCAGTAATTTCTTTTTGCATACGTTCAGCAATACCAGGGAACATAGTAGTACCACCAGATAAGACAATGTTACCGTATAGTTCTTTTCTAACATCAACATCAGTTTTCATAATAGAGTTATAAGTGGTTTGATCAATACCAACAGCTTCTAAACCTAATAATGATGGATGGAATAAAGCTTCTGGAGCTCTGAATCTTTCATTACCAATGGTAATAACTTGACCATCTGGTAATTCATAAGATTTTTCAATAGCAGAAGATTGAGCTGAAGTTTGTAATTCTTGGTCGAAATCTAAAGCAACATAAGATAATTTTTCTTTAATATCACGAACAATTTCTCTTTCAGCAGTAGTAGAGAATGAGTAACCACGTTCAGATAAGATTTTCATTAAGTAATCAGTTAAATCTCTACCAGCTAAATCAATTCTTAAAATGGCATGAGGTAAAGCGAAACCAGTGTAAATTGGAACAACGTGAGTGACACCATCACCTGAATCTAAAACAATACCAGTAGTTCTACCTGAAGAGTATAATGATAAAACAGCTTGGATGTTGACGTAGAAAGCTGGAACGTTGAAGGTTTCGAATAAGATTTGAATCATTTTTTCTCTGTTTAATTTTGGATTCATTGGAGCTTCAGTTAATAAGACAGCATGTTCTTCTGGAGCAACTCTTAATTCGTTGTAGAAAGTATGATGCCAGATTTTTTCCATATCATCCCAGTTTGTGACGATACCGTGTTCAATTGGGTATCTTAAAGTTAAAATACCTCTTTTAGATTGAGCTTCATCACCAACGTAAGAATCTTTTTGACCCATACCAACCATGATACCTTGATGTCTTGGTCTACCAACAATAGATGGGAAAACAGCACGTGGAGCGTCATCACCGGCAAAACCAGCTTTACACATACCAGAACCGTTATCGATAACTAAGGCAGAAATTTCTTCTGTTTTTAATGGATGTTAGTATAGATAAGATTTTGAAATATTCCCATAGGACAAGATGACAATATCAAAGACTCATTAGAAGCACCAAGGACATTTTATTACCATCAACCATAATCTATAGCGATTGAGTTGTTGATTGAATATTCATTATTTAAATTGTTTTCCGATTCTATTTTAGTTTTGATTTACGTGGCCCAATAAAACCGAAAAAGTCCGACACCAGAAAAATTGTACCGGTATCGCCATGAAACTTGAAACAACAAAAGAATACCTTGAAGATCGATTAGATCTGACGTAAACTCATAAACAATAATTGGTGTAGTGTGATAAATAGTTCCACTTGATTTTGGTTATGCTTTTCCGATTTGAAAAGATGTTTTGAATTTCGTTTGATGACAGGGAATCAAGTGGAATCAAAATTAAAAAGAACAATTTCAATGATCCATGAGATATTGATACAAGCTCATCTAGACGGTCTTTCTAGCCCATTCAAGTAAAAACAATGTCAAACTTTCAGGTACTTCTAATCGCCTTTGATTCAACAATGTTTAATCTATTATCCCCTTGAACATAAACAAAACAAAGATTCAGCGCTGGTAAAAGGCATTGAGAATAATGTGACAAGATGAGTGTATGGAATGGAGTCTTGACAGTTTAGTCTTGCCAGCTGGGTGGGATTGTGTTGTAACTTACCTTCAGCCATTTTGAATTGATTTGTTTATTTATTACAAAGAATAATTCTTAGATAGAAAAAGAAGGCAAAATTTGGTGAAAATGTTTTTTTTTTTTTTTTTCTTTTCAAAAGGGGCAACGAATAAATGAACATCCTTTTTTCTTCCGATATTTCACCCTCGGAAATTTTACTGGTCCGGGGCGCACGACACGATCCAAAATAGTGTTGATGACGTTAGTTTGGTTTAACAGTAGTTGTTTATTTACTGTTGATTAAGTGGATTGTCATTCCATATATTTTACCATTGGAGCTCCATTTGCAAAGTAAAGCTTCGCGCAAAATGGACCCGAATATTGACCCAGAAATGGAAATGGGCTCTTCAATTGATTCACAATTCCCAATATCAAGACATGGGTTCAATAGTGCATCTCGTTCAAATAATCAGGATTTATCCTTTATCAGTAATCCCCACACATCAAGTACTTTCAGTACATTCACCTCTATTGAAGATGACAACCAGCAAGATACTACCTCCGAAGAAGCAGCAGTTGCTGCTGCTGCAGTGGCTAATCTCTCAAGTATGATCAATTTCAACCCATTAGAAGAACCAGAAACTGATCAATCATCAAAATTAACAAACCATAAAATAGATAATAAGCTACAAAAGACTCAATCAGAGACATCTAAGTCTATAAATTTTTTGAAAGCTTTTGACCTAGATGCTAATTCAATTCAATCTTCAGTTTCAACTTCAAATCCAAAACAACGTCTTATACATGATTCAGATTCTAAGGTCTCTATTGTTGTTGTTAACCCAGCTTCAAATGAAGGTTCTGGGAGATTAGGTCGTCCAAGAAAACATACAGCCAATAATTCACCATCAAATGAAAATAGTTCTTTTGATAATTTAGATAAATCGATAGTCAGTCGCTTCAGAGTTGATAACTTACCATTAAGTGGACCTGGATCAAGAGGTGGGCCTAGACCTAAGAACATGCTAAAATTAGCTACTAAGCTCAAAGAGTCAGAACCAACGAAAAGAAAAGTTCAGCAAACTTTACAATTAAGTAATTTTAAAAAGAAGAAACTACAATCACCAATAGAAGAAGTTGTTATTGATGTATCCTCTGATGATGAAATTGAAACAATTACTAATGAACACTTTGAGAGTAACTCACAGAAACAGGAAGAATCGGAATTTGAAGAACATGAAGAATCTGAACCAGAGTTTGATCTAGAGGACTACGATTCTGTTATGAAAAGGGAGACTGTAAAATTGAAACTTTCATCAACTTCAGATCAAGCTCATGATCTTCTACAACCACACAAAAAAAGAAAGGACAACCCTTCTTCGTTGACAGGATTATTCAATAATCTATATGATTTTCCCACAAAAAATAACCAACATCCTCATTTGAATCGAATTGCTTTAGGTTATGATGTTAAACCTACTCCATATGCTAGAGATATTATATTCATCTTATCATTCATTAACAAATTTAAAGACAACTTCAAAAATCTACCCAATTTAGGACCACAAGATATTGAAGTTGGTTTGAAATTAGATCCAAGTGTTAAATATCCAGTAAAGAATGTCAATCAAAAATTTGCAACCTCACCATTATACAACCCTGATATTGATATGCATCGCCATCAAGTTAGTGATTCAATGAATTCATTATTCTATCAGTTATTAGCACTTGCATTAAACCGAGATTTAAAAAACGTTAACTCTAAACCTTCAAAAGCTATCAGTGATTTGAAATCATTAGTTCCAACATGGGGTTTTCCAAGAGAATGGAGAGATGATTCGGTACTCTTTGAAGAAAAGGTGTTAATTGAACCCACATTAGACGTTGATTTTGAACCAATTGATTCAGACCATCCTGAACTTTTAGAACCTGACATTATTGAATATGGCACATCCTTCAGTCTTGCTGAAACTCCACTAGATTTAAAAGCTTTCCCAAATGTTGGCTTAGCTGCTTTGGAACCAAAAGACAGACTAATTTTACTAAGATCATTAATTCACTGGGCACTTTGTGAATCGTCAATTATTAAACGAAATATTCAAACTTCTTTAGCTGATCAACGTTATCCAGAAAAAGAGACGTTTTATGCTTCTAGATTTGTTAAAGATAGTCAAAAATCTATTGAATTTGTTAAAAACAATTTGAAGTTATTCAATTTTAAGAAAAGACCTAATAAATCAGAAGAAGATGGAACTGGTGACCCTTCTTCAAATCCAATCAATGATCCATCATTTATACGAGCAATCGATTTCTTTGCTGGCGAAGGTGGTTTAGGGGGCAGATTTTATTTATGTAGAACATATAGTCATAGAACTGGACATCTACTGACTGATCAAGACATAAAAAGTCTATCTAAAAAATCAATCACCGATATGTTAGCTTTTGAACAACCTTCAAGATTCAAGCTATACGTTCAAGATTTAACCACTAGTTTAGCATATGGAGACAATATTTCAGACGATGAAAGGTTGGATCCATGGTATGAGATTGCATCAAATTCAAAAGAGTTATCGAATTTTATTGAGTATTTAGAAGAAAAGTTAAAGGATCATAAACCTAGTAATTTTAGACATTTTTTGGATTATTTGAAAGAAGTTCAACCAATTTTAGAAAAATTTGAAACCGTGTACGAAGATTATCAACCAAGAAAAAGATCTTTAAGAAGAAAATATGTCACTGACACAACTACACATAATAGTGGTCATAGAAACGGAACGGTGATTAATTACAATGAACAGGATGAGGAGGAGAAAGAAGATGATGACCAAGAAGAAGAAGAGGAAAAAGAAGAAGATACTAAAGTGGATGAGAATGAAGATGAAGATAATGAATATCTAATTGACGTTAATGACAAGGCGAATTCCAAAGTTAATGATGAAGAACAGGAATATCTAAAAATCGCAGCTAATGATGAGAAGGCAGAAGAATCAGACGAAAATATTCCAGAACTTGAAGTTTCAGAGGATTCAATCGAGTTTTTAGATTCTGATGACAATACTAACGATTAAAACTACTTGAACTGTGTATACATTGATACCTGGTTTTATAACTTCGTTGTAAAACTATATTATAATTTTGATTTTTTAACTGTATTCTCGCCATCATCATCTTCGTTCAATCTTTTAATAGTATCTAAAGTGACGAGATTGTCCTCTTTGCTTGAGTTGATTGGATTTTCAGAGAAGTTTAAATGATGGTTGAAAATATCTATACTATCTTCTGAATCCGAATCCAAATTATCGAAATTTTCATCATAATCATCCAATTCTTTTGTTAAGACCTTTAATTTTAACGATTCTATTTTTGACTTTTTAACTGAATCATCTTTATCCGCTTTTACTTTAGGCTCAATTGAGTCTTCTTTGTCAGTTTTTTCCAGCTCATTATAAACAGATTTTGCATCTATTATTCCTTGTTGTTTTTTCGAAGTCTGATGTATTTCATGTGCACTTTTCATTTTGATAACAGGAGTCTCCAATTTTTCTTCTTCTTCATCATCACATAAGTTCAGCTTAACCTTAGGTTTCTTCTTTTTTGGAACCTGTTTATCCCGTTCAGTAGATATTTCCTCTATTGTTTGCTCCTCTTTAACTAAGTCATCAAAATATGGTATCAAAACTTCACTTTTGATTATTTCAACTGGATATACAGGAGTTTCCTTGTCCAATTCACCTTCTGAGATTTTCAAAACTGTGAAAATACCATCACCAACAACTTTACCAAATAATGTATTTTTGTTATTTAATTCATTTGTGTCTTTCAACGTTATGAAAAATTTTCCATTATTTGTGTTTCTTTTATTTGAATTAACAGAGCCTAACAGTCCACGTTTATTAAACTTTAGTCTAGAATTGAACTCATCTTGAAGTGGAATTATGTGTTTATCATTACTGTTTTCACCAAGTTGTACTATAAAATTTGGAATTATTCTATCAAACTGACAACCGATAAAATCTTCATTTATTATGCTTTGCAAAAAGTGTCTACTAGTAATAGGCGTTTCTTTGGCCCATAACTCAACATCAAAGTTTCCTTTCGTTGTGTAAATACGTGCTTTTGCGGTTGTTTGAGGTTCTAAAGACATAGTTGGCTAAAAGATAGTTGCAAAGAGAGCTGTATGAGTTTCAATATAATAATTCTTTTTTTCCAATCGGTAAAGAGAAAAGTAAACAAAGTAAGTGTCTTAATTAAATGAGGTCAGAAAGCTATTGATATCACGTTATACAAAAGATTCAAATAAATAATATAATTAAATAAATAAATAGATAAATAAGTTGATAAATAGGGAATAAATAAATAATAAATAAGTTGAATTCCTGCGAATTAAAGGATAAGTCAGATCTCAATCTTTTGTTGCAACTCTTTCGAAGTTGGTGGTAGATCTTGAGCATGTAAATGACTTCTAAACTTCCTAGTATATTGGAAAACATGATCTTGTAATCTTCCTGGAATAATACCCAAGTCCTTATAAGTCTTAGCATTTGGATCAATATGTTGATCAATGAATTGACGTTCAATTTGATCTGGATTTAACATTGGCCACCAAAACTTTTGTAAAAATTCAGTCCATTTCAAAGCAATATTCTTTGGGAGGTTTAAATTAGTATATTGAAGTTTTGTAACCATATGAATTAAGTCTCTAATTTCATGCATTGTGAATGATTCAGGACCTGCTAACTCGTATAATTGACCAGCAGTAGAGTCATCAAACCCAATTCTTTCTAAAGCTGTGGTCACATCAATGACATGAGTTGGATAAAGGGTTTCTCTCATATGATTAACAGTTAGAAACCTTAGATTATCACCAAGTTCATTCAAAAACTTATCCTCTGCTCCATACATTATACTTGGTCTAACAATGGTTACATCTGGATAAATTTCTTTAACAGCTTCTTCTCCAAGTGCCTTTGTAGCGTAAAAGATGGATGTTGAGTCAGGATCAGCGTTGTAAGAGCTAATGTGAACAAGTCTTGGAACACCATTATCAAGAGCAGCTTTAGAAATTCTTTTACAAGCTTCGATATTGACATCAGCCATTGAAAAGTTCTTTGTGTTATAATCAGCACCAATTAGATTATAAACGATATCAGAATGTTTAACAGCATCATTAATAGATTCAATATTTCTTAAGTCAAATTCCACAAAGTTAACAACCCCTAAATCACCAGGAACCTTTAATAAACGCTTCTTCATTTCATCTCTCCATGGTGCCACGGTAATAGTGCCATGTTTGGCTAGTCTAGATGTTAAATAACGACCTAAGAAACCAGTAGCTCCAAAGACAGTAGCGATATAACCAGTTCTGGACGAACGACCACCATGACCAATAGCGAACTTCACTTCACCATTACGTGTTATATTAATATCACTTTTAAGAATGCTTGAAGAGTAACATCTCGCATATTTTATAGAACGTTTCAACATCTTTTATCGATGGACTTTTTATTGAAGTTTCTCCATATCTCCTTCTTTGAAATTATTTCTCCATTTTTTGTTATGAGACACACGCTTAGAAACTACAATAGAATACAGAAAACACAACTAGTTTTTGATTGAACGGAATATGAAACTCATGAAGTTGAATAAAACATGATCTGAGAGACTTGAATCTATTCAGTATGATTGGTCTTATATTTTGTAGTCTTTTAATACGGTTTAAAACTTTTTTCTCTATATTCTTTATAGTTCGTTAGATTAATTAAACTTGACCAAATCATCTTCAATTGAGTAATTCAACTTTTCATTTAAAAGAAAATACGTAATATTTCTAAGACAGCACCACCAGCAACTAAAAAGGCAAAAATATCTAGATTTGATTAAGTTAGTAAAAACTCACAAGATGTAATTGAAAAAGATCAAAACGTACAGATCCAGGTTCTTGAAACAGGTGATAAACTTTTGGATACGGCTTTTGGTTTACCGTGAGCATTTTGATGTTTTTTGTAGAATTTTTCGTTTGCAGCACGTTGTTTTGGGGTTTGAAGAGCCTAGTAACTCATTATTAGTATTGGTAAGAGTGAAAAGCACCCAAAGTAGAAAAATGGATGAAAACTTCCAATTAAGTTTCCAAAATTATCCACAGCAGAGTAAGGTTTATAATGACAAGATAAGAGCATACCATTTCCTAATAATTTCAAGGGTTTTCTATTGTGGTGATTCAAAAAAATCGTATAGACTAGTTAAAAAAAATACGTGTCAAAGCGAATTTTTCAATTTTTTTAAATCACTTTTTCCTGGACAAAAAACTACGATCAAATCATCCTTCAAATATTTAATGAGATGAGTAAGATTACGATCAGCTTTTAGAACTATGTGGATGCTATTCCACGTTCTATTCTATAGGTTTCAAAAAGAGAAAATATCGTTAAATCATTAAGAAAGGGCTTGGGTACAAACGTTATAAAAAAAAACATAGCGCCTCCTGGTTTCGATCCAGGGACATCAGGGTTATGAGCCCTGCGCGCTTCCACTGCGCCAAGGCGCTAGACTGGATATACCCTTCTGCCGCCTGTTTGACCTATAGTAGCATCTCAGGTCACGTGATAATATTTTGTTCAAGAAAAACATGGAGAATCACAAAATGTGGTTTCAAACTCAAACATTGTCTTTATAATTACTTTCTTATAATACATTTTAATATTTTTTCATTAGAACCAGAAGAATAGAATACAAAAAGACTTCTCGAATTTCCTTTCACTGTCAAATTACTATTTTTATATACCCATTCATCAATTTCAAAATCGTGATAGAAATGTGTCAAGTTTTGGTGAAACTATGAGCCAATTGTACTAAGATATCGATATTTGAGAAATAATACGACGTTTTTATAGCTTACCTGTTATTCTGTAACTCTAATAACCCATATTATATATAGAATAATTCCAGAGATTTAGTGTGGTATAAAAAATAGCTGAAAATAGTAAATCATTTATATCTTTAATGTTACTGGAGGTATTTCATTTTGTTAAATTTTTGCAAACATTGGATTCTTCCAATCTCCACAAATGAACATCAACAATAGAGCATAAACAGTTTCGAAAGAGTCATCAAAATTAAAATATCCCTTTAAATGTTTTTTGCGGTTCTTATAAATTTCACATAAATTAGTTGTTCATCTTTGTACATTAAGCATTCTTAGCTAGACTTCTAATTTCACCAATAGTAGGAACTACATAATTATTATTCCATTCAAAGATATAATTTGCCTTACAATGTTAAATTATATGAGTAAGTCATTCGTTGATGATCTTTCTACCAAATCTTTCAAGTCATGGAGATAATCTGGAATCCGTTTATAATTGATGCTTCGTGTATACTGTTTTTGTTCAACTTTGCTTTCTGAAACTAATTAAAGGTTGATGTAATACAGTAAAGTTATTGATAATTTAGAGAATGTTACTTCACACAAACTCACAATTATTGAAATTTTATGGAAATCTGTACTACTGTTCTTTGGATTTATTTCATTTATTTGTTCCTTACGGGGATTCCTCACAATTTGGTTTACATAGAAATCACTTACTAAGAAAAACCTAGCAAACTACTAATTCGCTTGTGTTGCATCATATATAATCAAAGACTCAACTAATTAATGATCTAGACTTTCATAATTCAAATCTAGAATCCTCGAAACAGTTATAATGCTATCGAAAGCATAACTAGATCATAACGGTATGCCTGGCTATGCCAGATAAATTAAAATCTAACAATCTCCAGTTTCTTGATTAGGTAAATCCCGACATCTTTGTAACTTTATTAATGATTTTATAAAGAAGATAGCTTAATACACTGTACTTAGTGGCAGCACTAGAGTCTAGACTCAGTACTGTAGAGCGTTAAAACCTGATTTGATACCTCAAGAGTCAATATGCTACGTTAAAATCCGTTTTTCTTTTTTAGTTTAACCATTTTGATTGGAACACATACTTTTTTTTGAGTTGTTGATCTAAAAAAGACGTTGAAAAAGTCTAAAATAATCTTTGAAATATGCTTGAAATATGCGTATATAGAAAATGGAATTAAAACTAACGCTGCAAGTGAATTGTTCTACTCTTTAAATTTCAAAAGATCGGTAGGCTGTTAGTTTAATGATTTAATTTTTTTTTTTATCATAAATTCACTAACGCACTTATATTTTTCCACTTAGCTACTTCACAAATTATTTTATGAGGAATACATACAAACTAGTGGGTCTTATCCACAGACTTCCGAGTTTAAACATATCCCTATTTCCAAACGATATACATTTCAATATATAACACTAGTCTAGAGCCTAATGTCCAATGGTTCTACTCCAGAGTCCAGACTTCATTTTCTTTCAAACTGATTTAAGTAGAGTAATCATACAATGATGTATTCATACTTACGAAAGTAAAACTAATGAAATCATAAATTAATAGCTAGATTTCTAGATTTTTTCTCCAGATCAGTGTAATATATGGTATTATTACAAAAGATAGTACGAGATAAGTAAATCAAGATCAGAACTTTTTTACTTGAGTTTTAAAACGAAAGTAGAGTTTAATACCTGAGAGTGTGTATTTAGATCCTCGATGTTTACTTTATCTAGTTATGTATATAAGATTCACTAGAAACAGAATGACAAGCTAGTATAATGAAAATTTTTTCATACTAAGAGAAAAATAGATCAATATATAGTGATATCAATTTTTGTCAAGAGTCATGGCAGAGAACGAATAGAAAATTGCTAAAAAGAGAACCCAAATAGCAATAATATGAAGAATGCAGGAAGGTATAGCAACTTAATGTGATTATATCAGTCACTATCATAGTTGTATGTCGTATGGAGTCTGAAATTAACAAGAAGGCTGGTTCTTATAAAATCTATGCTGGTTGGTTTGATTTGAAGGAAAAAAACAAAAAAAAAACATATGATAAGACTAATTCCATACCATAGGTAATATAATTAAAAAAGATTCTAGTATATAAACACAATCTAAATTTAACAAATCACGATTGTGGATCACTAAATGAATACGCGATTCCCATATTTTATATACTTACAGTTTATCTGGATCAGGCACCACGTAGAAATCAATTGTTGATTTTGGAAAACACGATATCAAAGCCTTAAAAAAAGTTTCCTAATTGGGGTTGCTGTTTTGCTTGAAAATGCTGAAAGTGCTGTACTCTTATGCCAGGAAATGCTAGAATATGTACTCCTTTTGACTGTTTCGAGAATCGGACATGGTTCAGGCAACACGTTGTTAAGGTTAAAACTTTTAAAAAAAAGTTAAAAAATCCCGTTTTCCTAAAAAAAAATATAAAACAAATGTGAAACGCTCTTCAAAAAATACGGTGTTTTTTCTTTTAAGGAGTTGTTGTTTATTTTTCCATTGTTTTATTTTTAAAAATTAAAAAAAAAAAAAAAAACCGAACTTTTCTTTAATTCATAGTTTTATATTATTAAATATAAACTAAGTCATTCCTTAAATCGTTTAAAGAAAGTTTATTAACAAAGTCGAATTCGCTCATTTAATTATATATTTCCAAAACAAAAAGAAAACTTTTATATCCTAATAATTGTTGTTGTCCCTAAGATCTTAAAAACAATTACACAAATTATTATGAGATTCTCTATTCCTATTTTAGCTTCAATTCTAAGTGTTTTAACACAACAAGTTTCAGCTGGTTGTTCTTATGAAGGTGGTAATTATTTCTGTAATGAAGTTGAAGCCGTTTTATATTCCAATGTTGGTTATTCTGGAACATATAAAGATGTCACTTATATGGATGAAACAACATGTCAATGTACCCAAGAATCTGTTTCATTTTCAGGTTCAAATGCTCCATTAAATGAAGAATTATCAATTCATTTCAGAGGTCCTTTAAAATTATCTCAATTTGCAGCTTATTATCCATCTTCATCATCTTCATTGAAAAAAAGAGATGATGATTGTAAAGAAGTTAGACATATTCATCATAAACATAAAAGGGAAGCAGCCACTGAGATTGTTCAAATTACTCAAACTATTTTCGTTAATGGTAAAGGTGAAACAGTTGCAGCTACAAGTTCAATTCCAACTACTTCTACCACTCCAAATCTTGTTGGTACTAATGTTGTTGGTGCAACCACAATTTTAACTTCAAATACTGATTTTACTACTTCAAAGGAATCAACTTCAGTTGGAACCACCACATCAACTTCATCATCAGTTCAATCAACATCAACTTCATCACCATCAAATTCAGCATGGTCAAGAACTTCATATTATAAACCTGGTACCGCTGAGAATGTTGTTTTCTTGAACACATTAGGTGGTGTTGCAGGATCCGGTACATGGTCATCATGTTTTGGTAATTCATTATCTTATTGTGGTGCTGATGGGAAATCAGCTTCATCAACTTCACAAGTTTTAAATGAAGTGACATTAGGTTCAGATGAAGAATATATGATTTTCACTGGTGAATCATGTTCATCAAGTTCAAGTCAAGGTAGTTCATGTGGTTATTATAGAAGTGATATTCCTGCATATCATGGATTTGGAGGATCAGAGAAAATTTTGATATTTGAATTTACAATGCCAACTGATTCTTCGCCATCAGGAGCTTCTAACCCAGATATGCCAGCTATTTGGTTATTGAATGCTAAGATTCCAAGAACTTTACAATATGGAGATGCTTCCTGTTCATGTTGGTCAACAGGTTGTGGTGAATTAGATTTATTTGAAATTTTAAGTAAAGGTGATACTAGATTAATTTCTCATTTACATGATGGACAAGGTAATGATGGTACTCAAACCGGTGGTGGTGGCTCTCAAGATTATTTTAAAAGACCAGTTACTGAATCCTTTAAAGGTGCTGTTATTTTCAATAATGATAAAACGATTCAAATTGCTAAAATTAGTAATGATTTTGATTTCAGTACTGGAATTTCAGCTTCTCAAGTTAGTGAATGGTTATCAATTACCGGTGGTTCTGCAGTCATTGCATGAATTTTTTTGAAGGGACTATATCGTTATTTTTGTTCTATATATATATTGTATATTTTTTTTTTTATATCTATTTTTGGTTTTTTGTATTATTTAAATAAATGGGGTTTTTATTCTAAAGAATGAATGTAGGATCTACATATAGTGATTGTAAGTCATGGGTGGAAATTTAAAAGTATTTCTAAATGTCTTATTGTAAATAATTGTACATTATATAATTTTTATAAAGGTATAATAATATATCATTAAACATCATTTTCTTTTAAAGAGTTATTCAAAAACATTTCAAAATTTTCTAAATTTGAATTCTTTCTATTTCTTTTGATTGACTTATTAAACATTTTACTTATCAATCTATTGAATATGTTATTATTATTATTATTATTGTTATTATTATTGTTATTATTATTATTATTAAGATTAATATTATTAGAATTAACCAACCATAGATATAATTTGTACTCTCCATAAAGAAGCACCATAGCTAATAAGAAACCAGCAATGACAGCTAAAGCGATATGATCACCTAAACTTTTGATAAATTTTGCATCACCTAAATGCCATGAAGAACCTTCTAAAATTGCAAAGAAAGATCTTGTATGTTTTTTATAATCTTCTGGGAACATTATCTTAATTTTATCGATTTCTGGTAAAGTTGTCCAACGTCTATATTTTTTCCAAATAACTGATAAGAATAAGGGACCAGTTGAATACATTATTGTAATGTAAGGAATCAAATAATTAAAGTCATATTTTTGTAAATTATCAACGACTTTAAGGAAAAAAGGATGATTTGGAATAGAACCCATAACGTCATTTGATATACCTGTTGGTAAAGTTTTTCTCGCGAATGCAGGCACTGTTAATAAAGGATCTAATGGTCTAATACAGGCCACGTCTAGATCGATATAGATCCCACCGTAGTGAATTAGCACAAAGTATCTAATCACATCAGCTCGCTCGATGTTGTATTTATAGTTATCAAAAGTGTCTAAAAACCATGGATATTCCTCACTGATGAAATTTCTAGACATTTCATCTGTCCATAAAATGTACTGATAATCTGGGTTTAGTTGCTGGCATTGCTGCTGGGATGGAATCCATTTCTCAGGAATATCACTAGTCTTGTAAGTTTGATGGATTATTCTTGGGATGAGTTCAGGTTGTGTGATGGAACCTTCCTGTGGGTTTAAATCTGAGTCTAGTATTTGGTCTTCAAAGGAATCATCGTAGATTAAGGTGATTAAGTCGGACGTGGCGTAGACTAGCAATAGAACGACGAGGACGTGGCCCCATATCAGCCACTGTAGTTCTTTTCTCATTGTATGTTGACAGAGAGAAGTGTTTATAGTAAAAATAAATAAAAAGTTTAAAAATAAATAAATAAATAAAATAGGAGAGGAAAAAATCACGGTAAAAAAAAAAAAAAAAAAAAAATTTTTTTCGGTAAATAAATGAAAAAAAAAGTAAAAGTGAGAATTGAGGCTGTGAATGTGATTTAGTGAGGTGAATATTGAGATGACTTATATCCCACAATGTTAAATCTTGTAAATTTTTTTTTTTTTTATTATTTTTTTGCGTAAATGAGAATAGAATTTCTAATAACTAATTTGAAAAAACTAATTCACGTGACCAGATTCTAAATATATTTATTTATTAAAAAAAAACAATTCCCATTTCCTTTTTTCAAATTCTCAACTCAAGTTTTCCCAATGTCAGCGAACGAATATTACAACGACAACAAGCAATCTTACTCTGCTCCTGAAGGTCCACCACCAAACTTCCAGCAACAGTCAGACTCAAACAGAGGCTTCAGCGACTACAACCGTCCACCTCAACCTTCTTATGGCCAACAACAAGGCTACTATCAACAGGGACCTCCTCAACAACAAGGTTACTACCAACAAGGACCACCACCACAACAACAGCAGGGTTACTACCAGCAACAACAGCCAGTGTACGTCCAGCAACAACCTCAAAGATCCGACGACGGCTGTGCTGCCTGTTGTATGGCTTGTTTAGCTGCTTTATGTGTTTGTTGTACTCTAGACGCAATCTTTTAAATTGTGTTGAAAAACATTGTGCTGTATTTTGTTTCTTTTTGATGTTACCAGTTACTTCTCTTTCTTAATATTTAATATATAAATTTTTGTATCTCAATTTTTTGTAGAATAGTATGTAATATAATATATATATATATATATATATACTACCCTGAACGCTTTAACATCATTTTGGGTTTCGGTTTGGTTTCTGAATCATTTGCTTCTCTTTTCAATATTTTCTTGATCTTTGGCTTGGATTCTTCCTTCTTTTCAACTATTACTTTCTTATTTTCTTTTTTAGAATCTTTCTTTGTTTTAGTAATGGCGTCACTCGTCAGTGGTTGTGATTTTTTATTATCTCTCTCTACTTCACCATCTTTAGCATCCTTCTTGACTTTCTTCTTTTTAGAATCTTTCTTATCCTTCTTCTTTTCATCTTTATCTTCCCTTTTATCATCCTTCTTAATATTCTTAACATCTTTTTTGCTCTCTTTTTTATCATTTTTCCTTTTCCTTTGTCTTTTTGTCTTCTCATCATCTTCTTTAACTTTTTTAACTTTATCTTCGTCTTCCAACTTCTTTGATTTATCATCTTCTTTTAAAAATGATTCAGGACGTTCAATTTCTCCATTATCAAATCTTGTGAACAATTGATATGCTGCTAGATCACTAAATAAAGACACTTGATTCTCTATATTATCATCATTTTCTTTTTTCCCACCAACATAAAGTTTAAACACACTCATATCTGGCATCTTACCGTAAATAGCTCTACTGAAAACAGGAGCCATTGATTCCTTGTCATCTTCAAACACAACGTGTCTATTGACGTCAACAAATCTCTGCATACTTTCCACTGTCTTAAATGATATATAACATCTTGAATAAGTTGGTGATTTGAACGCTTTTACATTGTATTTACCTTGCATAAAATATTTATCCAACACGTTAGAATTGTCCAAAACGCCTAATTTTAGCCAAACTTCTACTTCCTTAACTTCTGGTGGTAAAAGTCTGACACATAATTTGTAACTTTCAATAGTTTTACTTTTAGTACCTCTTCCTCCTCTTCTTCTTCTTCTTCTTCTTGGTCTCTTTGTGCTTGTGTTGTCTGTCGCATTACTCGATGGTTTTGAAGCGTTTTGTTTTCTTTCTTCAACCATTTTAAGGATATCTTCTTTCGTCATCGGAGGCCTTTGCACTTGAGCGAGTCGTCTGCTGGAAATGTTCATCTCTATAATTTTACAACGTCTAACTAAAATAAATAGTTAAATTTATTTAGCAAAAAAAAAAAAAATATATATTTTTATATAATAAGAGCTGAGAACTAAAATCAAAAGATACCTCACATTAATGAATATCCAAAGCTTCTTGAAATCAGTCCACTTAATCACAGACACGCCCAATGCTCAAACTTCAACGCAAATTGCCACCCTCTTGTCAATTGATCTATCAACTTCAGAAGCTGCTAATCTAGTATATTCATTAAAACAGAATCTGATTGATTTAAAAGATGAAGATATCGAGAATTTAATTCAATCTGAGAATCTTTACGATGGTAGTTTCAATTCATTCAGTCAATTGGTTGAATCCTATTTGAAATTTTGTAGAGACGTTGATTCAACTTCCATATTAAAGTCAAATGATTTATTGTTATTGTTCTTTAACGATTTAACTGTTTGTATCATGAACAATTCATTTGGAAATAACATCGCTATATTGTTGAAGAATACATTAAATTATATTTTCCCAATGATTAAGAAACTGGATTTGATATTGAATATAAATAAAGGTAAAAAATTCAAAAGATTGATTTTTTTATCAACTTGTCTATCTAAACTATTCAATCATTTAAGAAGTTTGAAAGGATTTTCTGAAAAAAAAGCATTGATCTTATTCATCGTTAATAAGTTGAATAAGATATATTTCATCATTGATAATCCTTTATTATGTGCAAATATATTTACAAACATGAATTTATTAAATTTGAATTTTAATAATTTTTCAAAATTTCAACAATGTGAATATAGATTTATCCTGGGTAAATTCTATCTAATCAAAAACAAACTATTCAAAAGTTATCATCATTTGAATTGGGTCTTCAGTAATTTAAATAAAATGGATGAAAGAAATAGAATTAAGACATTAAGATTTTTAATCCCAATAAGTTTATTGATTGGTAAAATTCCTTCAAAATCAATCATAAATCAACATACAGAGTTCCAAATCATATACACCCCACTGATAAAACATTTCATTAATGGTAACTACTTACAATTCCAATCTCATTTATTCTCAAATCAGAATTATTTTAAATCTCATAATCTATTGATCTTATTATCAACTAAATCAAAAGTATTAATCTTCAGAAACTTGTTATCAAACGCCCTCAAATATAATCAACTAATAACTTCCCCAGATGACCCAAATAATTACAAAATCTCATATCAAACTATGCAACAAATTTTTGGCAAATCCATCGGCTCAAACACCATACAAAATCAAACATTTGGAACCAATCATATATATAAATACCCAATCCCTGAATCACCGGAATCGCAACAATTCTTTATTGAAAACCTGTGTATCTCACTGATTGAAAATGATTTGATGAAAGGTAATATATTATCTAAAATTCAGATTTTGATACTAAGTAAAAAAAATCCGTTTCCAGAGGTGTTTCAAGTCTATCATGATAAATTCGGTATTTCTTATGATGAGAAATGGATGGATCTTTAGAGCTCTGTCCTCATAAATAGACATATAGAACTTCATTACTCTTTACATTGTACATTATACATTACTCATTTATTACGTAAATCATCAACAGAAAGAAAAAAAAAATGGAATTTTTCGTTGAAAGAAATACAAAAAATTGCAATAAAATCAATTGACTTTTAATTAAAACTCAATTTATCACAACGTATCATAAAATAAGTGTATTTTATTGTGAAAATAAAAAACTACTTGCGCCTTTTTCATTAAAAAATCACACTTTGAAAGAAAAAAAATTAATAATGACCGAAAGAGGACCAGATTTATGGCTTGAACAAGCTAAAAAATGTCAATCATTACCAGAAAATGATATGAAACAGTTATGTGAAATGGTTAAAGAACTATTAATGGAAGAATCCAACATCCAGCCAGTACAGAGTCCAGTCACTGTCTGTGGTGATATTCATGGTCAATTCCATGATTTATTACAATTATTTACAACAAGTGGTGGTTTACCAGATAATGTCAATTATATATTTTTAGGTGATTATGTCGACAGAGGGTATTTCAGTTTAGAAACATTCACTTTGTTAATGTGTTTGAAAGTTAAATATCCTTCAAGATTGACCTTAGTTAGAGGTAATCATGAATCAAGACAAATCACTCAAGTTTATGGATTTTATGAAGAATGTTTAACAAAATATGGATCAACTACAGTTTGGAAATATTGTTGTCAAGTGTTTGATTTCTTAACTTTAGCAGCCATTATAGATGGTAAAATTTTATGTGTTCATGGTGGGTTATCACCAGAAATCAGAATGTTGGATCAAATTAGAGTATTATCAAGAGCTCAAGAAGTTCCTCATGAAGGTGGGTTTTGTGATTTAGTTTGGTCTGATCCTGATGAAGTTGATACATGGCAAGTTAGTCCAAGAGGTGCTGGTTGGTTATTTGGTAGTAGAGTTGCAAGAGAATTCAACCATGTTAATAATTTACAATTAATTGCAAGAGCTCATCAGTTGGTCATGGAAGGGTTTAAATATCATTTTAAAGATAAAGATGTCGTCACGGTTTGGTCAGCCCCTAACTATTGTTATAGATGTGGTAATGTTGCAAGTGTTATGAAAATTGATGATGATTTAGTACCAAAATTTAAAATTTTTAGTGCAGTTCCTGATGATACTGAAAAATATGCACCACAAAAGACTCAAAGAAGTGAATACTTCTTATAATTTAGTTCAATGATTTCTAATGATAATAAAAAAGAAAGTGCGTGTGAAAAAAAAAATGTGAGGGAAGTTATGATTGTGTTTTAGTTACGTTTTCTAATTTATTTGTTATATATACCATGAATTTTTTTTGATAATTCTACATGATTTTAATGATAAATATAATCGTAAAAATCTAAAAAATTCTGTTATATACACACATTTGATTATAAAGTGATTGGTTCACCTTTTTCTCTTTTAGCTTCACCATATTTTTTGATTCTAATGGCTTGAACGGCAATGAAACCTGAAGCATCTTGTGGAGCAAAACCAGTTAATTCATCCATTGATGATTCAGTAGCATCATATAATTTTTCAGTTTCTGAAGATCTACCCAAGATTGATAACGAACCTTTGTATAATCTTGCTCTAACTTGACCATTAACAGTATTTTGAGATGGTTGAATCATTGATCTTGCATATTCACCTTCTGGTGTAAAATATAAACCATTGTATAAAATTTTAGAGAAAGTTGGAGTAACAAAAGTATCTCTAATCGATCTAACTTCTCTATCTAAAGTTAAACCTTCTAAATCAATATGAGTTGATCTTAATAAAGTTAAACCTGGTGTTTCATAACAACCTCTTGATTTAATACCAATGAATCTATTTTCAACAATATCAATTCTACCAACACCATTTCTTCTTGCTAATTTATTAGCAGTTAAAAATAATTCAACTGGTTCAGTAACTTCTTGAGTTTTACCTTCTTCAGTGTAAACTAATTTAACTGGTTTACCTTTTTCAAAGAAAACAGTGAAATCTTCAGGTTGATTTGGTGCATCAATTGGATCAACAGTTAATTTCCACATGTCTTTTGGTGGTGTGGTATCAGGATCTTCTAAAATACCAGCTTCAAATGAAATATGGGCTAAGTTTTCATCAGTTGACCATGGTTTAGCTTTAGTTTGAGCAACTGGGATACCTTTTTCAGCAGCATAATCTAATAGATCTTTTCTACCAGCAAATCTTTCAAAAAAAACTGGATCTCTCCATGGAGCAATGACGGTGACATCAGGTTTTAAAGCATAGAAAGATAGTTCAAATCTAACTTGATCATTACCTTTACCAGTACAACCATGAGAAACGGCAAAACAGCCTTCTTCTTCAGCAACTCTAATTTGAGCTTGAGCAATAACTGGTCTAGCTAATGAAGTACCTAATAAGTAAACGTTTTCATAAATGGCATTTGATTGAATTGCTGGATAACAAACATCTTCAACGAATTCCTTTCTGACATCGACTAAAACGTATTTGGAAGCACCAATTTTCAAAGCTTTTTCTCTAGCTTCTTCAAAGTCTTCTTCTTGACCAATGTTGGCCATGAATGCAATAACTTCGTAACCTTCTTCTAATAACCAGGCTAAAATGACTGAGGTATCTAAACCACCAGAGTAAGCAAGACAGACTTTACCTTTTGACATTGTGATATTATATAATTTGAATTGAACAAATTTCTAACGTACTAAAGCGAAGAGGATGAAAAGAAATTTTTTTATTCAACGAGATAATTTTCAAGATAACAGGAATAGAAATCCCTGACTCACACCCGGCCGGTACGCACCACACGTCTTTGATGCCGATTGATAGTGCAAGGCTCTGAGTCGGCCTAACCACTGATCAGATGGGTCGATAGTGTGTGCTTTCAACTCGATTCAGAACTACTGTCAAACACGGCAAATTATCCAGTAATTACAGCTAAAGTTGTACGTTACTCCAATCTCAATGGGCCGTTTTGATTATATATGAGTTTGTACTACTTTACTTGATTTATATCACTTCAAGATCAACTCAATTGAAAAACACAGATTTCTTCCTGATCCCAGATCAATTCGTTAGTCATGTAGATGTTCAATTCGTTTTTTCTCTTCTTTTATGTGTTACAGAGATTCAACAGTTGTAAAGAGGTTCTAAACTACTGTTAAGTCCTTTTGATGCCAAATATCCGTATCAATATAAGTACCAGTCATATCTCCATCTATACACACGCATTACTAATTTCATTCAAAATACTGGCCAAATCCAGTATGACTTTCCCAACCTTTAGGTTTTTCCAAACCAGTTAAATCATAAAAAATTTTAGTACAAGTATAATCTCTAAATGTTACATCATTTTGTTGATCACAAGCACAATTATTCATTTCCCAAATTTGGTTATCGATGGGACAGTTTGTCATTGGTGAATGATAATATCCAATATCATTAAAGAAATGGATTTGATTTTTATTTAGAAATAATGATAATGCAATTGAATGAACTGGTGCATCTCCCCATCTTTCATAGAAAAATCCCTTTTGTAAATCTAAGTAATTGAAAAATGCATTGTATGCTTCACTTCTATAGAAATCTAAATTAACAATTTCAAAATTGGACCAAAAATGACATAAACTATAATGATCACCTTTATCTTCACTTACAAAATCCAGTAAATTATCATCGTTTATATAGCCTGGATAAAGCTCAATGAATTTTTGAACATTTTCCCATAATGTTGGAATAGTTGCAGGAAATTCCCTCAATGATACAGTAAAACCATATTGTTTATCATTTTTTTGCATGAATTTGAAAACATCATAATTAACATCACAAAATAATTTTGTCTTAGGTTCAACTCTCCAAATGTATTGATAATTTTGTAATGAGCTCATTTTATAAAAGAATCCTGAAAAAAATCTACACATAAATCTATAAGTTAAAGATTCTCCATACATCATCTTTGTTCTTGATTTGATTCTATTTTGTTTAACAAGATCTTTATCGATAAAATCAGGATAATCCCAGAATTTTTTCGGTATTTGCTCAAATGTGACCTCTCCTGACACGATGTTACTGATTTGTCTTTTAAATTCTGGTGTGAATTCTTCATCATTCATGAAAACCCAAGGATATTGAAATTTTCTATTGAATCTATCTTCATATGATCGTATTGTTTCTGTTAAATCAGCTAAATCATCGTTTCTAGCCAGAGTTACGAATGTTGCATTTGCTTTTTCATACGTACTTAGATCATTTGAATCTTTATAAATGATTTTAATTCCTTCATTTGATGTATTAAGATCATTATTTATGTCATATTTTTCATTTCTCAACTGTTCTTTCAATTTTAATATTTTTTGATATTCCCTTGTCGATATGAGCTTGTATATCATTATGAAAGCAATGATCAGCAAAACCCCTGAAAACCGTATCAGCCTTGAGTACCTAGCCATGTTCTTTTTTTTGCCTGTAGTTATTTATATGAACTGAGATGAGGATGATTTTAATTTTCTTCATATAAAGTTTTAAAACCCCGGACAAAGGCTCAATAAAATCTACAAATTTTAAATAACTCTCTTTTTATGCATTAATTATATAGTTAACCAGTATGCTTTTCCCATCCTTTTGGCTTTGGTAAACCTTGAACATCAAAGAATATTCTTGTACAACTGTAATCTTTCCAAGTGAAATCATCATTTGGATCACAAGAACATTTATTCTTTTCTCTTAAAGCATCATTGATTGGACAATTATCATAAGGATTATGGAAATAACCAATGTCTTCAAAAAAATGAATTTTATCTCTTGGTAAGAATAAAGCAGCTGCAATTGAGTGAACCGGAGCATCGCCCCACCTTTCATAGAAAAAACCACCTGATCTATCTAAATATTCGAAATATTTTTGATATGTTTCACCTCTCCAAAAATCCATATTGCCAACTTCAAAGTTAGACCAAAAATGACATAAATTATAATTTTCACCTTTATCATTTGATATAAATGCCATTAAGTTATCATTAGCCAAAGATGATGGATTCTTTGCAATAAAATCTTTAGTTGTTTGCCATAAAGTTGGAATTGTTTTTTTAAATTCTTTGATTGAAATGGTGAAACCATAATATAAATCATTTGTTCTCATATATTTGAAAACATCATAATTAACATCACAACTAATTCTAGTATCTGGTTCAACTCTCCAATAATATTTATACTTTAACATCGCCTCTTGATTGAAAAAAAAACCAGATTGGAAACGACACATATGTCTATAAGATTCTGAAGCTCCATAAATAATATTTTTCATATCTTCTCTTGTTTGTGCTGCTTTAGCTTCATCAATAAAGTCTGGATATCCCCAATTTTCTTTGGGAATCAAACCAAATATAACTTTACCTGAACATAAAGATAAAACTAAAGTTTTAAATTCCTCTGAAAATTCTTCATCGTTTAAGAAAACCCAATCATAATGATACTTATGATTAAACCTCTCTTCGATAGATTTAATAGCACTTGAAATTCCCCAAATTTCACTATTTCTGACCAATGAAACAAATGTCGCGCTTTCATGAACATAATTCTCATTAATTAAAGCATTATCTTCTTCAATATCTGTTGTTGGTTTTGATTTATAGTTACCTTTTGAAGCTTGATCCAATTGCTGCTTTTGATCGTCAATTGATTTATCATATGGTGGTATTTTATTTGAGCTCTCATCAAACATTGTAGGGCTGTTAAATTTGTTTGATCCACTCGCTAAAAATAGAATCCCACCAATGACAAACACCAACAGTAAACAAAGCCTAATTACTCTGTCGGTAAATCTAGCCATTTCTTGTTTTTTAGTTGTTTGATGTATATGTCTATCAGGGAACTTGTTTTATTGATTTTATTTTTGAATAAATAAATGAAATGAACCAATATAATGAAAAATTTTTAATACTTTCTATCAGCAATTTCCAAAACTTTTGATTGTTACAATTGAATTTTCAATATCAAAAAAAAAAAAAAAAAAAAGATTGCAAGATAAATAGCAAATTAAATCGTTGGTTCAATGAATTTCATTTAAAAAGTGAAAGCTTTAGACGTAATTTTTTTTTTTTTAAGTTTGTGATTTGTCCAAAGAATGCTTTTTTGTCCAAGATTTATTTTGTCTAGTCCAAAATTAAAAACTGGCCCCGTTCGTTTTTTTTCACAAAATTTAATTGAACGAACGAGAGGAATTTTTTACTTTCCCTTTTGAGCTCTGATTGATGTAAAAAGATCAATATTTTCCTTCATATGAAATAGTAGCCTATCCCCTTCGAAAATTACCCTCAACTTTAGTAATTTCTCTCTACTCTCTATTAGATCATGAGCTCAATTTATTCATCTCCATTGTCAACCTCTCCAATTGTCTCTGATAGTGATTTTGAAGAAGAAAATGAATTATACGAAATTGATTTTGATACTTCTTACGGTTCTGCAAAGTCATTGCCTCCTCATGTCATTAAAATTGTTAACTTAGAGCCATTAGAACTGGCAAAGAAGCATATTTCTACTAGAAAGCTACAAGGAAGACCATTTAATGATTCTTTGAATGCTAGGTTCTTATTCTTCGATACTGTTGATGATCTAATAAGCGCTTTACTGAACCAAAGGGATCAGGATACTGTTAGATTATTTACCACTAACGACAAGATAATCAATCAATTATCAGAACAAAATCAAGATCAGTTATCAACTTTTATCAAACAAAACTCTCTAAACATGAATATCAAATGCACTGATGACACTCATTATAGATTAAAGTTGATCAAATTCACAAAATTCACAACCAATAACATACATGTTGAGTTATGTAAGTTTTTTAACGTTGATAACATGAGTTTCATCAAAATTATCAGAAATAATAAAGGTAAACTTATTAAATTTGAAATTTTATCAAGAGTTAACAATGATAAAATTAATATTGGTTTTATCAAAAAATTTGTAACTTATCCAAGATATAAATCAAATATGAAAATTTATTTAATGAATGGCAA
Organism: Phaffomyces thermotolerans; assembly: GCA_003707215.2. Classification (NCBI taxonomy): domain Eukaryota; kingdom Fungi; phylum Ascomycota; class Saccharomycetes; order Phaffomycetales; family Phaffomycetaceae; genus Phaffomyces; species Phaffomyces thermotolerans. The sequence goes on along the minus strand of PPNJ02000007.1, from coordinate 314,944 downwards.
ATTTGAAAAAAATGTTTGGTTCTATAATGATTTGAGAATGCTCTTATGGGATATTAAAAACTCTGATATCTCTGATAAGAGAATATTAATCAACAACCTAATTTTATAGTTGTATTGGCTACCTAGATTCTACTTTTTTTTTTTTCCCGAAACATTGGCACTTGCTAATTATATGAATAATGAAATAAAATCCTAGTCCTAGTTGTAAATCATTATCCTTTATTTTTCTTCTTCTTCTTCTTCTTCTTCTTCTTCTTCTTCTTCTTCGCTTCCCCTTTCTTGCTCTTTCATTCTATCTTCCCTTTTCTTGTATGAATTGAGTATCACATCTGGTTCCAATAGTTTCGCTTTATACTCCTTACACTTCAATTCAATTTCTTCATCATTTAGTTTATCTTCGTCTTCTAGTTTATCCCTATATTGACTAACTTTCAATTCTATCTTTCTTCTCTCTTCATGTTTCAGCAAATCCTTATCTTTAACATTGTTCAATTGTTCAATCACTTGTCGAGCTTCCCTTTTATCATGGTCTTTTTTGGCTCGTATTCTTCTAGAATATGATGACTGTTTGTTTCTAGTAACGTTCTTTTGAATAAACCCATTAGTGGATGATCCTTTAGCTGTTTGAAGTCCAATACCGTTATATGACATGCCTTTAAAATCTCTTGATATATCCAGTAAGTTTACACATATTTTTGGGAGTATTTCAATTTTGCAAGTTCGGAGTTCCGAGTCACGAATTTCCCGGAATCTGGAGAGGAAAGACGAAAGGTCTTCATCATTCGTCTATTTGTGTAGGGGTATCTGAAAGCCTAGGTTTATTGTTGCCTGTTTTAAGTATTTGACTTTGTCATCAAACGTTAATCTAAATTAGTCACTACTTATTCAAACTTCTAGTGGTCGAAGTTAAAGTTATAAACTAATCATATACAAATTTACCTCATATTATTAATGCACATTTGTTGAGCCTCATGTGCAATGCCAATGTTGATTTCTTATCTAAAGATTGAGACACAAAAATACTGGTAATGCGAATCACATTATTGGTAGCTTCGTTGCTTTAAGATCTAATCATGTCACCAAAATAGATCGGCGAAATTGATATGCATTAAGTCGTCATCATAACGGAAATTTGTGTTTATTATAACCAACCAGATGTTTTGGAAATCTAAACAATAGTGTGCTAACTTCTAAGTAATATGCGATTTATGTGGAGTTTTCAAACTATCTAACTTGCAAAACTACGGCTAAGAGGAGTCATTTTCTGGTGAAATGGATCTTTGGACTAACGTCTTTTTTAAGTAAAGGTATGAGAAAGGCTTCGCTGACCAGAACAATAACGATAACATTAACTGTAACTGTAGTTGTCCATTTTACATCCCTATAGGCAAGTTATTAGTCTTAGTTCTTATGTTCTCTTGTCATGTCAAGATATATCAATGAATTATGATCATAATCAATCAATCGACTAATGAATACTATCTCTACATCTCAATAGAAAGACGAAAATGACTCTAATTCATATATATATATTGATGTGATTTTTTTTCATTATCTTATATGAAAATACTCCATGATTGTCATGCTGAGATTTTGGCTATCAGATGGTTAAATAGATTCAAATTTGGTCTTATTCTCTTTTTCTTAGTTCCTCATTCTCTATAATAAATAATTAGTAGTTATAACACATGATCCCCTTTTCTCTATTAGAATAAACAAAATACCACTCTCAATGAAAGACTTTTTGTTTATATTTACAATTTTTTGAAAAGTTATTTTTATCTTAAAATAATTTGTGCATCGTAAATCGTAAATCTTTTTTTCTGTGCAGTCTTCCAAAAAATTATGTCATTACGTATTTTGAGGGCAAAAAAAAAAAAGAAACTTTTATATTATTAGCATCTCAGATTTATGACAAAACACTGCAAATGATAAATGATGGGGAAGTCATTGGTCGGAAATTGAATGATGAGGCATCCATATAAAATGATTAATAAATTCCCAGTTAAGTTCAAGGTTGACTTATAATTAATCTAACAACTAAACACTGTTAATCTAAACTTCAAACTTTGCAGATTTCATAGTCAGCGCAATGAATTATCCATCCAAAAAGAAAGCACAAAGAAGATCAGGTGCACGATCTAGAGATGGATGTCTTACATGCCGTGAAAGACACATTAAATGCGACGAAGGTTTAGGTGTTTGTAACAATTGCAAAAAATCAAAAAAGATATGCCAAAGAGGTAAAAGAATTACATTCGTTAAAGTTATCACTGCTAGTAAAACTAATTATTTCATTAAAAGTTGTCACTTAAAAGAGTTAAGGTTTCTAGATCAATCTTATTCCATTCACAAGCACTATAAATTCAACAATTTTCATGATTATAGCAGCTGGTTTCGATATCATTCAAAGGAAGAATTGATAATGAGTGATGAAGATTTGGTCCAATCTAATGAAATTTTCAAAACTTCTAGTTCAAAGTCACCGGATTCAATATTTGATGGTTCAGATACTGAATCCTTATCAACAAGAAGCGGAAGTTTTTCCTATTTGACAAATCTCAATTCATTTAATGTGGTGAATCTCATAAGTAAAATAGTTACAGACAACGTGGAACCAAACCTTGATCAAACTTTATTTGTTGAGTCTCATAAAAACTCAATTTTTTCACAAGCTTTAGAATTGGGGCTAAATTTAAATTTTTCATCAGATTCTGATGTCAAAATTGCTGATTTTGAAAATTATGTAAATTATTTACAATACTTAGAGATTCATAGTTCACATTACCCAACATTTAACAACAATTCTGTTCCTGTTATTAATTTCACAATTTTTTTAAACTGTATGATACTTTCAATAAAGACAAGAAGAATTTTGATATTTGAGGAATCGTTGACTGGTTTAAAAATCATTAATTTTGTTAAAGAAAGAATAAAGATGGAAGAATATCAAACTTATGAAAATCTAATGAATTATTATGAGTTATTGCTACTTGATTTGAATAACTCTCTTACTAAAAACTTACCATCATTTGTTATGAGCTCAATTCAGGAACAACAATCATTTGAGTACTTATTGAACAAGATTACACATTTGAACCTTTTTGATGATTTGAATTATTTCATAATCAAAATTACAATCACATTAATGAAGCTTAATAATATTCATCACTTTCTTGATAAAAGATCACAATCTTTTCTTAATGAATTTCTAATAATAAAGGAAGATCTAAAAAACTTGGAACACAATCAAATTTTGAAGATGTATCCTCCAATCATATCACAGATAAAAATATTCACAAATTCAAATATAGACTGTTATACCACCCCACTCAACAACATCCCATCGGCATCAGCTCATAGCTTTCAATTTCAACGTTTTAAAATTCAAAGATTCCACATCTGGTATCATTTCACTCTTTACTTCATGACAAAACATTATGCTAAACTTGTTCAGTTGAATCATTCAAATTCAAGTTTAACAAGAAAAGAAAATCACGTAGGCTATTGGAATAATCCAGAGCATGAGCACTTACATAAAATTCAACTCTTGATTTCTGGATATGATTTCACCAAAGATTTTTTCATGAGTTTTATTAATATAAACATTGCTTGAACTCAATAACTTAGATATAATTCATTGAATCTATAGAGAAGTTAACAGAAGTAGAATTTTTTATTCGGTTAGGACATGGTAATATCTCTTTTCTCTTTTTGTTTTGGATATCTGGGGAGTAAAAATTCCTGGCAGTGGTTGGAACTCCAATGAACTTGACCAGCTAAAGCTTGAATGATGAAACATACCCAAAGGTCACATTAAGTTGAATAAAATCAAAATCAAGAAGTGCTATTGATAATAGAATCATAAAAGAGGAGTTTTATAAGTATAAATTTAAATATAAGTTAATTAAGAGAACAAAAAAGAATGTGAAATGTATTTCTTAAGTCAAAAAAAATTACTCCGATACGGGGAGTCGAACCCCGGTCTGCTCGGTGAAAGCGAACCGTGCTAGCCGTTACACTATATCGGATTTGTTCTTTTCAAAAAATGCCCTATAGACTACAGTGGCAAGGTATTGCTATTGTGAAAGTCGAATAAATTTAAGATGCTAATAAATTTGTGTGCAACACTCCCAGAAGGAAAAATTCAGTTGAACCAGAAGATTATAAAGAAGATAATGTAAGAAATAGAATACCAAATTAGGGAATGTATTTAGTTGTATAGCTTTAAAATAAACAGTTTAAGAGAAAAAAAAAACAACACGCCCAAATGATACGTTTAAGCTGAATAAAATCATAGTCAAGAAGTGCTGATAATAGAATCACAAAAGAGGACTTTTACAAGTTGTATAAATTTAAATATTTAATATAAGTTAATTAAAAAAAAATCTGATATGAAAAAACTGAAGTTAGAACTGCAAAAAAAATGTAACTTTCGAAATCATTGTATTAAAGGTTTCTAATTATAGTTATTAGTTACATCAAAGTGTTTACTTATCTTTAAACTATAAACAGTCCACAGATTCACTACTATCCAATATCACTTGCATTTTAACAGTTATAATCAATGTTGAATGTGGGGAAACACAGCTCACTTCTTATTTGCATATCTTTCTGCTTCTTTATATTTCATTTCATTCTGAATGATAAGTTCAATTGTGGCAGAATTTGATTGAATCAATTTTTTGCAAAGTTTCATTAGAGATTTTACAAATTTGGCAAAAAACTATATATGGTTTGAAGTAACAGTATTAACTTTCATCAAGTCATTTTATAATTGTTTATTTAAAAGTAAAGTTCAAATTGGTAGTTTGAAGCTTTGTAGTGTTTAGTTGAAAAAAATGAAACTGAAGTGAAGATGTACCGATCTATTAGTATTAATTGATCAAACATCGCCCATAAGTATTAAGTTTTACCTGAAAATCTCTTTGAACACACAGTAAAACTATTTCAAAATGTAATGTACATTAAAAGCATGTACAAAAACACAAACTAGAACTAAATTGCTAAGAAACCGTGATCATCATAACCTGAGTAAATTTTACCATCTTCTGTTAATTTGCCGCAATGTAAAACAACATCATCGACTAATAAACCTAAACTTTGTGCAACTAATTGAGATGGAACACCTTCTGGCATTGAAGGAGTATTTTCTTGAATGAATTCAAATATTCTATCAGAAATGCTACCACTGTTCTCACCAGCTGACGGATTACTTACAAATAAACCTTCTTTAGTTTGTACTGGTTTATTTTCACTTCTCAATTGACCTTTAGCTTCAAAGTAAGCATCAATTGCTGATAATTGATGATAGATAACTTCATTGAAATCAGTTATTTCACGAAATGTGGCATGTTGAATATTTTTTTTCCCACCAAACTCTTTTACAGAGCCAGTTACATAAACATATTTGTTTGGTACTAACATTGAAACTGAATCTGATGGTGCATTTTCGTCAATCCATTTACGGATTTCTAAGGAACCAGTACCATCTTCGACGCGAATTTGTAAATTGGAAGTATTATCCACAACACTTCTAATGACACCAACGAACGAAACTTGATTTAATTCAATGTTATGTATAAAAAAATCACCGTCTTGTACTTGGGTTTTAGAATCATTAATTTCCTTTATAGTGACTGGTGTCAAACTGGCCTTTTGTTGAGTTCTATTACTTTGTGAACTTCCCAAGTTATTCGAATCAAAACCACCAGAGTTGTAATCGCCACCGTTATTGTAGTCTTGGTTGTATCCGTTGTATGGTTGATAAGCTTTTACAATGTTAATAGATATTCCAGATACTATATTTCATCATCTACTTACTTGACATCCTGTTCGGTAAGAAAACTTCCCTTGATATCTTTTTTTTCCATGTCATCTTTCCTAGTGATTGCTGAATTATTTTTCGTTTACGCGTACGCGTTGCGTGTGTCTAACAAAGTCATTTAACAGAAGGATACACTGGCTCATGAAAGAGTAGAATAAACTGCTATTTGAAGGATCGCTGTAGAGCTACAACTTATGATTATGAGAGTTGTATTTACAAGATTCTATATTATTGATCAACTAATGTGATTAATCGATAGAGGTCATAAAATTGCGAGGGTTTTCACTTATCACCATGTGGAAGATGCTTCATAGTATCATCAGTTTCTACTTGTTTAGTTTTAGAATCTTTGGCATGATGACCAATAAGTTTTTTCAATCTTTCAGGAATTTCATCGAATACTAAATCATCTGTACTTTGAGAAATCGACTCGCCCTTTTCAGCTAAAATGTCTTGGATTGTGATTCGATTGTCTGAAAAGATCTAGTATAACGTTAGTATATTATCCTTGATGTCTTTGTGATTGAGTAATTACTTACTTTTAGATGATCTGCAATTAAATGTCTATTTTGACAACCTGGGCATTTCACCAACACAGTTCCTCCAGTGTATGCCTGCTTAGAAATAACATGACTAGATCTAGTATCACACTTTTTACATTTGAATGCCAGCATAAGTTCAGGTTTATCTACCTTTATTTGTGCTATATTATTTGAACTTTTGGTTGAATTGTATCTATAAGAAAACATTAATAGCTTGCTAAATGCGCTTTCAGACTTCCATGTCAGAGCTAATGCTGAATGACTGACAAATTTTGACTTGTTGAATCTTAGAGATCTTAGTATGATACCCGAAAACATGTGATGAAAATGATGAGCTAGCTGTATGTCCTGATCGTTGGATAATGAATTGAAATTAATATTAATTATTAATATTTATATATTTTAATTTAAAAGGCGAAAAAAATTATGTGAAAAAAATGTGAATTATGAACCGATGGTCGATGCAGCTAATCATAAATAATTTGTAGAACAACCCTACTGCATTGGATGGTATAGTTTGGAGCCTGGTAATGGACTCAGAAATTTGAATGTCTTTCAATTATATGAATCATGATCTAGATATATTTATAACCATGAACAAGAAAATAAATTTTCTTTTTCCATATTTAAATAGTTTTGAACAATCAGTACTTATCATATTAGAATATTTTTTTCAAGAAATAGTATTATTAATAACCAGAGGAAATGACAGCATTGTTTAGGTTCTTGAATCTTTTAAGGCTTACACTTGGTTAACTAATGAGCCATTTTATCGGTCTGCGTACCTAAAGATGCTTTACTGTTTCACACATAGGTCTTTTGCGATACAAGAGAAAACTTTACTGTTTCACACATAGGTCTTTTGCGATACAAGAGATCAATTAACTTCCGTATTAACAAGGATAATTATTAAACCTTCAATAATTACAGTATCAACATCATTTCGAATTTCTATAAGGATTTCTAAAAACTATCAACCTATGGAGTTAACATTGAGTATCTGCAATATTTAACAAATACTAAACTAGTGAAAAATATCTTAGTAGCCCATAAAACCACCATCGACAAAAATTGATCCACCGGTTAAATAATCACTTGCTTCACTAGCAAGAAATACAGTTGGTCCTTTAAAATCTTCTTTTTCTCCCCATCTGCCAATTGGGATTCTTTTCAAAAGTTCTGCACTTTTTTCTGGAACATTAGCAAGATCTTTAGTCATATCAGTAATAATGTACCCTGGAACAATTGAGTTCACATTAATTCCTTTACCAGACCATTCGTTAGAAAGACCTTGGGTTAAACTGTGTACAGCACCTTTAGATGCAGTGTAAGGAATGACATTTAAACCTCCAATGAAAGAATATAGTGAAGCAGTGTTGATGATTTTACCTTTCAACTTGTTATCAATCCAATGTTTACCAAATGCTCTGCTCAATCTAAAAACGGATGTTATGTTAACTTGCAAGACAGTATCCCAGGCAATGTCTTCAGTCACTTCAGCACCTTTTCTGTAATAACTCATACCTGCATTATTTATCAAGACATCAACCTTTCCAGTTGGTGATAATTTCAAGGCTCTTGGTAGAATAGTATCAACTTCGTCATTATTTGCCAATTCAGCAGCGATAGTGAAAACTTCTGTATTTGAGATGCCTTCCAGTTTGGCTTTTATCTCAGAAGGATCAGTAGCACCTCTATGGACTAAAACAATAGTAGCACCAGCTTCAGCTAGCCCAATGGCCATTCCTTCTCCAATACCTCGAGTAGCACCAGTTATAACAACAACTTTTCCCTTTAGTGAGAACAACTCGGCAGACATTATGGTTAGTTTCAGCTATTTTATAGTTTGTTGTTCAAATTGATCTTTTCCAAGATCGAGATTTCGAATACATAGTAAAAGCCACTAAATAATGAGCCACTATCAAAAAAAAAAAAAAAAAAAAAAAACCACACATCCGATCCGATCCATGTTTTTTGTGTCACTTCTGATCTAGAAACTAGATATACAAATATTGTGGTTTTGTTTCACTCTTCTTCCATATTTCTTTAATCTAGTTCAAATTTGATACTGAAGATATAAGAATCAGAGAATCCTAAGAGTCAAAAACGATGAGACCAATAGACCTATTCATTAGTTTGACTTTATTGTTAACCAAAGTAGTTTTGTGTTTTGTGCATCCTATCGCAATTCACGGCCGTTACTTCATTGACTCGGTGACGAGAGAGCCATTTTTTATAAAAGGTGTTGATTATCAACCAGGTGGTTCCTCAGCAGTTAATTCAGAGCGAGATCCACTATCAGACCCAGATATATGTGCCAGAGACATCATTCTTTTCCAAGAATTAAACATTAATGTATCTTACTGAATACTAAACATACTACTGTTTTTCGATAATAAATAACTTTGCTAACAATTTGTTCAGACAATCAGAGTTTATTCAGTTAATCCAGACTTAAATCATGATTATTGTATGACTATGTTAGCTTCAGCTGGTATTTATTTAGTGTTAGATGTTAATTCTCCATTACCAAATCAACATTTGAATAGATATGAGCCATGGACAACATATAACGAGCCCTATTTAGAACATGTTTTCAAAGTTGTGGACCAGTTTGCTGCTTATAACAACACACTAGGTTTCTTTTCAGGAAATGAAATCGTCAATGACAAAAAATCAGCAAAAAATTCACCAATTTTCATCAAAAGGTTAATTTCTGATATAAAGAAATACATTGCTAATCATGCGAACAGATTTGTTCCAGTTGGTTATTCTGCTGCTGATGATTTAAACTATAGAATCTCTTTATCAAAATACTTAGAATGTTCCAATGATTTGACTATTTCTGATGCTGTTGATTTCTATGGTGTTAATTCATATCAATGGTGTGGTGAACAGACATTTTATACTAGTGGTTACGATATTCTAGTTAGAGATTATGAAGATTATGTTCGCCCTGTCTTTTTTTCTGAATTTGGTTGTAACTTGGTGACCCCGAGACCTTTTGAAGAAATTGGGACTATCTACTCAGATGATATGATTAGCGTCTTTTCGGGAGGCCTAGTTTATGAATTTACTCAAGAGCAGAATAATTTTGGTTTAGTTTCAATTAATGAACATGGTAATGTAAAAATGTTGAAAGATTTTGATGCTCTAAAGGCCCAGTATGCTGCTGTTGAGTATCCAACAGGAAGACGAATTGCAGAAATATATTCTAGAAACAGTAAAACACATCAATTAGGTGCTCAAGCACTACCAGAATGTGATATTGAATATGATAATATTGAAATACGAGGAACAGTTGAAGATTCTCTTGCAGGTGAATATTTCATGAAGAATGGTGTGGATGTCAAAAAGGGTAAATTTGTTCAATTGAAAGAAGAAGATTTATACACGAATTACACTATTTACAATTCTGATGGAACTCCATTTGAGGGAAATAGTTTTGTCAAAGTTGTAAATTTAGTTCATGGAGTAACGGGATATGAAGCATTAAGATTACAACAATTACAAAACGATGGTGAGTACCAATGAACCAAACCATTTTCTAAAGCTCAATATTGAATATTAACAAGCTTTAGTAAAAAGTGTGATAAGTTTCAGTATTAACCTAACTTCTAGGAATAATGAATAAACCCAATTTTAAATTGGCTATTCTATTAAGTATGCTTGGCTCCATAATGCACTATATCTAATCCAATTCTTCATTATCATAAGAAGGTATATTATGTATAAAGTTATACAAACAAGCACCTAGTTCTAATACTTATCATTTCTCGCAAATAGAACTGATCCATCTTTATCTTTAATTCTTATACAACTTGTCAAAGAGAGACAAGGACTTAACAAAGTTTCCCAGTCACTATGATTTCTTGGTTGATGTAACTTGTAGTTTCTCAAAAGTATAAATTCCACCGTTTTAAACTGTCCTAATACCTTTAAAAAACTGTAAAAATTATTATTAACTAGGTTATTATGTTCATTTCCAACATCTTCTGGGTCAACAGCCATTATGTTAGTAAAGCTAACATTAACTAAACAGATTTTGTCCACTTTTGGCAACTTCTCTATGACATTAGTAAATTTATGATAGTGATAATAAAACTTCGGGACAAATTTTGATTCAAAATAGACATAATCTGAGGTCATATTATTCTCTGTATTCATTGGACTTACTTCAGCTTCATCAACTAAATTGAAACATTTGGAGTTCAAATCAATATATAGATCTCTTAGAACTGGGAAGCAATTACTTAATAGTATATCGTAATAAGATTTCAATGATAATAATTTCAACACATTAACTTCTTTAAAATATTGTTCTAAATTTCTTGTGACATTACTTGCAAAAGAGCATGAAATTAAGGATAGCTCTTTTATTGGTGACCAAGTTTTAGAAGAGTCGAAATTTGAATCATATCTATTCAAAAATGGACCTTGCTCATTGGTAAGTGTCAGTAAATGAGGTTTTGACAATGAATTTGAATCAAGAAGTATATTATCCAATATTAATTGGTCAATTAATCCAAAAGGCCATAACAAATTAGGTCTTAACGCAATATTCCTATCTGGTTTTGATGAGAGTCTTAATTTTCTGATAGTTGGATAATAATTATGTTCATGTGCATATGTTTTCAGCGTTGAAGACCATTCAGGAAATTGGAAACCTGAAGATAGATCTGTTAGACTTATTTCTGTTAAATTTGGCAATAATGAAATGACCTCTAACATTAATCCGATATAAGACTCTTTATTAACATTATCCTGATCCTCATAAGAAAAAACAGCAATTGAGGTTTTCGTTTTTGATCTTTCTTTTACTGGACCAGTGAATTCAATCTTAGAAACATAAAGTGATAATATGTTAGTTTTTTTGTTTCTTGAAATTGATTTCCTAAATTTATGTAATTTCTCCATGTCTTGAACTTTGACGTTATGATAAAGAAAAAATTTCTCAACTAGCTGATTGAAATATTTACAAGTTAAACATAAACTTAACCAATCTTTAACTTCTAGGTTTTGTACAATTTTTCTTAGTAATTCAATAGGTAAACCCAATAAAGAGCTTTCAGAATATGTCTTGCTGATATCACATATCGTGGAAGAAGAGTGATGTTGTTGTTCTGTACCTTTCCAGACCGAGAGTTTTTTCATGTTCATTGCCTTCATGAAGCTAAGCTTTTGGATCATCTTGAAATGAAATTAATGTTAGGTAGAAATATTTGATTTGTGGATTATATTAATGAGATGAGATAACCTTGAGATTTAAGCAAGGTAGCAAAATTGTAAATAAGAACAACAATATTCAAATCATAAGAGTTTATGTAATCCTGAAGTTGAATAGTTATATTATTAGTTTTAGGATCAGATAGTTTGAAAAAGCACGATGATTAAAGGGAACAGCTATTTCAAAAAAAAAAGTACTTGAAAATATTTTGATGTACTTTCCTACACACGGAAAAAATGTGAAATATTATATCTAGAAAAACTACATTGAAATTGAAAAAGCAAACCCATTTTTTAACCCATTCTCTTTAAGGAGATTTATACATTAGATCTAGTAGACGAAACCTAAGATTTTACCAGAAACATGTTTTCTTCTAGCTTCTTCGTGATCCATAATACCAGCAGAAGTAGTTAAGATAACAAAACCAAATTGTCTGGCTGGTAATAAGTTTTCAGTCCATTTTTCAATATCACCAATTCTGACGTTGAATCTTGGGGAGATAACACCAACTTTATTCAATCTACCGTTCAACTGAACAACAATTTTACCAGCTCTGTGATCATCAATATATTCGAATTCATCAATGTAACCTAGAAATAAAACGTTAGTAAGTTTTCATTCAATAAAAAACTTCCTTCAACTCAATTCCAACATGTGCAGGAAAATTAAACAATCATATAGACATTATGACGAAAGCCATACAGTATAATTGTGTAAGAGAGATTCCCAATTTGTTCTTCGGGTCACTTGTAGGACAGGAAGCCACTAAAACGACATTCCATCAAATGATAAGCCCCCGTTAATTTGCATATATATAGTGTGAGTTTTTATGAAACTGAGATGAAGCTCATTTTCTCATTATATGAGAAGTCACATACCATGTCTTTGGATAACTTGTAAAAATTTAATGATAACTTTAGATGAAGGTCTGATCAAGACTTGACGTTTACCAGCTCTTTCAGCGTTGTTAATAGCATTTAAAGCATCAGCTAAGACAGAAGTTCTAGTCATTTTATACTACTGTAAATTATTTAGTTAGTATAGGAAAAAGGAAAAGTTTTTGTTAAAAAAAACCAAAGCTAACATGAGTGTCCCTTAGGGAGTCATGAGCAGGCAATATTATACACTAAGGTATAGTTGCTGCCGAAGGGGGGTGTCAAGTTCCATAGTTAATGTAAAGCAACAACTTCACCAGAAGTTGATTAAGTTACTTTTAACTCAGATAACATTGATTCCCACTTCAGACTTTTCACTTCTTGAAGTAAAGCATCTCAATAGACACACATCTGTAGTCACAATAAGTAGCACTGGAACAATATTTCACGCAAAACACTCACTATTTGATCAAGTTTGTTTGTTACAGTTGTTTCACTCGTCAAAGAAAAAAATAATATGAAAAATTTTTCAGCTTTCCAAAGTTTTCCATGATTTAATTTACGCTGTGAGAAGGATCTTACTAGGTATATTTCAGCACTAATAATATTTGGTTTCGAGCGTCGCTCTTCAAATTTTAGTTTGTTGTTAAAGAACTGTGGATTTGCATTATGTGTGTTTTATTAACCAAATGGCTTCAAAAGATGATAAGAGGGTCTTTGAGCTGGTAAGTTCTTAAATCAATTTTTCTGTTTGTAACACTTGCTAACTGTACTATTTCAAATAGGTGAGACCGTATTGTGTGAATCTATCTAGGTTAGCTTTAGCTCCACCAGAATTAGTGAAGAGAAATTCGATTGAGGCTTTAGATGCTTTGATAAAAGTATATCAGTGTTTCAATGATGCAGTCACAGAAGATACTACACTATCGACCAACTTAGCCGATTACATATTTGTGCCTTTGTCTTACCTGTTGAAACAAGAGGATTTACCAGATAATCAAATCAATTATTTACTAAAGATTGTAACACTACTTATAAGGCATTGTTGGACTAAACCTAACTCATTTCCATTTGTTCTAGCAAAGCAACTTTTTCCTTTAATTACCTTCTTAACCGGTGGGAATCCAAATCCCACAGAAAGTGAAGAGAAAATCATCAAATCTGATGCCTTGAAAACTTCAGGTTCTAAAACACTAGATACCTTATTTAAATCATTGAAAGAACAAAAGGAAAATAAAGTGTACGATTTTTTTAGTGATGTTGAAACGTTGCCTGCTTTAGCTCACTGTGTTTCAATTCTATTGGATTTTTCCTTGAATTCACAATGTATTAGCCTCCAACTGGAAGCTTTAGAAGCTTTAAATACGTTATATTTTGAGCTAATTAATGATGGAGAAGTGTTATCATATATTTTACCGGGTAATGTTTCAAGTTTGACAAAAATTATAGCCACATCAGGCTCAAAGACTCACTACACCGTAATTGTCAAATCCTTAGATATTTTAGGACATTTGTTAGTTTTAGTTTATAATGATCAAGATTTAAAGATAGAGTATAGAGATATAGAAAGCATACAAGAAATAACTGAAGTTGATTTCGAATTTGATCAGATCCAATTAAAAGAATCAACGTTTGGTAAAGTTTATAGAACAAAATCTTGGTTGAAAGGTACTTCAACTCAAGTTAGATTAGCATTATTAAATATTAAGAAAATCAGCTCACATGACAAATTCGAAGTTAAGAATAAATTATTTGAATTCTCAAAAGAAATATTGAAATATTGCATGTATTCTTTACATTCATCAATTTCGACTATTGTTGAGATTCTAGCAGTTTTAGCAGGAGATAAGAGACTTGCGATTGATCAGAGTACTTTATTTGAGACTGAAAATTCAAAACACAAGGAATTAATAAGTAATATTTTGTCATCAGAATTAAATAATTATGTTGAAACTTTCGCTTCTGTCATTCAATCCTCAAATGAACAAAAAATTATATCTAATATCAATGCAATCAAATTCACATTCCACCAAACTTATCACAATACGTTCCTAATGAAAAAACTACTTAATTCAAGTGTTTCAGAAATCTCAGATTTAATCAATAGAACTAATTTCAAGAAAAAGAAGATCATTGCATCTTCTTCTAGCGTTTCTGATTTGATGTTAATCACTCAAAATATTCAAAAAAATTCAATTGTTAAAACAAAATCACTGACTATTTACGATCAATTCATGACTAAGGATACTCAAAATCATTTATCCATATTATTTCAATCTCTAGGTGAATTAGTTAATCCTCAAGACTTAATAGATGAGCTTATTTCAGATAGTTCGAAAACTTTAACTGAGAAAAGTGTCTCTCTATGGATTTCAAACCATTTGGCTATCGGTTATTTAAATCGTGTTAAACCTTCAATTGTGGTTGATGAATTTTTAAGTTTTGATAACGAGGAAGATGGTAATCAACTAAATGTCAAAAAACCAAATTTCATTTTTGCTTTACTCGATCATTCAAAGGAACTTTTAGATGAAGTCTCAGATATTGAACAAACTTCTCAAATTATTGAACAAGTTAGTTCTATTGCATTAGACTCAATTGGTACGGTTGCTGATTTTCTACGGGAAGATTTCAGAGATGAATTAGTTGATTATTTGTATCCAGTGATTGATTCATTAGCATCATCATCTGAGGTTATCAGAGATCATGCATTAAATACAAGTTTAATAATAGCAGGTAACTTATATTCAGGCTCTTTGAATAAATTAGTCTATGAAAATTCAGATTATTTAGTTGATGCAATTTCATTTAGATTAAG
Organism: Phaffomyces thermotolerans; assembly: GCA_003707215.2. NCBI lineage: Eukaryota > Fungi > Ascomycota > Saccharomycetes > Phaffomycetales > Phaffomycetaceae > Phaffomyces > Phaffomyces thermotolerans. Next base: position 299,655 of record PPNJ02000007.1, on the reverse strand, counting down.
TAATGCAATCACTCAAAGAACAACTGCAATTTTAGCAGTTTGTGTTAAGGTTTCAGGATATGAAATTATTGAAAGTTTTAAAGATGTTATGGAGATTGTATTCACTTTATTAGATTCTTTCCACGGTTATGATGATATTTGTATTGATTTCTTCCTGTTGTTTGAGATAATTGCAGATGAAATAACTAAAACGTATCTGAATGATTCCGAATTGGAAAAATTAGAATTTTTTGAGGTTGAATCTACATACAAACCATGGGGAATGAAAAACATAAATCAATTGATTTCACTACTGGATAAAAATAATCGTGATATTTTCTTACAAAATCAACACGGATTAGGGCCTGATGATGATGTTGAAGCAGAAATTGGTAATGCACCAGATAGTGATGATGAAGATGAAGAAGATGAAGAATTGTCAAGAAAACAGATGGAAGAGCTTGCAGAAGAAGAAGCAAAATGGATATCACCTGTTCCAAAAGAAGCTTATCAACTATTACAGCAAATTGTATATTATGGTGACCGATTATTGACACATTCATCAGTTAAATTACATACTCAAATTTTGAGAACTTATAAAAAGGCAATTCCAATATTTGCAACATCTTCAAAACATTTATTACCAATTATAGCATCAATTTGGCCAATTGTAGCACATTATGTCAATGGTACGGACCCAAAAGTGGTTCTTCTGGCAGCTCAAGTAATGAAGCAAATTATAAAATATTCCGGAAGTTTTATAGGACAAAGATTTATCGAATTATGGAAAAAATTATCAAAGAACCCGTTGATAGTAACAGCCACTAAACAAAATGTGAACAGTCAAAGAATTGTTTTACCGGGTATAAGTTTCAGATGTTATGAATCATTAATTGAGATGCTCGTTCAAGCGTTAAACTCCTTTGGAAGGTATATTCCAGATTCCATAACAGAAGAAATCATAAAATCCTGTATTACAGTTATTGAAGTTGAAAGGTTTGAATCACACTCTGATATGGCTTGGCTAATCAAACAAGAGCTTTATTTGGGTGGAGAATTAGAAGGACCAAATAATCTCATAATTTCCGATGGAACTACTGTTAAATTTCCAATATTTCTATAATGAAATAATGTAAAAACGGACAAAATTCCTATTATATATATCGTAGACGCAGAATAAATAATTATGGTATTCATTGGTCAATAGCTCTTTTTAAGGACTTCAAAAAAAAATAAAATGATCCCTAGCAGGATCGAACTGCTGATCTTGGCGTTATTAGCACCACGCCGTAACCAACTTGGCCAAGGGATCTCCTTAATACCATTGTTAGAGTTATTTATGATGGCTTATGAAATAATTATATAATATGATTACATAATCTGAAGAGGCGAACAGGCATCTAAAGAAGAAAATGTAAGAAATAGAATACCAAATTAGGGAATGTATTTAGTTGTATAGCTTTAAAATAAACGATTTAAGAGAAAAAAAAAAAGCGAATTAGTGAAACAGAAAGAACTCTATAACATTATTGAGATTGCCTTTTAGGTGAATATATCCTGTGTTACAATTATTTACTGTCTGTCACTTTTATATAAAGAAGACATAACTCCTCTAGTTTGGTATTATAGCTTTACATATTAAGATATACAAGTTTATTACAAGTTTTGTGTAAATATAGTTCATTACTTAAATTATTATTAAGCTACGTCAATCCATATTCTCACAACCATTGAAAAATAAAAGAGTTTTACACTGGCACTGGATCAGCAATATTATTCATGATCCTTTTTACACAAACGTCACCGTCGGACTGAACCGATGCTAATAAATTTCATGTCATGCATGTGCAACATTCCCAGAATGAAAAATTCAATTAAACCAGAGGATTATAATATATATATAAATATTATAAGCAGCGCAGCTAGTTAATTAAGAAGAAAAATAATATGTAAGATCAAATAGAATACCAAATTAGGGAATTATGTATAATTTAGTTGTATAGCTTTAAAATAAACGATTTAAGAGAAAAAAAAATCGGTGTGAAATATAACATTAACGTCCCAAATATTTGGCAAATTTTGGGTAATTATATATATTTAATAATATCGATATCAACAATTAATTATATATAATATATAAAATTTTAATATTTAAATATTTATAATTAATTATATATGTTATGGGTTTTATAGGTGATTAATGTATTAGTCTATTTGTTACGTCAGTGATAGTAATAATAATCTGTTTTTTATCTAGAATAAAGTATACAATTTGTGGACGACTAGAGGTCCTTATATAGATTTCTAGTTGGAGCTTCGTTGTCATAATAGAATGTTCTAGAAATAGATGATTGGAATATTCTGGAAAGTAGTAGAAGCTAGTAGAAGTGTTAGTAGAATCAGTTATAATGTGAGTAAGTCACGTGAGTAACTGGTACAGTAGTACAGTACTGTAACAATATATTTAATTTATGTTAAAATCAATTGTATTATTGATCAAAATTATTATAATTAGTTATTAATAGTATCACCGAAATTATGACGCTCTTTCTACAGAGGCAAATATGAACCCAAAGTTTCTTATTCTAGATGCTTCGATTTTATGTGATTGATGTTACTTATGGAGATACTTTAAAAAAAATTATATTTATACATCAAATTTCTATCGAATAAAGAAGCAGGCCTCAAGGTGAAATCAAATCTACACACAAAATGTATCAATGACAAGAAGTATACAGACACTTCATAATTGACACAAAATCATTATATTCGACTACGACTAAAATATCTGAGTTTTACTACATTTACTATTTCAAATGAGGTAACCAAATTTCCAATCTAATTCTGTAAATAATTGAAACTTTTGTCAAAATAATGTACAAAACTAATACAGTTGATAACACTTACCATATTCTAATATAAAGACACTCTGCTATGAACGATTTACATCGAATTGAAATCGACAATTTCAATTTGTTCATTATAACCAATGGTACAATTACATTACAATTCAGATGATAAAGAATCAAATTTCAATTAAATAACTGAATCTATCGTTAAATATAAGCAAGCATTGGAAAATTTCAATCTTAAGAGCCTGGTTAATCCATTTCCAACAATTCATTACTATAAAATAGTCATTTATTGATAATGTATGAAAAAGTTGCTTTATGATTTAATGTTCTTTCAAGTTTCACAAAGAACAATTGTGTATCAATGATAATATTCGTACTTAGTAATAAGTAGTCAGTAGTGAGTAGTCAGTAGCCAGTGCTCGTCAGTACTCTGTGCTTAGTGTATTTTATGTAAAATGATCGGTATTTGCACGCTTTAGAAATATTGAAAAAATATTTTCATATTTAAGTAATGATGTTGAATTGCAAAAAAATTGCATATTATAACTAAAACATTACTGAGATGAGCATATTGCCTAAGAACGATCAAAGTGGGAAACCGAAAATGAATAGACGTAGACAGAAAAAGAAGAGAAGAACGGAAGATTTCTCAGATTCATCATCATCTGAATCATCTGATAATGAGAGTGAAATTGAAGACAAAAAACAAAATAATAATAATAATGATATTAATGATGATAAGTCAATGATAACAGAAGAATCAATAGATGCTGTTCTGAGTGATATTGAAATTGATGATGCAGGCGAAGAATTTGAAACGACTCAAAGAAAATTACAAACAATAAATTTAACTAAAACACAATTAAATGATACATTCAAAAATATCAATACTGCTAGTGTTAATGAAACTCTAAAGAAAGATAGAGCTGCTTTAAATACTGATTTCTTGAGCTTGATGTTTAAAAATTATGGTGATGAGTTAGATGGTTTGAGAGCTGCACCGGATTTCAATACAAGATCTTTAAGTATATTAGCAAACACCTTGAAAAATGGTGCTAATATCTTTGATGAAGATACCTTGAGAGCTATTGTTAATGAGCAATAAAGGTTTAAATAAAGGAGAAAATGTATAATAAAATAGAATCATATTAAACTAAAACTACAACACTTTATAAATGGGAATTATAAAAACTTCTACCAACTGTACAGAAAGTTAAAAACAAATAAAAACTTTAAAAACAAAGGACAAAAAAGAAATCTCATTAATAACCAATTTATTTATTCAAAGTAACTTGTTAGTAACAAATACATTTTGATAAATTTAATTGAAATATAAAGGATGGGCCGACAGATTAATGACGATAATGCAGATGTTGATGAAACAGAATAAACTAAGTTGACTGTAGATATTGTAAATGAAAAGAACAACGGGAATTTTAACTCTTGAAGTATTAACCGATTAGTTTCACTAAGAACCAAGCTGAACCTGCTGCAACACCACCAACTACGACCATTTGAACAGCTTCAGAAACTTTCTTTAAAGAAGAGCACTGAGTACCTAAAGACATAGCGGCTTTAACGTAACCAAAAACGAATAATGTAAATGCCATGATAATAATTGAAATCAATAAACCTTTATCAACATGGGTTACAAAAAAATATGGAATCAAAGGAACAAAACCACCTAGGAAATAAGCAGAACCAATGGTTAAAGCACTTGTAACTTGTCTGTTTTCAGCAGGTTCTTCTAAACCTTTACCGAATCTAATAACGAACTCCAACATTAATTTTGGATTTTTTTTCATGTCTCTGATAAAAGAGATAATTGTTTCTTCTGAGATATCTTGATTTATATCTAGTAGAATATCTTCAATTTCATGATTGACTTCATTCATATTAGAATACAGCTTTTGTTTTTCAGCTTTATATTCAGACTTGTAAAAATCAGATTCAGATTTTGCAGCTAGATAACCACCTAAACCCATTGAGATCGCACCAGAGATTAATTCTGCGAAACCACCAGTGATAACTAGCTTAGTGTTACCTAAAGAACTTAAACCAGCAGTAAGAGCAAAAGGAACAGTCAAACCATCAGATAAACCAATAATTATATCTGACATGACCCTTGGATCAATTTTACCTAAGACGCCCACGATACCTGATGGATGTTCATCATCAAATTCATCATCTGAAAAGTTTTTATTTGAATCTTCAGCGGCATCAATTTCTCTTTCAAGACGACCTAGATCACTGGCTCTATCATTGTCATTACTATTATTGATTATGGAATTATAAGAAGGGGAGGTTGGATCTATTAGTTTTTGGGTGTCATTGTTATTGTTGTCTGTGATTGCATTAACTATTGAGTTTTTTAGAGATACAATAGCCATTTTTTATGTAGTTTGTTATTGTTATCAAGTTAAAAAAATTCTGGGAACACACCAATTGATTGCTTTTTGTGAGTTTAATTATAAGTTTTCAGATTTAAGCTTGATTATTAGTGGTCTTGAAATGTAAATATTAATACTTGAATATAAAAATCACACACAAACAAGTGTATAAAGTAATTAAGAGTGAAAACTTTGTAAAATAAAGTATTTGAAGGAGTAATAATCACTTTCCTGAAAAATCTTTTAATCAATGAGAAATTGTTATATACAAGAAAGAAAAAAAATGATTGTGGAAATTATGCTGTTTACGTAATACTAGTGCTGTATATTACGTAAAATCTAAGACCCCTCACGAGTAAGCAGAAAAGAAATGCGTCTTATTGGCTAATGTATTAATCCGAGGAAAATACCGGAAATTACCTAAAACGGCTGAAGTTCGCGAATCAGGACAAAACAAAAATGCGACACGACAACACGTCATATTTTGACAGAAGGTGGAAAAAACACCAAAATCAAGTTTAATTTAGTTGGCTACAGAGCTTCATCATATATAGCACATCCTTCAACCTTGGTTTAATTGAAAAGATTCATGTCTCATAAAGAAAAAACTGATGATGATCTTGAGAAGGACTACGGTGCTTGTGCTAGAGTCAACAAAAGAAGACCTTTGTTGGTTTGTCTACTATTTCTACAGTTATCGTTAACCTTAATAATTTATAAAAACAGAGAAGTTATTGATAACTTACATCAAGTCTTGAATTCAATGCTCTTAAGTACGATATGCTCAGGGATTTCACAAATAGTCATCCAATTCTTCAAACCTATAAGTCATAAAAAACTGGTTAAATTTTGGATTTGGGGTGCCATTAATGGAATTGTCTCCGCTTATTGGATTGATTTCTTGATACAGAATATAGAAAGTCCTCCTCATAGGGTCATATGTGATCAGCTCATAGGATCTCCTTGTTTTCAATTAGCGTTTCTAGTTTATAACTCTATTTGGGAATCTCATGATCTACTACTTACTCTAAAACAATCATATTTTAAGGCTTTGGGTTATTCAATTGTCGTGTTTTCAATACCGTCATTCATTTCTTTCAATTATCTACCACCACATTTGATATTCCCTTTGAATTGTTTTACTTCTTTGGTTTGGACTATTATTCTGAGTCTAATAACTAGTTGATCGTTTATTCAAATATATTGACCATATTCTTTTAAACATGATGATCCAGATTATAGTTTTGAGGGTTTTACTAATTATAGATTCATAGATTGTTCGCTTCATTTACTTGATTGATAAATAAACTTAATTATTAAACGTATTTTGCTTGTATAAATATCTATAGTTTGTAGTTTGTAAATCTGGAGTTCTCACTTGAAACTGATTTGAAGTCTAGCACTAATTACCTCTGGAAATAGAATTGAAGAATATCTGCAGCAACTAAAATAGAATCAGGAATTCTCAGAACTGCTATATCTCAGCTTGATCACTGGTGCCTTTATGCGAAATGTTGCAATGTAAATTGTCACATACTTCAAAGAATTATGTAATTAACTCATATGGTCATACAAGTAGCAAGATACACGTAAGAGGCTTTTCTAAGATTAGAATCATGAAAAATCTGAATTTTATTCATTAAACAATTGCAGAGATTTGAGAATAAACAATTCAAAAATGTAAAAATAAGAATGCTAAATATGCCAAGAAAATGCAGTTTAATGCAAATATTTGCATTAATATGTAGGCTAATACTTTTTTTTTTCTATATAAGTACTTATATTAAAGGTGAAGTATACAAACTAGCTATGTTAGAGTCTTATAGCTGAGTTGATATTATAAACACCTTTTTATTCAAGAATAACGTTTGTTATTCTATTTTTAGTAATTCATTTGTTTGAGTTGGCACAAAATCACAAAAACAGTCATTCTTTTTGAATAAACTTTGGGAGGGTTGGCCGAGTGGTCTAAGGCGGTAGACTTAAGATCTACTGGAGGGTTCTCCGCGCGAGTTCGAACCTCGCATCCTTCATTATAATTTTTTTTTTAACTGGCAAAGTTTTTTTTTAACTACAAGTATCTAGGAGGAATGTAGCTTTTTCGTCAAGTACCTACTCGTAACTTGTAAGAGCGATTCGCCTTTCTCTACATTTTTTTTTTAAACTAAAAGAAGACGTTTAGGTACAAAATTCAATAAAATAAGATATAGCCTATAGGTCAAGTATATTTCAAGTGCGTTCTTTTCCCTGAATGGTTGGATAGAGCATTTGATTTTTCAACCTCCTGTTGAAGCTTTTCTTTTCGAATGGATTGACAAAGCTTAAAATAACCAGGAGCTGTATTCAAGACAACGTTCAGGGATATTGCAGTAATCAACAAAACAAACATGGTTAATGTTAATTGATCTAAGTTTAAAGAATTATTCTGAATCTGATATAAGTGTTTGAATAACAACGCGATCCTAATTAAAGTAAAAAGTAACAAACATTGAAATGTGAATGAAACTTGATATAATAATTTCTTATTCGAATCGAAATTCAATGGATTATTATGATTGATTTGGAGTTTACGAATGAAATCACTTGAGAATAATATTGAAAGACCATTTTGATTGAAATTCAAAACACAAATGCTGACTATTGGGAAGCTTATCATGAACAGATTCTTATCATATTTTAAAATCTCTGATCCAAATGATGATGCTGAACCAATTGTGACGATAGCAAAAATGTCAAAGTATGATTGAATTTGATCTCTAGTAAATGAAGTTGAACATTTGTAAATAAATTCAAGTAGATTTCCAATAAAACTCAAAGTTTTAGTTAAATAGTATAGTGAGATTCTTAAATGAATTGAGCTTTTTCTTTTAATAATATGTGTCTTATCAAGTTTTTTATGTTTCCCATTATTTGAATTCTCTTTTGGTGAACATGTACTACTACCAATCAAGGTAGAGTCACCGGATCCAATTGAGTCAACAGAAAAACCAGATTTAGCTTGTCGTAAGTATCCAATTGGTGGTTGTCTTCTAGTTGGTAAAAATGAGGTTTTCAAGCCAACTGACGAGCTATCAATCAATGATAACTGCTTTTCGAAAACTGTCAATTTTTTTGGTTCATAATCTGAAGTATCAATTTGATTACATATCATCTTTCTAATCTTTGCTAATATGATGATAATAGCTATAATTTGTTTAGCAATAGATATAAACAGCAAAAGTAACAAGCGAGCGTACTTTTTCAGCATATGTAGCAAGAATCAAGAATAGCAAACCACTTTTATTACAAAAACCTAGAGTGACACAAACACAAAAAATAATAAACTTAGATCCTTCATTTCATTATAAGTATCATACACAAAATCAAAAGTCTACAAAGTTAAGGTCTAGTAACTTATTTTTTTGATGATCTAGTATTTTCTAATTCATCATCAATATCAAAATTAACATCATCGTAATCAGATTTCTTGGATAAATTTGAATCTAATTCTATATTCTCATGTTGATAATGACCGGTACCAGCTTTGTGATATCTTGGTTCATTTAGTTTGAAGTTATTCATGAAAGTACCAAAACTACCATTACTAGTTGATTCTCCGTTATTTTCATATGGAAAGTCTTCATTAATCGTATCACTTTCATCAGCCCAAGAAACTCTTTTCTTGCTTCCATTTTTAGAATGATTAACTGTTGTTTTCAGTATCGAAAATGGTTGATTACTAGCAGATCCTCTGTTATAATATAATACAAAAGCACCAACTGAAACAACAGTACCTATGTAAAAAACAAAAGGTAAAGCACTTTTAGCGGAGAATGCAGGATCATCTTTTCCTTCATCAACTGTTGAATTTGAATAAACTGGAGTATGAATGAATGTTGAGTTTAATGTTTCAATGACTTCATAATTACCAACAAATATATCAAACAAACCTCTTGATTCCTTTGGTTTGTCAAATGGTACCATGTGTGAAGAATCTGTAATACTAACAAATGTCAGATTTCTATTCGATTGAATATAACCAGTATAATTACCATCATATCTCCAATCGTATTCTTTGAAATCAGAACCGAATCCCTTTTCACCATTCCATTCCAACTGATTAATAAAATCCAAAACACCATAAGTATTGCAGATAATATCTTTATCACCATTAAACAACATAATTGAAAGATTTTCCAATAAATCTGGGAAAAGATACTGAGAAGGTTTGGAGTTTTTATTTCTTAAAAACCTTGAAACATCATTATCACATTCTCTCCAATTTTTAACTTTTTTTAATTCTAAATTCAAACTTTCAACAACTTCTTTTGTTTGTAAATATGGTTGAACATATGTTAAATCTGGAGGCCAATTCATACCACAAGATGGATAAGAGTCTTTTAGTCTCGTATCATACATATTGATACATTGTTGATCTTTTGGTGCCGATTTGTCTCTGGTGTACTGTAAAACTCTATTCAAAATCAATTCACATTGAGATATTGAAAATTTATCATCATAATCACCAGAATTTATTAAATCTTGACATTTTTCTTGATCTTTCAAAAGCTTTGGCATAAATTCATCAGAATTTGTGATAATTCCAGAATCTAGCAAATATGGGACATAACTTAAACTTTGAATATTTGGAGCTATCCAACCATTCCCAATCAATAAACCTTTCAAGTTAATAATAAGATGGTTTTCTTCATCAGCTTTGGCATTGTACTTTAAGACGCTGTCAGCTATAAATGGAATATATTGACCCGCGTAACTTTCACCAGAAATATAAATTTCATTACTTGAATCGTTTGGAAATTCTTTGAAGTAATTCTTCAAAAATTGAACAAAATCTTCACCAACCTTATCTAATTCCGTATCATAATCTGTAGTTGTACTAAACCCAGTACCACCTGGCTGATCCACAAAGACCATATCAGCAGCTTCATACCAAGAACCTTCATTTATATATAACTGATTATTTTCACCAACTCTTAAAGGACCAGTTTCCATTAATGCACCATCCATTGATGAACAACCAGGTCCACCATTTAACCATATAATAGTTCTATTAAATTGAGTGTTCGGTTTAACAAATTTCCAAAAGAAATAATTGGTATTAGTTTCTTCATATAGTGTGATATGTCCAGCATACATTGTTGGTCTTTCATTTTCTGGAATGTTTTCAATACCAGGTAAATTCTTGACTGCATATTTGCTTTCTTGAGGTATTTCAACAGGAAGTGCGTTAATGAACGCAAAAAAACAAGCAATTAGTGTGACTATGTTCAGTTTCAGCATTTTTCCAAATTAATACTCTCAGTTTATCACTTCTATTATTATGATTGTTTCATGTATTCTTCAATCTTAATTAGCCCTAGATTGGATAGGACAACGTAAATCAGAAAGCTAAAAAGAAAGGCAAGATATTGTTGAAAATATGATATGGATATCAATGAAAGATGGCAGTAGGAGTTCAAAACCTGGCTAAACTTGTGTCAAATGAATAAATTTATCTCATCTTTAATCATATATTTTTTTGATACACGTCGCGAATAATTGAAAAACATCACTGGTGAACCAGACTCCAATTGATAAATGATAATAAAATTATGAATATCAACACAACTACAGTGTAATGAATAATAAAATAATGAAAATACTATATAAAACTAAAAGATATAAAAAATAGAGAATTAAATAGCGTAGCTTAGATGAGTTTCTTAATCAAGAATTGGTTCAATATTCCAGATAGATTCAGCATATTCTTGAATAGCTCTATCAGAGCTGAAGAAACCAACATTGGCAACAGAAGAAATAGATTTCTTAATCCAAGATTCTTGATCTTTGTAAGCTTCATCAACTAAAGCATGAGCTTGCAAGTAACTTTCAAAATCATCACCCACCAAGTAATGATCACCGTGAAATTTAACTGCCTCAATTAAAGATCTAAATTCTTCACCCTCACCAAATTTACCAGATTCAATAGCTGAGAAAACTTCTTGTAAACTTTCTGGAATTTCGTAAGTTCCAAATCTATGTTTATGTCTAATCTCTTCAACGTTTTCAGCTAAATGACCAAACAAAAACATGTTATCTTCAGTTGGTTGTTCATTGTATAATTCGACATTAGCACCATCAACAGTACCAATGATCAAACCACCATTCAAGACGAATTTCATGTTGGAAGTACCTGAAGCTTCAGTACCAGCAGTGGAAATATGTTCTGATATATCAGAAGCTGGTGTGATAATTTCAGCTTTTGAAACGTTATAATCTGGAATGAAGACAACTTTCAATAAATCACCAACTTCTGGATCATTGTTAACAATTTCAGAAACAGAATTAATTAATTTAATGATTAATTTAGCAGTGTAATAACCTGGGGCAGATTTACCACCAAAGATAGAGACTTTTGGTAAAAATTTAGAATCACGTTCAGAAGCTGGTGTTTTCTTGATCTGTAAATATCTATGAATAACACCAAAGATATTCATTTGTTGACGTTTATATTCATGAATTCTTTTAACTTGAATATCAAATAAAACATTTGGATTAGTGATTTCAATATCAGTTAAAGTTTTAATCAATTTAATTAATCTTTTTTTGTTGTTCAATTTAGCTTCAGCCCATCTTTTTCTAAAGTCTGCATCTTCAATGAATTCTTCTAAACCTTTAAGTTTGTTTAAATCAATTAGATAATCATCGCTACCTAATTTTTCAGTGATTAATGCAGATAATTCTGGATTAGCTTGTTTTAACCATCTTCTTGGAGTGATACCATTAGTAACGTTGGTGAATTTAGAAGCACCATAGATTTTAACGAAATCCTTAAAAATGGTAGTTTTAATCAATTCAGAATGTAATGCAGCAACACCATTAACTTTATAAGAACCGATGATAGCTAAATAAGCCATTCTAATCTGTTTTGGATTTGATTCCTCAATGATTGAAACTCTTGATAATAAATCACGATCCTCAGGGAATTTACTTTCAACAGATTGTAAAAAGAATAGGTTGATATCATAAATGATTTCTAAATGACGTGGTAACAATCTTTGGAATAATTCAACTGGCCATTTTTCTAAAGCTTCTTGCATAACAGTATGATTAGTATAACCAAAAGTTTTAGTAACGATATCCCAAGCTTCACTCCATGGTAAGCCTTCTAAATCGATCAAAACCCTTTGTAATTCAACGATAGCAATAGTTGGATGTGTATCATTTAACTGAATAGCAACTTGATCAGAAAATTCTCTCCAGGATCTTTTAGTTTTTTTAAACCTTCTAATGATATCATGTAAAGAGGCAGAAACCCAGAAATATTGTTGTTTTAATCTTAATTCCTTACCAGCATCAAAATTATCATTTGGATATAAAACAGCTGAGATTGATTCAGCTCTTTGCTGTTGTATAACAGAATTTTGATAATCACCTGAATTAAATTTGGCAAAGTCAAATTCAGTTGTTGGTTGAGCAGACCATAATCTTAAATTGTTAACATTATCACTTTTATAACCTGGAACAGGGAAATCATAAGCAATTGCTAAAACTCTTTCACCTGGAATCCATTTAGATTTTCTGATACCTTGATCATCAGTGTAATGTTCAACATGACCATAGAAATCAACTGGGATTTGAATTTCTTTACGTTCAATTTCCCATGGATTACCAAATTTTAACCAATAATCTGGGCTTTCAACTTGATAACCATCTTCAATCAATTGTTTGAAAATACCATATTCATAACGGATACCATAACCCCAAGCAGGGTATTTACCTGTTGATAAAGAATCAATGAAACAAGCAGCTAATCTACCTAAACCACCGTTACCTAAACCTGCATCTCTTTCAGTTTCTAGTAAATCTTCTAATTTGAAACCTAATTCATCAACTGAATCTTTAACAACATCTTTAGTATCAGTATTAATCAAAGCATTATCCAAAGCTCTACCTAATAAGAATTCAAAAGATAGATAATAAATTCTTTTTTGATCTTTGGTGGTTTGCTTTTGTTGAGTTTTATTCCAATTAGTAATTAAATTATCTCTAACAGAATTTGAAGTTGCTTGATAAGCAGCTAAATCATCACAATTATATAAGGATCTAGCTAAAGTAGTTTCAACGTGTCTAACAAAAGATTTTTCAAATTCATCCTTATTGGTAAAGTTTTCAACAGCAAATTTCTTCCAAGTTTCTCTTGATTTTAGAGGGATGATTGAATCAATTGATTTAATTTCAGCAGGAGTTAAACCAGTTGGTCTTCTAATATGTTTAGGACGTGGTAGTTCATCAGTGTTTGCACCTGCGATAATGGAGGCACCAGAGTATGAATCTCTTCTACCTTGGGACATAATTCAGTGGATTGAGGATGGCAATTGACGAGAATGGGTATAAAATTATTAAAAAAGGGATGGAAAGTGGAAATATGTTATTTTTTTTTTATACCTGCGATTGGGTTTTGCAGGAAGCCATGAGGTGTCAAAGTGTAAGACAAAGTTCGGATTTTTGATCTGTTTTTTTAAAACTTGAATATGACGACGAAAGAAGTGATAAATGTTCATGTGATGATGAGGGTACTAGTGGGGCTTATAGACGAGGATTTGATTTGAGTATTAATTTACTATATAAGCGAGACCTGATAACTATCTAAGTTTTATATGTAGAACTATATATCAAATGGTTCGATAGATGGAAGCTTTGCAGATATATTTTCTATGCCTGCTTGTTGCTGCTTCAATTGTTTCGGGAGATTTTAATTGGGAAATACTATATGTTCCCAACTTGTAAAATCACTAAAAAGAATCCTGTTCTGCTCACTTCCAATCCGATGTGTGTGGTTCTTTAACACCAACTCAGTATAGATTCTATGGACTTATTGCTTTCCACCTGTGTGGGACTTTGACTGAAATTCCTTCTGTTGCCCGGACTGAAATACTGATTATGTCATGGAAACTGCCGAATTAGGCGCGTCTGTATTCAATTTACCCAATGAGGAAAAATCCTCTCAACACACGCGAAAAATAAAAAAAGTAAAAAAGATACAGATCTGTTAATGCTTGAGAGAAAACTTATTCAAGTGAACTAACAACTAAATCATAACAATGGCTTCAGCTTCCACACTTCCAGTCATTAAAGTGGATGTCAACTATGCTGATATATCCGCTACCGTAAATGACTTCTTGCAGCACTTCAAGACCGATGAGGCAGAATCTCAAGCTGATAAATTCTTTGATACAAGAGTTGCCCCAGAAGATAAAAATGATGGATTTATGGATATTGGTGATGGTCCAAAGTATATGAGATTGCTACAGAGAATATCCAATAGAGAAGTCACTAGTCTATTCATTGATTTAGATGATATTGCTGAATATGAAAGAACCGCCCTAGTTAATGGCACTAATGTTGGTAAAAAATCGTTGGTACAAAACATCATAGAAAATACCTATCACTACATTGAACTGTTTTCTAAAGAAGCAGATAGACTGATGCCTGAACCGAGTAAAGACATTGATTATCAAGATAGTGTGATTGACTTAATTTTACATCAACGTCAACAAAAGAATCAATTAATTGCAAATCAAAGAAGAGAAGAATTTGAAAATAATGGTTTGGCAGGTGATGAAAATCAAGAAATGGAAGACGAAGAATTTAATGCTGATGAGTTCCCTAGTAAGTTAACTCGTCGATATAATCTATATTTTAGACCTTTGACAAGAACTTATGGTAAACAAGCTTTTAAACCATTATCAGTTAGAGAAGTTAAAGGCTCATATGTTGGTCAATTAATAACAGTAAGAGGTATGATTACAAGAGTTTCAGACGTCAAGCCTTCTATTGTTGTGAACGCTTTAACTTGTGATCAATGTGGTAGTGAAGTTTTCCAAGAAGTTAATTCTAAAACGTTTACACCATTAACTCAATGTACTTCAAGAAGATGTATTGAAAATAGATCAAGAGGTAAACTTTTTTCATCAACAAGAGCGTCAAAATTTTCAGCTTTTCAAGAAATAAAACTACAAGAATTGGCCTCTCAAGTCCCTGTTGGTCATATTCCAAGAACTATCACAATTCATGCAAGTGGTGATTTGGTTAGATCAATGGATCCCGGTGACATGGTTGATGTTACTGGTATTTTCTTACCGTCTCCATATACAGGGTTCAAAGCTTTAAAAGCTGGTTTGTTAACAGAAACTTATTTAGAGACTCAATGTGTCAGACAACATAAAAAAAAATACGATATAAGTTTGATTGATGAAGATGTTGAAGAATCAATTGAAAAGATCAGACAAGAAGGTGACATTTATAATAGATTAGCTCAATCAATTGCACCAGAAATTTTTGGTCATGAAGATGTTAAAAAAGCTTTATTACTTTTATTAGTTGGTGGTGTTGATAAAAAAATAGGTGATGGTATGAAAATTAGAGGTGATATCAATGTTTGTTTAATGGGTGATCCAGGGGTTGCAAAATCTCAATTATTGAAAACGATATCTAAAATTTCTCCAAGAGGTGTTTATACAACAGGTAGAGGTTCATCAGGGGTTGGTCTAACTGCAGCTGTTATGAAAGATCCAGTTACAGATGAAATGGTTCTTGAAGGTGGTGCCTTAGTTTTGGCAGATAATGGTATTTGTTGTATTGATGAGTTTGATAAGATGGAAGAAAATGATAGAACTGCAATTCACGAGGTTATGGAACAACAAACAATTTCTATCTCAAAAGCTGGTATAAATACAACATTAAATGCAAGGACTTCAATTTTAGCAGCTGCAAATCCTTTATATGGTAGATTTAAAACAAATATTTCACCTTTACAAAATATTAATTTACCAGCTGCTTTATTATCTAGATTTGATATCATTTTTTTAATATTAGATAAACCAAATCAAGATGATGATGAAAGATTAGCTCAACACGTTGCTTATGTTCACATGCACAATAACCATCCAAAGATGGATTTTGAACCATTAGATCCAAATATGATTAGAAATTATATAACAAAGGCCAAAAGTTACAGACCCGTTGTTCCCCAAGAAGTTGGTGATTATGTCGTTAGTTCATATATTAAAATTAGACAAGAATCAAAACATAGAGTTAAAAATGATCCAAGTACATCATTTGGTCAAGCTACCCCAAGAACCCTATTGGGTATATTAAGAATGGCACAAGCATTGGCAAAATTGAGATTTGATGAAGTAGTTTTGAATGAAGACGTTGACGAAGCCTTAAGATTGATTGAAGTAGCAAGAAGTTCATTCACAAAAGAAAATGAGAGGAAAGTTGATGATTCTCCAACAACAAGAATTTATCAAATTATTCAGAGTATGGCATTGAGAGATGGTACAAGAAAAAATGAATTAAATCTAGAATCTATCAAAGATACTGTCATTTCCAAAGGTTATACTGATCCTCAGTTAAAAGAATGCTTGAAATTGTACACAGAATTGGGAATTTGGTTAGAATTGGAAGATGAAGGAACTTTACAATTTTTACATGAAGGTGATGCAGACACTTTCATGCGTGGTTAAAGATAGATTTCAAAAATTGCTCCTTTCAATTTCTCAAATGTACATTAATGTCAATGAGTTACATGTTTCATGTTTTTTTTTTGTTGGACTTTTTGTTGTGTTTCAGTTATGTTATTTCATTTCTTTTAAAATTTGTATAATTATTGTTCTTTCAAGTTCCAATATATAACATAAAAACGCAATTACACAATTTACACAGCCTTTTTTCTTACACTAAATATCTATCAGATTTGGTGGGAAAATCGCCAACTTCCAAGACTAGTAAAGGTATGTTGAGCTATGAACATCCCAAATGAAGAAAAAATTGACGATAAAGGCGTTGAAATTGGCGTCATTATTTAAAGACCAGAGGCAGTGTGCAAAAAAAGATCAAAATTAGAAAAAACTATTTATAAAAGCTTTTTATGAATATTTGAATCAAAAACGGGATCATTAAGAGCGCAACCAACTACAGAAGAATACAGATTGATAAACAAAATGTCAAATAAAAGTAACACAATCATCATATCTGATTTAACAAGGAACGAATGCCTAACGCTCCCAAAACTAATCAAATCAGAAATAATACAAAATTTTGGCGAAGACAGCATTGAACATTGGTCGGAACTGTTTGGATTATCAAGATTAGTTGTCGTTCTCAAGAGTGAAATACAATCATTTGAAGTCATTGCATTGTTGAAAAAAAATCATCCATCTATTAAAATCCATATAACTGAACCAATATTACCTAGACATAGGTCGTTTAGTTTAGAGACCCCAAAAATTCATTTATACGATGAACTAAAACCAATATATTCAGATAAAGATCATTTAGAAGAATTCACGGCAAATAAAATATTATTCCAACCATTGACTCTAAATATAGATAATCAACATACACTAAATATAAAGAACACATCGCCACCAAGATCACCAACTGTTGTTTTAGAATTTGATCATTGATAATTAAAAAAATGTTTAAGTTCATTATGTTTTATTTATTAAACTATTTGTTATTTATGTGAAGTAAGTGAGACTATATACATGAGTTTCGATTAAAAACCTATAGGATTTCGGCCTTGATTGGGATTAATTCAACATCTTTGGTAGCATCAACTGGGGTAATATTACCATCTTTTTCATAATGAGCTTTAAAAAAAGCATAATGTAAAATGATATCTTCAATATTTCTCATTCTTGGATCATTAGCAAAATCTGGATCAATGAAGAAAAAAACTGGCATATCAACCTCTTCACCTGCTGCTAATCTTTGTTCTTCAAAACAGAAACATTGGATCTTATTGAAATACGGTGAGGCTTCACCAGGTGTAATTGAATAAGTAGCCATGCCAACAATATCTTTATCTGAATTATTTCTAGCTTTGAAAAATGCTAGAGCAGTTTCACCTGGTAAAACATGAACTTCTCTTTGTTGTGGAACAAATCTCCATGGTAAAATATCAGAAACTTCTGAAGTAAAAGAAACACGAATTCTTTTATCCATATCAACTGGAACTAATTTATCGTTAGTGAATTTCTTCTTATCAGTGACTGGTCTACCACCAAACCCGGTTCTAGCACATAATGTTCTATATAAGACAACAGCAGCATAAGCAAGACCTAAGAAAAGAATACAAACACTTAACGAATAATTGATTGTGGTTTGATCTTTATACCGTCTAGTTTTAGCATAATGTAAGTCACGCAATCCAGCAATTTCTTCACGAGTTAAATCATTCAATGACGATGGGGTAGTTGCTGGTTTCTTAACATCATTATTATTTGGGTTTGTGGATTGTCTAAGTATGAACGAAGTTGAAAACTGTTTGATAAATAATGGACCTTTAATGGATGATCTGAGAGGATTTTTTGAGTGTATAAGGACTTGTCTAGACACAGGCCTCAAAAGGAAAGGACCTCGTAATGCTAATCTGATGGCAAACATCCCTCTAAATCTCTTTAAATTTCAAATGAAGTTCCCTTTTTTTTTTTTTTTTTCGTTTAAAATGAAATTTGATATATGAAATTATTTCCGTCTCAAGATGAGTTCCGAGGAAATTCACCGTTTTTTCTCCACAGATTTTTTCTCTTCAAAATTTTTACTTAGTAAACAATACAGAGATCCAAATTATTCTATTGGAAAGATAAGGCTTTTTATCTTTTATCTCTCTAACTAGCACAGGCACTGTATTATTATAAGGGCATTTTGGGTTCACATCATACTAAAACATCAACAATCTATAGAATATGTTAAGTCTACCATTAGAATCACAGGAATCTTCAACACAAGATCAGAAAGACCCTAGTGTGGTTGAGGTAAGTGAAGTTCCTGTTCAGGAACCATCAAAATCTGGAACTCCAGCCAAAGAAAAGCCAAAGAGAAAGAGAAAGAAGGCTGTTATTGCCTGCGTTTATTGTCGTCGTTCTCATATGATTTGTGATGATGTTCGTCCTTGTTCACGTTGCATAAAGAGAAATATTGGCCATTTATGTCATGATGAACCTGCTAGTCAAAGACAGAAACAAAAGTTAGAAATCAAAAACTTGAGATCAGCTGAAGAGCAACAATCCTCCTTAAAGCAACAATATTCTAATTCCAATTTAAATCCTGCTCTACCACAAACTTCCTCATCCATTTCTGAAAATCAACAACAACAACTTAATACAACAGTTCACGATCCATTACAAGTTGAGAGCGTCCCGCAACATTTACAGTCCTTTGTTGACCCAACTCAACAACCTCTACCTGCCAAATCTTCAAATATCAATAACAATATCAATTCTTCAAATAGGAATATGATGGACCCTTTTTTAAATTTCAATCAACAACCTTTTTTCTTTTCTGAACATGCTGGTTCCGAATTCAGTTCATTAAATGAATTTTTATCAGTTTTAGACGATCCTGAATTGATTGGTGGAGAGAACATCATAAATAATAACATTCCTAATCAAAACCAAAATCAACAACAGAATCAATTACAAAATTCTCATTCCTTGACCAATATATCATTAGGAAACTTTTCAGTATTCACATCACCGAATATCTCATACACCAACTTACAACAATTTCAAAATAATCAACCACATCAGCCACCGAATAACTCAACAACTCTACAAACTAATAACCAACAACATCACCAACCACCACATCATCAAAATAATCAAGTACACCCAAATCATCAACAACAAAACTTACAGAATAGATCGCAACCAACAGTATCAGATTCAGCAAGAGATAAATTCTTTTTAACAGCAGCAGATCCATCCACTGAGATATCACCAGAAGAAAGGTTAAAACAAGTCATTAATGCAAAACTGGAAGCTGGTTTATTACATCCTTATAATTATGCTAAAGGTTATGCCAGATTGCAAGTATACATTGATAACTACATGAATCAAGTATCAAAACAAAGAATTTTAAAACCTTTATCAATATTTAGACCTGCTTTCAGAGCTATTGCAAGAACTTTAAAAGATGTAGATTTAATATTGGTTGAAGAAAATTTCGAAAGAATGTTATTAGATTATGATAGGGTCTTCACATCAATGGCGATTCCTGCTTGCCTGTGGAGACGTACTGGTGAGATATATCGTGGTAACAAAGAATTTGCCTCTTTGGTTGAAGTTAATGCAGATGATTTAAGAGATGGAAAATTAGCAATTTATGAACTAATGAGTGAGGAAAGCGCAGTTAATTTTTGGGAAAAATATGGTGCAATTGCATTTGATAAAGGCCAAAAAGCTGTGTTAACAAGTTGTAATTTAAGAACAAGAGATGGTAGAAAACGTAAGACGTGTTGTTTTAGTTTCACTATAAGAAGAGATAGATATAACATTCCAAGTTGTATCGTTGGAAATTTCATACCAATAAACCCTTGATCAGACGCAATTTCTTGTACTTGAGAAAAGTTAAAAAAAATATTGTATTTGCATATAACATGATTTTTAAGGTAGATTGATTCATAGAATACGTTTTATGTAAAATTCATCTATTGTGCGACTTTTTCGCATCAAAAATGAAGTAATTTGGAACATCATCAAAATAAAAATATATTTTAGAAACAATTCTCTTCAATCATACTTGAATAGCCATCAGTAGATCGATATACTGCAAGATGGTTCAGATATCTCAATCCCTTCAGGAGATGAAGACATACATAGAGGCTGAATATCTTGACAATGTGATAATCTCTGATGAAATAATATATTTACTACCAGAAGACGTTACAATGGCCTGAATGATAAATTATACTCAGCTAACGATCCTGATTATTATGCATCTAGTAAAGATGGGAAGTTTGTTTTATTCAATTTTATCAAAGTTGAGATCATTTTAACAGAGCCCGAAAATTATTCTAAATCAAATCAAGACCGTGAAACTGCTTTATTGAAATCTGCCAGTGATTTTATTGAAATTAAGGATAAAAACTGGTGGATATCTAGACAAATTGAATATCTTTGAACTTTGGATATTTTCCAAGACTCTACTTAGTTATTTAAATACATTATCAATTTTTTGGAAATTTTATAACTCATAAAGGTCCACAATTACTAATAGACAAATGCCGTTTTATGCATACCTAAACACATATGCCCAGTGTGTCTCTAAATTATGTCTTCAAAGTCTCTAGACGTTTTCTTTTTTTTTCCTCTTAGATAATTATATTGTTCATTATTCCACAATCTTAAACTCCATTTCTTTCTGGCTTCTATTTGATACACCATCTTTTACCCTTGTTTCCTTATAGTATTTTTTCCAGGAATGATTACACATGCAAATTAGCATCGGTTTAGTCTTGCCAATTTGGCCTGTTCGACTATGTTTCGTCAAAAAATACAAATTATCTGTTCTATGCAGTAGAAAATGATATGGTAAACAATGAATAAAGATTGTCAATCAATTCCTCTCGGTCGCCAAGTTGGTTTAAGGCGCAAGACTGTAATGTTCAAACAACAAAGTAATCTTGAGATCGGGCGTTCGACTCGCCCCCGGGAGAATATTTTTTTCAGTTAGAATTTTTTTTTTTGCCTCAGATTTTAGAATAAATTTTATAGATTGAACTCTAGTATAAAACTAGATGAATCTTGATAGTCCCAATTTCGAACCAGTTACTAGTTATTTTCGAAAGAATAAGCCTTTATTCTTGTTTTCTTTTGTTTATATCAAAAAATATAAATGTAATAGAATCATTTAATTTGTTCGCATTTTTTTTTGTATTTTTACTTGTAGTCTATTCCAGTTATTAGTTATTATAGTCGCTTAATAACATGGTTCAATCAATCATTGCCCCATCTATTTTAGCTTCAGATTTTGCTAACTTAGGTTGCGAATGTCATAAAGTTTTGAATGCAGGAGCCAATTGGCTTCATATCGATGTTATGGATGGTCATTTTGTTCCTAATATTACATTAGGCGTTCCAATCGTTGACAGTTTAAGAAAAGCTGTTCCAAGAGGTGATGGTATCAGAAAACCAAAGGCATTTTTTGACTGTCATATGATGGTTGCAGAACCTGAAAAGTGGGTCGAAGAATTCGCTAAAGTTGGTGCTGATCAATTTACCTTCCACTATGAAGCAACTAAAGATCCTTTAGCTTTAGTTAAACTAATTAAATCATTCAACATTAGAGCTGCTTGCGCTATCAAACCAGGTACACCTGTTGACGTTTTATTTGAATTAGCTCCATATCTAGATATGGCTTTAGTCATGACAGTTGAACCAGGTTTTGGTGGTCAAAAATTTATGGTTGAAATGATGCCAAAAGTTGAAATTTTAAGAGAAAAATTCCCAAAGTTAGATATCCAAGTTGATGGTGGACTAGGTAAAGGAACTATTCCACATGCTGCTAAAGCAGGTGCAAATGTTATTGTTGCTGGTACTTCTGTTTTCACTGCACCAGATCCAGCTGAAATTATTAAATTTTTAAGAGATCAAGTTGATGACAACTTGAAAGAAAAAGGTTTATATACAGCTGAATAATTAGAAAAAATAATATACAGCCTTACAGCCTTATACTAAAATACGAATCTATATTCAAATATCTATTAATATACTAAATGCAAACAGTGTAGTCTTTTAAATAGATATTATAATCAAAAAAGAAGGAAGACAAACAAGGTGGATTAACATAACATAACACACTAAAATAAAGAACTAATATACAATAGATGAGGTCCTCTTTCCTCTAGCTTTTTTTTTCAATCAATCTAAACGAATGTCTGAGAACCTAAAGTAGTACCCTCAGATGAAGTTGGAATCACAAAAGCTCCTTCAGAAGCAGCTTTTAAGACTGAAAACAAAGCTTTTTTAACACTTTCAATTTTAGATGGTTTCTTGACCTTTCTAAATGAGGTTTTTTCTTCATCAATATCCATATCTTCAACATTAATACCAGCTTCAATTAAAACTTTATTTTCTGAAGCTATTCTTTGTGCTATATGTCTTTTATTTCTTTCAATTTTTTGTAATCTTTTTTTTGATAAGAACAAATTAGTAATACGGTTGGTTGGTTTAGCACCATTATAAAGAGCAACTGCAGTTGATTGTGGTTTACCAGAGACTGATAAAGCTGAACTTCTTGGTGGAGCTGGTAAAATACCGTTTCTGATTCTAGCTTGTTTCTTTTTGGACGCAATAAGGTTTTTTTTGTTACGGTTGATACTTAATTTTGGTTTATTGATGGAGTTCTTTGAAGGCATTATGAATAACTAACTTTTTTTAAATTCTTTTGACTATATAGCTCATCACTTGTATAAATTTTTTTTTTTTTGTGTAGAGATGTGTATCTACCAAATATTGGGAATAGTGTCCATACCGTGAATAAGGCAATATGAAAACCTAGTTAGTTTCCCACACAGAACTCGTCCTTGTTAGCTCAGTTGGTAGAGCGTTCGGCTTTTACAGTCAAACTAAGGAATTGAATTTCATTAGCGGAAGTTAACCGAAATGTCGGGGGTTCGAGCCCCCCATGAGGAGTTCTATTTTTTTTAAGAATCAGGTTACTCTTTGTTCATTTTTTTTTACAATTTTCAAAAATCTTGAGACTCGAGAGTTACATAGAAAAATTATTTGGCTTGATCTACTTGAATGTAATTTAGGAAAACTAGTATTTTGATGCTGTAGTAGAACTTAGCTTTAACTAATGTAAACAGTTATACTTCAAATTTCACACGTTAAATCTTACAGATAGATAACAGTCAAAATTACAATGAATTCTAAATGTCTGAGATCAAACAGTTCAATAAAATGGTACTGAAGCACCGTCACCACGTAAATCTGAACCACCTGAATAAATCAAAGGATTCACAGATTCTTTTTTAATGACTTGACCTCTACCAAACAATCTTCTTGAATAACCTTTGAGAACTTTAACTTCATGTCCTAATTTTTTCAGACCTTCAACAACGTCATCATCAATACCTTCTTCGATATTAACGACTGTAACTGATCTACTAACTGGGCCATTTGATCCATGACCTTTATCAGTATGACCTAAATCTTTATGGGGAGTTAAGGAAATTCTTGGTGCATCTAAAGATTCTTGTGGATCAAATCCAAATAATAGTAGATTTAAATAGACTTGCACATGAGCCTGTGGTTGATTGAATCCACCTTGAATACCATAACTTGCGTATAATTCTTCCTTACCATCAGATAATGGAGTTGTGATCATACCGGGGATAATAGTATGATAAGATCTTTTATTGCCTTCTAAAACGTTCTTACTATTTGGTTGTAAGCTGAAATTAGCACCTCTATTCTGTAAAAAAAACCCTCTTTCAGGAACTAGAATACCACTACCAAAATTATGGAAAACAGAATTAATGAAACTTGCAGCATTACCGTCTTTATCAGTGACTGTAAAATAAACAGTATCAGAATGGAAATTTTCGTTTGGTAATTCACCGACTTGTAAATCATCATTATTCAAAACTGTTTCAGGATTGAAGGATTCTGATCTTTGACTGAAGTATATTTCAGATGATAATAGTTTTAAAATTGATTCATTATCATCAATGTTATATTTTCTCAACAAATGTTCATGATCACTAACATATTCTTCAGAATCCTTAAATGAAAGTTTTAAAGTTTCAATTATTAAATGTAAATATTCAACTGAATTATGCTTTAATTCATTTAATTTGATTTTTCTGGCATTAGCTAATGCCTTTATCAATCCTAATGTCAAAAGCGCAATGATACCGGATCCATTTGGTGGAATTTCCCATAGTTTTTTCCCTAAGAATTCAAAATTGATAGGTTGAACAAAAGTGGAAGTATGATCCTTCAAATCTGATAATTCTAAAAGACCACCTCTTGATCTAACTTCATCTATTATAGATTTGGCAACATCACCTTCATAAAAGCCTTTTTTACCTTCTTTTGCAATTTTTTTCAAAGTCGAAGCTAAGTAAGGATTTTTCAATAACTGACCTTTCTTTGGTGCAGTAAAGCCTGGATTTGGTAAAAAAAGCTTCAATTCATTTTGTTTGAATTCTTCATTTTGTTTAGCGTTAATCCTTCTCAATGTTTCTTCAGATTCTTCATATAAGGTTGCACTTAATTCAGAAATTGGATAGCCATTTTCTGCCAAATTGATAGCAGGGTTTAAAATCTCTTCAAATGAAACATTTTTAGAACCCCATTCTTCAACACTATCGTACCATGCAGCAACACCACCTGGAACGTTCACAGCATGAACAGATTCGGTACTCAATCTATTATGAATAATATCATCCTTTTGATTTAAGATAAAATCAAGCGATAGTTTTTTACCTGATCTACCACAACCATTCAAACCATAAACTTTTTTATCTTTGTTATTGTAGTAAATAATGAACGCATCACCACCTAGATCAGTTGATGCTGTTTCAGTGACCCCTAAAGCAGCTGCAACAGCAACAGCAGCATCAATGGCATTACCACCTTTTTCAAGTATTTTGATACCTGCAGCATTAGCCAATGGTTGAGTTGATGATACAATCCCCTTTGTTGAATAGACTGTGGATCTTCTTGAAGGAAATTTTGGTTCTGGCATGATTTTTATTTGTTATAATTCAGTTTAAGTGCAGTTGATCAACATAAGTGGGAATATCGTGGATTTAAATAGTTAATAATTATACGTCGTCCTTTTATCCAATCCCCACGAAATGAAAATTTATGCATGATGAAATTAATGCCATTAGGAAACCACAACAAATTAATTGAACGGAGTCACACGCTCGATATTTAATATAACAATGACGCCAAAGCCTTCAAATACAGGGAGATTCATAGTAGGGTTCATAGGTGTTGTAATTGGTGGGTATATAACCTACTATATGACTTCAGATTTTCATTTGATCAAGTACGAACCAGTTTCTCCTGTTAATGAAGATGGCAGCAAAAGAAAATTCAAAGTCTCATTTAGACCAATGGAACCATTAGAGATTAAAAAAGAAGCTATTGAGAGAATACAAAAGGAAATGGCATTGGCTAAATCGAATAAAGATCAAAAAACATTTGATAAACAGGAAGTTGAACAGATTATTCAAGATCCAACCACATGAAGAAATTCATTGTATACAAACACAATGTTATACTTGTTATTTGATCATGAAAAGTATACTGTAACTACAAATTTAATTTTAGTAACTATAGAAAACACATTAAATTAACAAAAGAATAAATGGATAAAAGAACCAAATTACCCAAAAGCCAAAATAAAACAAAAAACCATCCACCAACTGATAATTGAGACTGAATAAGATAAATCTATAAAACTTTCAAAGCCTTTTTTTTTCTCTTTAAATAATAAACGTCAAATCTTTAATATATACAAAACTTTGAAAAATTTAAGATTATAACAACAAAATCTATTTTTATATAATCATCACCATGCAAATCATTGACGTTTACAAGCATGCATCACATCTAGAAGAAAACACTTATTCAACCCTTACTATTCACCTAATTTTAAATTGAAAAAAAAAATCATTTGATTTAGGCTTGAGGTTCAACTTCAGCAGTAGCTTCAGAGTTTTTAGCTTCTTGGTAAGTTTGAAGAGCTTCTGAAAAATGTTGTTGGAATAAATCTTCATTAGCTAAAGTTTCTAAAATTTCATTGTTTGGTAAATCTAACAACATACCAGTAATTTTAGAAGCGAATTCAGAATCGACGGATGGACCAGTAGAAACGACTTTACCATATAATTGATCACCTAAAACCCTTTTTTGTTCTTCTTCTGGTAAGTTTGGTAAGTCTTGAGCTAATTGAGCAATGTTAAGACCTTGTTGTTGAGGGAATTCATCACGATTGTTTCTTTGTCTGTTTTGACCTCTGTTGTTGAAATAACCACGTTGGTTTCTACCTTGAAATTCTTGGAATGGTGGCATACCGTAGATTGGTTGACCGTTTGGAATTGGTCTATGTGGCCATTGTTGACCTGGAACTGGTCTAGGAACTAAGAATTGACCGTTTGGAATTGGACCGCCTCTGGCACCTGGTGGCAAGAAACCTGGTTGTTGACCATTGAAGTATAATGGTTGCATGAATTGACCTGGAGCACCTTGAGCTAAAGCAGCTTGTTGTTGTTGTAATCTTTGGTTTTTGTTGAAGATTTGTAATTGTAAATGAGATCTTCTAGCTTCTTTTGGTTGAGCTAAAGCAACATATAATGGTTTGTCTAACAACATAGAACCATTCATTTCAGCAATAGCTTTGTTAGCTTCTTCTGGAGAAGAAAATGAAACAAAACCAAAACCTTTAGATTTACCATTTTCATCGGTCATAACTTTAACAGAAGCAATGGTACCAAAAGATTGAAATTCTTCTCTTAATTTAGCATCATCAATAGCTTCGTTTAAGTTTTTGATGTACAAGTTAACACCTTGAGATTTCATTAAGTTTTCTAATCTAGCACTTTCATGTTGAGCTTTTAATTCTTCTAATCTTTCAGTTTTCTTTTGAGCTCTACCAACGTATAGTTTTTTACCTGCTAATTCGTAATCATTTAAAGCTTCAATAGCTTTAACAGCATCTTCATGTTTAGCGAAGTTAACAAACGCGAAACCTTTTGATTTACCTTCAGCATCTACTTCTAATTTTAATGAAGTGATTTCACCTTGAGCTTTGAATAAAGTAGCTAAATCTTCTTCAGAAACTTCTGGATCAATGTTTTTGATATAAACGTTAGTGAAGTAATTCAAGATTTTATCAGATTTTGAAGCTCTATCTTGTTTAGAAATATGAGGACCAACGAAAACTTCACGACCGTTCAATAACATACCGTTGATGTTTTCAATAGCAGCTTTAGCACTTTGTTCGTCTTCGTAATGAACGAAACCAAAACCTTTTGAATTTCCATTTTCATCTAAAGCAACTTTTGATGATAAAATATTACCAAAAACAGCGAAAGTATCATGTAAAGATTTGTTATCAATAGCAGGATCTAAGTTTTTGATATAGACGTTACCTTGTTGAGATTTTCTTAAAGATGGGTTTCTTTGAGACCACATGATTCTAATTGGTTGACCTTTAACTGGAGCATAGTTTAATTCTTCTAAAGCTCTTTCAGCATCTTTAGAATTTTGAAAGTTAACGTAACCGTAACCTAAAGAGCCTTTAGCGATAATATCACGACAAACGTGGACGGAGACTAATTCACCAATGGCGGAAAAGACTTCAAATAAAACTGCTTCAGTAACAGATGGTGCTAACTCACCAACGTATAAAGAGGCAGCTGGGTTTTCAACAGAAGTTTTCTTTTCTTCAGTTGATTCTTCCTCAACAGTAGTTGGAACGGAAGAGTTATCTTGAACAGATAAGTTTTCTAATTGTTGTTCAACACCTTCAACAGACATGATAGAATTTTTTTTTTTTATTGGTTTTTAAAATTTTTTTGGGGTTTTTTTTTTTTTTTTTAATGTGTAACTAAAGTACTTTTGGTCTAATTTTTTTTTTGATATCGACGGTGGACTTAAACAAGAGTAACTCAAGCAAGAACAGTGAATAACAAGAAAATTTGTTCTAGTTTTATAGAGGAATAACAAAAGTTGTTGAATTTAAACTAAAATTTGAAAGCAATTTTTTTTTTCAAAAATTTTTTTTCTCTTCGCGAAACAAAACAAAAAAATGAAAAAAAAAAAAAAAAACATTTTTGTTTCCCGAACCAATTTGTGGCATCGCTTCTAACTGGAGCACAGAATGTTGCGACTTAATGTCGTATAAAATGGGTAAATGGTCTGCTAATGGTAGTGTATTAATATCTTATAATCTACATCACCACCTCTAGCAACAAAAGTGTACTCATTTACGATCATTTTCAGTGTGTTGTCCATTCTGTCCAATCAGATTCTAGAGATTTGTCAATAGAGTTCCGGGTGCTCCTCATCTGCGGTTTTGAGCCTCGGGATTTTTTTTCCAAAACAACAAGAAAGAAAAAAAAAAAAAAAAAATTTTGAAATATTTTTCACTTCATAACGTTCATTTATCAAACTCATTCAAAAATGGCTAAAGGTAAAGACGAAGGTGGTCATAACACCCGTATTGCAATTGTCTCAGAAGACAGATGTAAACCAAAAAAATGTCGTCAAGAATGTAAAAAATCTTGTCCTGTTGTTAAGACAGGTAAGTTATGTATTGAAGTTACTCCAATGAGTAAGATTGCATTTATTTCTGAAAATTTATGTATCGGTTGTGGTATTTGTGTTAAAAGATGTCCATTTGGTGCTATTAACATCATTAATTTACCAACTAATTTAGAGAAGGAAACTACTCATAGATATTCTGCCAATTCTTTCAAATTGCATAGATTACCAACTCCAAGACCGGGTCAAGTTTTAGGTTTAGTTGGTACTAATGGTATTGGTAAATCAACTGCGTTGAAAATTTTAGCAGGTAAACAAAAACCAAATTTAGGTAGATATGATGATCCACCAGATTGGGAAGAAATTTTAAAACATTTCAGAGGTTCTGAGTTGCAAAATTATTTAACAAAAGTTTTAGAAGATGATATTAAAGCAATTATTAAACCCCAATATGTTGATAACATTCCAAGAGCCATCAAAGGACCAGAAAAAAAAGTAGGTCAATTGTTAAAACAAAGATTAGAAAGAAAAGATTCAATTAAAGAAATTTGTGATGTTCTAGAATTAAATAACATTTTAAAAAGAGATGTTGAAGCTTTATCTGGTGGTGAACTACAAAGATTTGCATTAGGTATTACCTGTGTCCAAGATGCTCAAGTTTATATGTTTGATGAACCTTCTTCATATTTAGATATCAAGCAACGTTTGAACGCTGCTTACATTATCAGATCATTATTACATTTAGATTCTTATGTTATTTGTGTTGAACATGATTTATCAGTTCTAGATTATTTATCAGATTTTGTCTGTATTTTATACGGTGTGCCTTCAGTTTACGGTGTTGTTACATTACCAGCATCTGTTAGAGAAGGTATTAATATGTTTTTAGAAGGTCATATTGTTTCTGAAAATTTAAGATTTAGAACTGAATCTTTACAATTTAGATTAAGCGAAGCCAACGATATTCTAGAGTTGGATGCTTCAAGATATTATACTTATCCAACAATGACAAGAACTCAAGGTGATTTCAAACTACATGTTGCTCAAGGTGAATTTTCAGATTCTGAGATCATTGTTATGATGGGTGAAAATGGTACTGGTAAAACCACTTTTTGTAAATTATTAGCTGGTGCAATTTCAGCTGATAATAATTTACAGATTCCAAAACTTAACATTTCAATGAAACCTCAAAAAATTGCACCAAGATTCCCAGGTACAGTTAGACAATTATTCTTTAAAAGAATTAAAGGTCAATTCTTAAATCCACAATTTCAAACTGATGTTTGTAAACCATTAAAAATTGATGATGTCATTGATCAAGAAGTTCAAAACTTATCAGGTGGTGAATTACAAAGAGTTGCCATCACATTAGCGTTAGGTGCTGCTGCTGATATCTATTTGATTGATGAACCTTCAGCTTACTTAGATTCTGAACAACGTATTATTTGTTCAAAAGTTATTAGAAGATTTATTTTACATTCTAAGAAAACAGCATTTATCGTTGAACATGATTTTATTATGGCTACTTATTTAGCTGATAGGGTCATTGTCTTTGAAGGTCAACCATCTAAAGAAGCATATGCAAGAGAGCCTGAATCATTATTAACAGGTTGTAATAAATTCTTAAAAAATTTGAATGTTACATTTAGAAGAGATCCACATTCTTTCAGACCAAGAATTAATAAATTAGATTCTCAAATGGATAAAGAACAAAAATCTTCAGGAAATTATTTCTTCTTGGAATCAAATGCCTTATAAGAAGGGCATTTTCATGAGTTGTTATTATGTTTATGATTCTCCAAAATTTGATCATTTTAGTTATTATAATAGATCGTCAAATTTTGAGATTTTTTTCGCATTTTTAGTTTTAATCATTAATTATTTATTATGGGGGTTGATTTTCTTGTTGATATACTGATATATGTATTGTTAATAATGTTTTTTTTTTTTTTTTTTTTTTTTTTTTTGTTCTTAAATATTAGTCAATGGAATTTATATATTCCTTTCAGAATTTAGAAAAAGTTTTTGGTTTATTTTTATATTTTTGTCCAATTTGCTAGTTTATTTTACTTTTTTAATTAGTTTTTTTTTATATAGTTATTTTGTATATTAGAAGTTTCTGAGTGTAATTATAATAGAAGATATATTTTGAAACAATATTGGTATAATTATTTTTCACTCTATAATTCTGTGCATAATAAATCGGTACAGAAAATGAAAAGTTGAAAGAACAAACACTACTAATCAGGTCAATTGCATATTTTTTCATGACAAAAGACACTCCATTATGGATCCTAGGGTATGGATCTCTTATCTTTAAACCACCACCACATGCATCAACTCCAATACCTGGTTTAATCAAAGGTTATGTTCGTCGTTTTTGGCAAAGCTCTTCAGATCATAGAGGTACACCAGATAATAAAGGAAGAGTTGTCACTTTGATTTCACATGAGGATGTGCTATCAAACGTTGAAATGTTGGAAAATGTTATACACTATAGAAGTAGTAATGAAGATGAGAACAAGGAAGGTATGGATTTGATCAAAGATCATTTAACTGTCCAATGCTGTGTCTATTATATATCACCAGATAAGGCTAAAGAAGTCAAGGAATATCTAGATATAAGAGAACAAGATGGATATACGTTGCATACAGTCTCATTTCTCATCAATTTAAAAGATTTGAAATCAAGTATAGCTGGTCGACCTCAACCTCATTCGCAACATTTGAAATCACCAGTTAATGAGTTAGATCCAGTGATACTGAACCATTTAGAAGAGTTACCAGTGAATGAACTTGGTCAGTCAGTGCTACAATGTCAAGTGTACATTGGAAAAACTGATAATGAGAGCTTCATTGGGCCTGAAGACACTAAAGAGACGGCAAAGATTATAAATAAAAGTGTTGGGTTAAGTGGTGAGAATAGAGAATACCTTGAGAAACTTGTTTTTTCACTACGAGAATTAGGAGAAGAAGACCAGTATCTGGAGGAGTTGTTAAAATGTGTTCAGTCTATCTAGAGAGATTAAAATTGTAACTATGGATCATGACTATCCTTATTAGTGCTTTTAGTTTCCTAACCGGGGCATAATATTCTTTTATGATTGTAAAATTGACTCATTTGATTTGTATAAAAAGGTAAAAGAATTCACCTGGTTCTCTTAATACTCACCATCAGGTATCATTGATTTATACTTTGATGATCTCAGAGAAGGCCTCCACTGTCTTGGGGACTCTAGGGACAGTATGTTGGTGTATCCAGCTAATACCTCAGATCATTCAAAATTTTCGTCGTAAAAATTGTGAAGGTTTACCTCCATTAATGATGTTTTTATGGGCCGCTTGTGGTATTCCATTTGCTATATATTTCATATCAACAAGAGCTAATATGGCTGTTCAGATACAGCCATGTCTTTTTATGTTTTTCTGTACAGTTGCTTGGGTTCAAACGTTATACTATCCACCTATTCAATTGAGACCTTTAAAGATTTTAATGATTGCTGGTTCTTTTCTCGTCTGTGCAGTTGCATTAGACGTTGGGTTCATATTATGGCTAAGAAGGCTGTATGATGATGGTACGTCATGGCCAACGTTGATTTTTGGTATTTTAGCCTCGATTTTGTTAGCATTAGGTCTAATTCCACCATATTTTGAATTATGGAAAAGACAAGGTAGAGTCGTGGGTATTAATTTTTTGTTTTTGTTTGTTGACTTTATGGGAGCATTTTTGTCAATGCTGAGTATTGTTATTGGGAATATGGATGTAATGGGAATTGCTTTATATTCTGTTTGTATGTTATTAGAAATTGGTATTTTTTCATCTCATGCCATTTGGTTCTTAATAATTGGTAGAAAGATGACTAAGGAAGAAAGAAATAGAAGTCCTGAAGATAAAGATGAGGAGGATTTTGAAATAGATGGAATGAGTCATGGTGAAGTGGGAAGCGATACCAGTCAAGTTGTTAAGCAAGAGGAATTAGTTTTTGATGCTAAATCTGGGGTTAAATAAGGGTCTGTTTTTTCTTTACATTATACGTTATGTGTTCATATTCTTTTATTCGTTCATACATTTTTATGTCATTTATATCATTTAATATTTAATATTTAATCATCATTATTACATCTTTTTAATAGTGTTTTTTTGTCTATAAAGTAATACCCGAAATAATTTAAAAAAGTTTACACTCAAATCAGATTAAACCAATCCCCTCAACTTGCGCGAGGACTCTATCATGTCAGAGACGCTCACATTATACTCATTATCAAACCAACTATACACAGATCTAGTATTAGCAACAACACATGATCTTCTGGTAGAGACTCTTATCAATGAACTCATCACAAGACAAGAATATGGCCCATTCCAACAACAACCGACACCATCTCCAGTCCCAACACCATTTTCACAGCAGAATCTCCTTGGTGTCAATGGAAACACAAGCAACGATGCCAGCAATCAGAATAGTGCACAGGGAAGTCGTCAACCTACACCTGGAGTAGAATTAAAATCGAGACAGAAGTGGGTTGTTGGTGTAGCTGGAAGAGACGTATTTGGACAGGAAAAAGTGCCAGACAGTTCACGATACTTCACTTGTGTTTCTTGTAGTAGAAGGATCGCAGGAAACAGATTCGCACAGCATGTAGACAGATGTTTAGGTGGAAGAGTAAGGAAATGAGTTGAGTTTTCCTTTTCTCTTAACTTGATGATGTAATACAGAAATTAATTTACTTTCACCTTTTTGTATTAAATAAAATTCATTTCCCATAAACTGTAAAGGAATGTCAGAGCTGACTGATCATTTGGCTTCAGTATTGATCTCATTACAGAATGATTCAAACACAAAGCAAAAACTGGATCTAACAACAAATTTTATTAATGATTTAGAATTAATTCTGAATAATGAAGATAATGACATTGATCCTTCAAAAATTACATCAATCCAAAAAACCTGGAAAGAATCAACTCAGAACTCTTTGAAGAAAAAGAACACCGCACTAGTCAAGTTTGGCAAGTCTTTAACAGCGTTAGACGAATGGTCTTTATCAGATGCTTATTTATACCACATAGATAAAAATGATAGAAATAAGAAAATTATTGATAACTTAATAAAATTACATTTAATGAGAAATGGGAACGTTAAGGCATTTTCCAATGACATTGATCTTCAACTGTTGAAGAGGTTCAATGTAATGAACTCAATTGAGAAAGATATATTGAATGGAGATTTAACTTCTGCAATTAATTGGTGTCAAATCAATTTACCTTCACAATCTGATGTTTTGTTTTTACTTCATCAAGCTCAATTCAGCAAACTACTCAGTAAAAGCACTGTCGAAGCCTTTAAGTACGCTAGTGATAAGTTTCCTCAATTTACGACTTTAACTACATTACCATCAGTGAGTAAATTGATATCATGCTTATTATTCACATCAGAAGGGCAAGGAAATGATACATCACTTCCAAAAGTAGATTTATCACAAATATCCAAGATATTTACTCAATCATTTTCAAAAAAACTGGGGTTCCCAACAACTTCAACATTAGAAACTCTGATTGTATCTTCACATCTTGCATTACCAACAGTGATAAAATTCTCAAATATTCAACGTCAAAGACGTCTTAACTGGTCAACGATAGATGAACTACCCTTCGAGATCAGACTACCTGAATCGTTGAAGTTTCATGCAGTTTTCATATGTCCTGTAAGCAAAGAAGAAACAGGTTCAAAGGGTAATGAAGCATATGGATTACCTTGTGGTCATATCCTTTCGAAGATTAGTTTAGAAAGACTGTCTGGTAAAAGCGGTGGCTCTTCCAGTAGAGTGTATGGAACTGATGGAAGGTTCAAATGTCCTTATTGTCCAAATGTTGCAAGCATGAATGAATGTCGTGAAGTTAGATTCTATCGTTTGTGATAAAATACGATTGAACTGGAATATAGATCATGAAATGGATGATGTATTCAGATTGATTGATTTAATTTGAATTTGGGGTGCCTCACGGATAAGATTTTAAGTTCACAGGTTATTTATTTAGTTTTAGGTGTTTAATGGGTAAAGGTTAATTTTTAATTCAATGATATTGCTATTTTAATCCATTGTAAGAACGGTTTGTTGTTGATTGTCTAGATAAAGTTTCCTAACACATAATCTCTTGCTACAAACGAATAAAATACGATGTAGCTCAAATGTTATTTTCATGTAAAATAATGTCTTATCTTTTTGTTGTCATTGGATCATGACACTATGTCTACTGTAGTCTGGACTGTGATACTATATAGGTTTCAACAAACTTCACTAATCGTGTGGACTTGAAACTCTTGAATCATTTGATTTCTATATCATTGTGCTATTCCGGATTTAATAAAATCCACCATTTCTATTGCAACTCGCAACCTATAAATCAATCAATCTCACATATGAACCAGTACGTGACACTAGTATCCTCAGATAATTTCCATTTTCACATTACCAAAGAAGCAGCAGAAGTATCAATAACGCTGAAAAACATCCTCAACTCAAACTTCAAAGAATCTTCAGATAATGTTATTAAATTAGGTGAAATTAATGGGAATTTAATGAATAAAATAGTGGAGTATTTATACTATAATTTGAAATACAAAGATGCCGTTGATGTCCCTGAATTTGATATTCCTACTGAGATGTCATTGGAACTGCTAGTTGCTAGTGATTATTTGGCTGTTTAAAAAATTGGAATAGAAATCCAATATAGAGTTATTACAGTTTTTTTTGATTTAAGTATTTAAAAAGCATTTAAATAAAACGTGTGTTCTATGTACATCTATATAAGATATCTTTGAAAAATAAATAATAATAATAAATTGATAATAATGAATAATTGAGAATAAATAAAATAAATAACAAAAAATTATCTCAACAACTCATTTAAATCTAACATAGCTTCATTCAATTTAACCTTATAATAACCAATTTCATTCAATGAAGGCCAGCTAAATCTTCCCAAAAACTCATCATCATTACTTACTTCTCTATTATCATAAAATGCCTTCCTTTTCTCTTGAACTAAATGGTTCACGGCATGATCACGAATCATTTCACCATGATTATATGGCAATGAGGCTAATATTATTGTTAGCGTTTTCCTATTAGGCACAAACTGAATATGTTCCCAAAATGGTAACACCTCTGCAAGTTCTTCATCATATTGACATCTTGCACATAGAATGATATAATATCGCCAAAGTGTATTACTTGGTTTCATCAATGGTGATATTATTGCTGATTCTGATAGTTTTTGTTGTGTTATATAATATTTTCTGAATTCATGAACTGCTATCTGAGCAGCAAATCTAACAGATCCATCAGTTTCTTCCCATTTTAAATCTGGTTGTAAAATTGCTGCAATTATTAGTGATTCGATGTATAGTTCACCAGGATTTGATGTCGGTCCATTATTGAGATAATAAGTGTAATTATTGTAAGCATTTTGAGGGTTCAGTTTGGATTCAGCTAGTAATACTTTACCAATTATAGAAGTTGAAGGGTTAGATAAATGATTAAATATGTATCTTGCAAATGAAATATTGGAAGTGAAAATGTTGGTATATGAATCATTATGATATAGGGTTCTAGGTTTATTGTATAGTTTTTGAATAATGATGCCAACTGATTTATTATCAAAATAATTATTTTCACCGTTAAATGTTTTTAAAATCGCTTCAAATGATCTTAAAGATTCATGCAATTTACTTTGTTCATATTTAAAGAATCTATCTTTTGAATATTTTTGAAAAAGAAGTTTGATGTTTTTAGTTTTAAATATTTTGGTATCAAATTGTTTCACTTTTTCAAGGAAACAAGTCCATATTTTAAAAGTCATCTGGTTAGTATTCAATAATGAATCAATTATCTCAATAATTTGAGTTGGTGAATCGGTTAATGAAATTTCCAAAATATAGAATAATTCCTTCTCCTTCTTGTTTTTCAACTCATGTCTTTCAATAGAATTGAAAATCTGTAATGATCTGTCCTGAGATACATTTAAGATAGAAAGGCTTAATGATAATTTTCCCAATTGATTCAGATTTTGGTTTTGCTTTAACATCTTTTCATATATGAACTTTTCAGTTTCAATTAATTTATTAATATACTGTTTAGTATTTTCATTAAATTGAAACGATGAATATGAAGAATCTGATATGAAATTTATCAATAGATTGTTTTGGGATTCGGATAATTTTATTTGAGAGGTAACTTGTTGTATAAATGGTATCAGATGTTCAATATCAAACACTTTAATACTATGAATCATATTCTCTAATGTACTTAATGTGATTAATTTTTTTGATGGACATAAGTTGAAAACTTCAATCATTATGCGAACTTCTTCAAAAGATTTGGGAACTCTTCGTAATATATCATCTCTTATGAAGTAGGGAACTTTGTATGATCCATAAATTGATAGATATGAAGCTGTTATAGTTGAAGAACTGATACATCTAATCCATCGTTCTAAGTCCTGAAAATCATATTCGTTTGAATGCAATAATGCTATCAGTATCCTTTTGAGAATAGACATTGATTTTAAGCTGTAATTATAATTAAAATCGCTA
This sequence comes from Phaffomyces thermotolerans, assembly GCA_003707215.2. Taxonomy (NCBI): domain Eukaryota; kingdom Fungi; phylum Ascomycota; class Saccharomycetes; order Phaffomycetales; family Phaffomycetaceae; genus Phaffomyces; species Phaffomyces thermotolerans. Next base: position 261,781 of record PPNJ02000007.1, on the reverse strand, counting down.
AGTCTCACCTTTTCATCTCCATTAGAATATAAACTTATTAACCTCTGCACTTTTGAATTCAGATCGAACTGTCTTTTTCTTCTTGATATTGTACATTTCAGAAACCCATAATAGTTTAGCCTCCTTTCCATGGAGCTTATTATATCTTCTGATAAACTTCTATTGCAATAAATATGTAAAAAATGGAGTAATAATACAAACAGCGATTCCATCTCTTTATCACCATTTTTTTCCATTTTACCATAAGTGTATTTTTTATCAACTTCTGATGAGAATTGATCTTCAACAGCTTGATAGAATTGATCCAAAGTAATCAATGAAGTGTTAAAATAGACTGAATTAGTAAATATGGATTTTTCTTTTCGTAAAAGTGCAAAATCAACATATGGGATCTCATCTGTTTTTGATCTGTGAATTTGAGATTGGGTTGAGTTCTTCAATTTGAGGTCTCTTTTAAATAATAAAGAGTATGGAGTTCTAGCAACCGAGATCCCCAAGGAGTTACTCAAGCTCCTGAGACCTCTAGAGTGCATTTAATGTGAGTATATTTTTCGTATAACGGTTCCTTTTGTTTATAATTTGTGGAGGTCTTCGAAATTAGTTCGCGGATTTTTATGTGTCAAAAACGAGTTTTTTTTTTATGATGGCAAAAATATATTAAATTTAGTTGGATTCTATATGATTTATTATGCCGTTGCCCAATGAGTATCGTGACTTGATGAAGGATGCTCTTACTGTGAGTAGTGAAGATATCAAAAGGCCATTGAAAAGAAGGAAAAAGAATAGAAATCAGAATATTGCTGAAGAAGAGAGGACTGATAGAAGCTCCACAACAACACCAGTTGCGCATTATAGTCACACTGATTTAAATTTGGAGAAGTCTGAACAAGAAGAGCACATTACTGTTAATTTGCAGAAAACTCCACAACCAAAAGAGATTATGAATTTAGAGATTGTAGATGTTGATGACGGAGATACGACCAATTTTTCTGATGACGATGATGACGATGATGACGATGATGATGATATGTTTCAAGATGTTGATCTAGACAACGTTAAAGCAAGAGCTTCAAACCATGTTGGTGATGTTGTTTTAGGCGTAGATGAAATTGAAACGGTTGCACAACCATCAACCAAAAAAAAAGCTACCAGAAACACAGTTGATGCCGAAGAAAAATCATTCAGAAAGTCATTACATAAAAACTACCTTGTGTTTATGATGATCCATGGATATTATCGTAATAAGTGGTGTAATGATGAATCAATCCATCAAAATTTGAGAAAACTGGTAACTACCCAAATTTATGATATGTTACATCCTTCAAAATCAAGCAAATTACCTGCTCAAAGAACAAGAATGTTACTAGATGGTTTGAAACAACTAATGATCAAGTGGATTAGATATTATAAAGTGACATCAAACAAGGGGATTTATAAACATGAATGGTATGATTGGAATGATGTTAGCAGAACTCCGACTAATCTTGAAAGATTCAAAAAATGTTTAGTCAAAGGTAGAGGCAGTAGAGATATTGGAGCTCAAGGGTTTGTTGCATTATTAAGAAGTGTTGATGTTCCATCAAGATTAGTGTTTTCATTACAACCACCAGATTTCACAAATAATAAAATCATCGTTAAACGAACACTCCAAGGAGAAGAAAAACATTCAAATGATTCAACAAATGCTTCTGTCAAAGATAAATTGTTCTCGTTAAGGAAAGGAAGGGTAAAAACTTTCACAAAATCTGCCACTGAAGCTGAAATTGAAATGAAATATCCAGTTTGGTGGGCTGAAGTTTGGGATTCTGCTTCAAAATCGTGGATAACAATAGATCCAATAATGATTCAAACGATGGAGGTCATCAAGTTCAAAAGCAAATTAGAACCACCACTAACTAATAAATATAACACTTTAACTTATGTGATTGGTTATGATAGACAATCTGGAGTTCGTGATATTACAAAACGTTATGCTGAAAAGTATTATGCTCGTACTAGAAAGAAAAGAATCACAAGAGAATCAAAGAATGAAGAATGGTATAATAAAGTTCTTTCATTAATTAATCAAAAGAAAAGAAGCAAAATTGATGATTATGAAGATGAGTTTTTCAGTAAAAAGCAGGAAAGGGAAGGTATGCCAGATAGTATTCAAGATTTTAAAGGACATCCAAACTATGTTCTTGAACAACATCTTAAATCCAATGAAATACTAAAACCAAATTCTGAACCGATTGGTATGATTCGTGCAAGAAATAAAAGAAATGAATCCTTGAAAGTTTTTAAAAGAAGTGATGTTCAAATCCTGAGAACTGCAAGAAGTTGGTTTCAACACGGCAGAATTCTTAAAGCTGGTGAAAGAGCATTGCGCACAAAACAAAAAACCGTAGCTCAATTGATGTGGAGAACTGAAGACGATGAAGAAACTGAAGAAAGATTATATGCCGAACATCAAACTGAGTTATATATTCCACCACCAGTTTCAGAAGATGGATTAATCACTAAGAATTCTTTTGGAAATCTTGACATTTATGTCCCATCTATGATTCCACAAGGAGCTGTACATATCAAGACTGAATTTGCTGAAGAGGCAGCAAAGAAATTAGGTATAGATTATGCTAAAGCAGTTGTTGGTTTCAAATTTGAAAAAAGTAAACCAAGTCCTAAAATTGAAGGTATAATTGTTGCTGAAAAATTAGCTGATTCTGTTGCTGTTATTGAAAAGGAATTAGAGATTGAACATAGAGAAAAGCAAAATATGTTATTCGAAATAAGAGCATTGAAAGGTTGGCAATTGTTGCTAACCAAATTGAGAATTAAAAACAGATTAAATAAATCTCATGGTAAAATCATGGATGAAGAGAATGTTGAAGATGAAGATAAATCCGCTGATAATAATTCGCAAACTGAATTGGAGCAGTTGGAAGATGAATATGAGGAATATATGAGAAATGATAACAATGAAGATGATGATATTACTGAGAATGAACGTGAAGATGATTTTATATTGGGTGGTGGTGGGTTTATTGTTGACCATAACAGTGGTGGATTTGTTCCAGAACCCGAACTTTATGCTGGTTGTGAATTTGAAGGAGAAGAGCAACCATCGTTTGATGCTAATAAAGACGAAGAATTTCAAGGCGGTGGATTTCTATTTGAAGATGATGAAGCTTCAGCAAAAATGGTAGGAAGTCCAGATTCCGATAAATCACAAGGTGGTGATTCTTCACTAGATGGTGAAGGTGGTAATGAAAGTGAAGGTATTGAAGATGATTATCAGAAGTTCATGGATCAAATGGAAAGAGAATCACAAAACGAAGTTCCGAAGTTTCAAATTGAAGACACATCAGTTCCACAAACACCGGAAACATCAGAAGCAGATGTTTCAAACTATGAAGCGCTCATGAATCAAGCTGAAAATGAATCACTAGATAGAGTAAATCAATATCTACTATCGAATAACTTGAAAAATGAATCTGAAATCAAAGATTCTGTTTTCAAAGAAGAAGACCCTGAACTCAAGGAAGTTGACGAGGTTAATTTACTACATAGAGTTGGTAACAAAGAGGAAAATGCCAATGATAATATTAATCTTGATGACCAAGTTTTTGATAATGAGATGGATAGAGAATTCCAGGAACAACTACGGAAAGAAAAAGCTAATACTAATCCAGAACTTACAGAGATAACAAGTAAGGACGATGACGACGATGATAACGAATTTGAATTTGAGTACGATTCAGAATGAATGACCAATAAAAATAACATATATGTATAATAAAATGTTTTTTTTTTATTTATGCAGTATGCATGTAGATATATCTAACTATCCACAAGTTAATTGTGTTTTTTGTACCCTATACATTATCATTTAACGTTTACCCAAACGTTTTCTTTTCTCTTCAATTCTTCTTCTTTCAATTTCAGCTTCTCTTTTTTCTTCAAGGCGGGCTTTTTTACTTGACATTTCCTCTTCTTCAAGTATATCGTCACCCCCAGCTTCCATGTCTGATAAATCATCTTCGTAATCATCATATTCATATCTACTTTTTCCTCTATTGAACATTTTCCAAATTTCATCTCTGTCATAACCGTCTTCATCATCTTTGATGATTTCATTATCATGATCATCATCATCAACAATAAAATCATCTTCTGAATCATATTCTTCATCTTTACCATATTTACTTTCAAAGTTTTGAATTTTATTACGTGTTTTACGTCTAGCATCAAGTTTTGCTTTAAGTTTTGCTGATGGTTGTGCAATTTCTTTTGGTTTTATTGGTTCTCTTGGTTTAATGATATATTTGGAATTTGGTAGTTTTGGAATCATGTTAGAGTTTGGAGTTGGAGATTTAGGAGTTGATAATTTTGCTGGTCTTGATGATTTGTTGAAGTTTGATACGTTTGCTGATTTCGATTTTGATTGATATTTCTGAATTTTTGGTCCTGATGAAGTATTTGAAACAGTAGGCTCAGTTATTGATTTTGATTTCTGTTGTCCTTGTTTCATTAGTTCAGCAAATGATAGTCTTTTAACAGGAGAAGCTTTCTGAGCGAGTTGTTGTGTATTTGAATGATATGATGAGGATGGTTTTGAGACCCTACTAGATGAAGAAGAGGATATTGCAGTTGTTGATTTAGAAGCACTTGATCTCTTTGATGCTATTTTAGCTTTGTTCAATGCGGCAGCAGCAGCTTCATTCTTTTGTCTCCTGAGTTCTTTCAAACGTTGAACAGCTGGATCGACTTTGAACTGTGGTTTAATGGTTTGTTGTTGAGGAATACTTGATGTGGATTGTTGAGGTCTTGGGACACCACCACTAGTTTGGGTCACAGTACTGTTTGAAGGAACCACTGGTTTGTGCTTTATTTGGTTGATTAGAGAGGAAAATCCCATGAATTTAGCTATAAGTTTGGATGACGTTTTTAGATATTGACCTAAAAGTTACTTGTCAGACATAATTTTTTTATACCAAATTCCATGATAATAAAAAATTCAATGAAAGAATCTGTAGAGCTCTGTATGAAATATATACAACAATACAATTGTAGTTTATTTCGAGATCATATTCTACAACTGGTAAGTTTCATGGCAAATTGTAATTTCTTAATGTACACTAATATATATGATATAGAATAAATACCAAATTAAATCTCATCAGAGACATTGTAATAAATCAAATCTCTAATCAAAACATATTTATCCCGTTTCTTACTTTTAATTCATTATTCATTGATTTTTCGCAACTTTGTATCTATAATTTGGATAGCATGGTAATTCTTCAAGAACACAAAAGAAATCTAAACGATCAAGTAACGGATTGGGATGTGGATTAATTTGATAGCGTAACCAACGATACCCATCATGATGAAACCAACACCGACAGCTCTAATGATTTTAACGTATTCTGTAGCGGAAGTTAGTATATATATGAGTGTCATTATCAAACACCTCTATAGATAAGACGTTGTGTGTTGGAAAACTCACCATTTTTGTCTGGTTTTGTACATTTTTTGACAAATGAGAAACCGTCGTTGAAGAACTCGACCGGAACTTCAGTAAACTTTTCTAAACCTTCAGCAGCCATTTTATTTTCTGATGATTTAGTTCGTTCTTTCTTTTTAGCTGAATTTATTCACTTTTTTTTTTTGGCGACGTGGACGTTTTTTTGAGAAATTGAGGGGTGTTTGGATGTTGTGAGAGGCATTGGTGACAGAAATGCGATTCAAAATTGGCATAATATGAGTGATGATTTGAAGACGATTTTAAAGTGTTTGTGATGAATTGATGGCTTCAGAGTGCTGTTGAGGCAGTAGCGACTGTGTCCCATGTTGTAGTGATTTTTTTTTTTGTTTATTTATTTTTCAGTTTCTGCACTATTATCGAATTTATGAAAAACAGACTTCCCTACAGCTCTACCAATCAGGGATAATCCAGTATAATGTTTAGAAACAGCAGCTCCCAACGCGGTGCAAGCTTTTCTAGAGACCGGGGCGGTACCTCCTACAGCGATCGAGGTAAACAAAGAAGAGGTAGTTCAGCTAGCTCTGTTGGCTCAAGAGGAGGTAATGCTGTTAGTTCAAGAGGAGGTAGAGGAGGCAGTGCTGTTAGTTCAAGAGGAGGTAGAGGAGGCAGAGGAGGTACTAAATCAAAACCAGTCATAGAAAGTCAAAGAATCACTACAGCCACAGGTGACAGTTTAAAAGTCACTGGCTCAAACTTCGCTCCTTTGAAAAATAATAGATGGACAGGTACTGCCAGCTCAACAGTTGGTGAAAGTGCTCCACCTTCCTCAAATTTATTATCAAGAAAGAGAAGACTTTCTGAACCAGACGAGCCTTCAAAATCTGCAAAACGTCCAAATACTGAGAGCGGAAGTGGTAGTAGACGTGAAAGTTTCTCCTCACAAAGAGGTGGAAGAGGTGATACAAGGGGTGGAAGAGGTGCCAGTGGAGCTTCTCCCTTAAACAGAGGCGGCTCTAGAGGAGGTAAAGCAGATTTCAGGGGTGGAAGAAAAGGCACTGACAGCTCCAGGGGAGGAAAAGGTAGTGGTATTGGCAGAAGAGGTGGAAGAAGTGGTGGTAGAATCATTGATAATGGTCCTAAAGAGGATTTGACTAATGTCAATGGATTTCCAGGAGTTAAACCTAGATTTGATCCATCAAGACCAAAATTCACAGGTAAACCATCTACTCCAAGTAAACCATTATTAGCTAAAACTTTACAACTGTTGAATGTTTCTGATGTTGCAACACGTTCTGTGTATCTGTTAGGTTTAAATCCTAACGTCACTGAAGAAACTATTAAAGAATGGATTGCTGAATCCAATGGAAGACAAAAGCCTATTGATGTTAAAGATAAAGATGATGACTCAATCATGGAAGATTCTAAAGAAGAAGTTGATGGCGCACCATCTGAAGATAAATCAACTGAAATCAAAACCTCTGAAGACAAAATCTTAGAATCTAAAAACTCTGGAGCTAAAACGTCTAAAGAGAAATCTTCTACTGAATCAATTTCCACCACAAAATCAATTTCAACAGATGACAATCAAGATCAAGAAATGGAAAATGGTGTTTCAGATACCATTGATTTGAAACAAAAAAGACTAAAAAGGAAATCAAGTGCTACTTATATTTCCAATAGGTTGTCACAAAAAGCTCAAAAGATGATTCATAACATCAATAGAGTCATTTTTGATACAAAAGAAAGTACTGGTGAATCTCGTGGTAATGTTTACATCGAATTCAATACCCCAATCACTGCAGTCTTATTCAGAGTTTTAATTGAAAGAATCAATTTGAAAAATAAAGAAAATAATGAAACAACTAAATACGTTACAAAATTTGCTAAAGTTTCAAAATCTCCATTTTTATTAAGAAAGGTCAAATTAGAACCAGAAGTTCCTGCTTCAAAACTTCAAGAGATCAAAGTTCCTTCTATTTCAATGAATGTTCCTCCTCCTCAAAAATTATCTCAATCATTATCGCAACCACAACTTCCAAAATTCCCACCAGCGATTTTGAAATCACCACCACAAAAAGCTAACATTAAAAAACCAAGTGCTAATGAAAAGAAGAGTATTACTAAAAATGTCATTGAAAAGATTTTGTTGGATAGTTTTAACAAAATTCCAGAAGGTGCTAAAAAAGTTGTCAACGATCCATCAAATGCTCCTAGATTTCAACCACCTCCTAATATGACTCGTGAACCTCCTAAAAGAAATACAGTACTATCAGGGCCTCCAGATTTATCAACTCCAAAGGCTCCACCATTAGCCCCAAAGATCGTTGTACCACCTCCATCAGCACCAGCAACTATTAAAAATTCAGTACCTCTACTATCAAAACCAATCCCCTCAGCACCAGCACCGATTAAAAAATCAGTACCACCACCACCAACCCCAACAGGACCAACAGCTACTAAAAATTCAGTACCATCGTCACAACAGCAACATTCTAGAGGAGGTGCTCCACCTCCATCAAGACCAATTGGTCCTTCAACTCTATCAGGCCCAAACAAACGAGACCAACCACCACAAAGATTTGCTAGTTCCTCATCATCAAAGACTGATTCTTACAGATCACAGAATTCAAGTCATTATAGTCCAAACACTTCCAAATCTTCATCAAATCACTATAGTCCAAAAAAACCCTCAGCACAACTGAATTCTAAAAAAGATCAAGATAAACCGTCACCACAATCATTTTCAACATCATCACAATGCCAAAATCAACCTCCATCACATCAACCACAACAAAAACAATCATATCGACTGGCTGGTTCCCCAAACCCACAACTTCAACAACCAGGTTTAGGTTCAGGTTCACAATATAGTAATTATAGTTATCATCAATCACCAGTAAATGGACATTCACAACCATATAACAATGAACATGATCAACCTCCTCATAATGCTGGTGGATATGTCAACAACATCCCCTCGTCACAACATCCACCTTACCCAGAGTATGAACAACAAGGTTACAATTCAGGACCACCACCACCACAAGTTTATAACAACAATGGTCCGCCATACGGTTACAACAGTTATAATCAACAAGGTTATCCTCAGGGTTATCCTCAGGGTTATCATCAAGGTTATCCACATGGTCTCCCACAGGGTTATCCGCAAGGTCCACCACAAGGTTATCCACCAGGTCCTCCGCAAGGTTATAACAATCAACAAGGTTATAATAACGGTACCCCTCCACCTGGATTTAATAAAGGTCCTCTACAAGGTTTCAGTGGTCCACCACAAGGTTTTAATGGTCTACCACAAGGTCAAAGATATAATAATATGAATAATTACCCACCACCGAATTATAATCAACAAGGTCCACCACCACCTAATTTTAATCAAGGTCCACTAGGTCCACCAGGTCCACCAAATGGACCAAGTGGTTATCCAGGCAGAAGTACCGGCGTTATCCCTGTGATTAACAATCCAAGACGTCGTACTAATCAACCACCACCACCACCACCACCACCACCTGCTAGATAGATATTGACTAATAACTAATATTTTGCTAGAAATACTATATATATCTCTCTCTTATGATTATATTTTATCTATTTAATGATTAATGATTTATTGCGAATATTTATTACAATGATTTTTGTTATTAAGTTCTTGATTTGTTCAAAATCGTCTTCTATTTAGTTATTTAAATTTTTTTTGAGAAAAACATAATATACAGTGTCATGAATTTTAAGGCTTATTAATTACCAAACCCAGTCCATTCATCTTCATCTTCATCTTCATCTTCTTGAGCATCTTCAAAAACTTCTTCCTCTTTGTTTTCTTGTTTTTGTTCTTCATCTTCACTTTTTTCATCAATTGGAACAAATCTACCCTTTTTCAATTTCTTAGATAATCCTAGATCAACACCCCAATCATTCAATCTTGAGTCTATGAATAAATCTTCGTACAATCTAGTTCTTATTGGTTTATATTTAGCCAACTCACTTAATCTAATCAAAGGTTTGAAGAATTCTTTAATTGGAGTATTATTAACGATTTTCAATTTTTTTTCTTCATCTTCTTCATCTTCTAAATCTTCAAACATCATTCTTTCTAATTCCTCATAATAAATATCCATAATATGGAATGTGATACTATGAGGAATGGCCATTGATCCACTCAATGGGCAAATTTTCAAAACTTCATCAAAATAAACACTCATGAATTCATCATCAAACTTCTCAACTTTTATTCTCTTGAATTGGTAAAACAAACAACGTCTAACTAGTAATAGAAACTTATCGAATCTATGTCTATCTAATCCTTCCCATTCTTTAGTTATGATTAACCAAAATGCTAATGTAAAATTTTTAAATTCTGTCACACTAGAAGGATCTAAGAACAATTCTCCGAGCTCTTTTGTAAGATATTGTTGTGGTCTTGGTTTATCACTAAACCACATAGCATAGAATAAACCTTTCCATAATTTTTCATATTCTAATAATGGGAACGCTTTACGTGTTGAAATAAACTGTTTTAGTGATTTAAGTGCAGCTTTTCTAGTAGGTAGATCTATAAAGGTGTTAGTATTCATGTGTAGTGAAAGAAACTCAATTTTGTTTGAACATACCGTTTGCTGCTAGTTTCTTAACGAATGCAGATGATTGGATGGCTGGATTTGACATTGTGAAGTGTTGTACAAATAATGATTTCACACTGTGAGATGAAAGTTTTTTTTTTTTTTTTTTTTTTTTAGCTATGAGATGAGGTGGTTGGAGCACATATGTGAAATTATATAGCTTGAACAATCATCTTGATGAGTTTTGTGTTTGAAGTGATTATAATCGAAGAAAAAAAGAACGGTACTCTAATTAAGCTAGTTTATCTGAACTGCTGGTGTGATATATATATTTATTGGTGAATTATCCCCCATTGCTTTACCTGGTATATTTGTTATTCAATACTTTTTCGACTCTATAATGCCACCAAGGAAAAAAGACATTAATGAATACATACCCCAGTACATCAAAGATGTCCCATTGTTCCTTCAAGGAGAAACAAACGACGACTATCTCTCACATCACAGAAATAATGTCAATATGATGAACTCTGAGCCAAAAGTTGGGAAAGGAATAAAAGATGAATTCATCACAAATGACAATACTTATAATCTTAAAAAAGATAGGAGTGATGGTAGAAAAGTAAAATGTGCCAAATGTGGTGGTATTGAGCACGATTCCAAAGAATGTTTAGGCATGGGTAATGGCAAAGGGGTAAGAAATGAAGATGTTGATTATGATGGGAAAAGAGATCGCTGGTTTGGATACGATGTTAACGATTACAATGAATACTTAAAGAACTGGAAAGCTAAAGAGAAGGAAGAAGATGTGACACAAGATTTTGATACAGACGAAGAAATTGAATTGAAAGAACTGGGATTATGGGAGATTTATAAAAAAGAAGGTATAAAGAAATTTAAGGAGGAGAAAACAATTAGATTAAGAGAAGACAAAGCAATTTATTTGAAGGATTTTAAGAATGAGAAAGTCACATACGATCCTAAATCGAGAATGATCAGGGATGAATCAACTGGTTATTTCAATGAAGATAATTTATTTGTACGAAATAAAACTGGTGATGCTCTAAAATTCGAAGAGATTGAAAAAAGAACTGTTTGGGAGAATCCAAAAAGTAAAGGAGTTGTTCCCACTATTGTTGAAATTGAAATGAAGAAGACGGACCTTGAGAAGGTTGCGAAGGGTGATGAAATAAATAAAGGTAGTTTGAAGATGAAGGATAAATTGATGAGTAAATACAACACCGAATATGATTCACAGGAAGGTGATGAGTCAGATGAAGTCAGGAGTAGTAGATACATTGAAGATCTGCTGATCAATGGTCACACGAGTGTATTTGGATCTTATTATAAGGAAGGGAAATGGGGATATAAGTGTTGCAAGAGTTTTGAGTATGAAGGAGCTTGTAGTAGATAGAGATATAGTGAGTACGAGTCCAAGGTGTGTTGTATATATTTATATAATAAGTACTGATAGTAGTATGATGGTGTGGTGGCAGTTCATTGTGTGTAGAAATAACTACGGACAAACATGCGGTTTTAACTCTAAACTCTTCAATTGTCCAATCATCAATGTCGTTTCGAACAAATTTTTTAATAAAATTTCCCTGCATTTATTATTATGTCGTGTGCCATTTTTGTGTTCCACGTGGTTGATTAAATTTATGTTGGAGATGAACAGTTTTAAACTTTAAAGAAAATATGAACCACCAGTGCCAGCCAAACTGAAAACACTATAAACTCATCAAAGTATAAGCTCAACCCATTAGTGAAATCAACCACTAGACTTTCAGGTTATAATGCAAGTCCTCCACCCCAGCTTCAGTTGGATCTCACTTCACTGAAGAGTTTGATACAGTTGTAGGTTACAGGTAAAAGAGTTTAGACTGCAGAGCCCAGAACTATCTAGACTGTAATTAATTACTTTATTTAGCCTTAGAATCTTGATCAACCAATGGCCATTAATTATATACAGTTTTATGATTCATATAATGAGATATGACACTGATGTATAAACTGACAAAGAGCAGTACAATAGTAGACCTCAAGAAACCGGTAGTACCTCTCTGCTGTATACACCCACTCAACAATCCGCTACCTAGTTAGTAGTTGTCCTGACACTATCTACCTAACACCAATCAGAATATCTGCCTTAGTTAATTTATCTGTTAGTCCGATCAATCTGTGGCCATGCATATTCTGCGTGGTTGCAGCATTTTTATATATTCTGTCAATTTTCCAAATCAAACAAACGTTTTCTACTTAAAAAACCACTTTCGCAAATTCCACTTTCCCTAAACTGTTCAGAATCCATTCACACACAATCAGCTTCATTCATCTATTGACAATTGACTCTTATAAGTCCTGCCAAAAAGCATGAAATTCGGCTCTCAATTGAAGAGAACTTCAGTCCCTGAATGGAAAAACTACAATCTAGATTACAATGATATCAAAAGAAAGATCAAATTGGTAACAACAATCAAGGATAACAACCCCCCAAAAAATGCTCTAATTAAAAACTTATACGACTCTTTAATAGATCAAATCAACATGGTCAATTTATTCGTTGATTCCAAAATAGGTGAGATTAAAAGAAGAACTATTCATCTAGAAACGTTACTAGATAAATTCAACGATGATCCAACAAAAGATTTCTCAATTGAATCACAAACTTCAAAACTATCATCAGATTTACAAAAATTATCAAGGTTTCTAATGTTACAAAAAACTGCTTTAAGAAAACTGTTGAAGAAATATACTAAATACTCAAAAGATAACGGTGATTTGAACACTAAAATCAATAGATATGTTATTAAAAGTCCCAATTCATTCATTCATGTTGATTTATCTGGCTTATACCTTGAAATTGCATTAATCTATGATATAATTAGAGAGAAATCAAATCTTACAAATAACAGTTTAACAAATTCTCCAATCACATCTCCTTCAAAACAATCAAGAAGAAGATCATCATTAAACAATCCAATTGATTATTTAAACAAAGACGAATCCTTTGATTTTGAATCATTGAAGAACTCCACACAAAATTTGAAATTTTTAGTTCATTATGATAATTTAAACGAGTTAAAATTGTTTTTAATTCAGCATTTCTACCTTATTGATCAAAATATGAATAATCAAAAACAGTATTTAAGAATAACTAAAAAGAATTCAACAATGTCAATCAGGGAAATTATTGAATCACAAAAAAATAAATTACAAAACATTCCTGAAGATTCTGAAGTTGATGCCTCTATTCAGAAGAATAATAGTAATAATAATGATACAATTTCTTTAGATAACGAAATCTATAGATCTAATTCAATTTATTTAAATAATAGTGATAAGCTGAACACTGATTCTACTCTAACTCAATTGATCTTTGATGATCCAAATAATTTCCAATCCATTAAAAACAACACAGACCCAACAGTTTTATTAACAAAGGATAAAGAAATAAATTTCAGATCTTTATTAATCAGTTCCATTGGTGGATTAAGAAAAAATTCAAACATTCTGTTTCATTCTAAAGAAATATTAGAAAAACTGTTGGATTCATGTTTGAATTCTCAAGATTATGAAACGTTTCAAAATAATAACGTTGAGTTTTTTCAGTCTTTAGATTCTTTAGAAAAAATTTCAATTGAGTATATTTTCAAAAAAAATTTCAAACCATTGTTGAAAACAAGTTTCATCAACTCAAGATTCTCAAACACCTTATCCAAAAATCAGCCACAGAATGATGATTTTAAATGTTGGATTTCATTAAAATCAAACTTGAAGATTTCAACAGTAGATTTAAATTCTCCAAATTGGACAGTAGATAACGAATTATCATCACAGAATTTCCCATATGCTTATTTAATCATCAGATATAATTCATCTTCTCAAAATATTAACTCATTCCCACAAGCTCTACAAGATTTAATCAAATCTCATTTGATTTATTCAATTGATGATGAAACTTTCTCTCCGTTGACTTATCAATTATATAAATCTGGAAAATTATCCTTTCAACCTTCATGGTCCGAATTATTTGAAGATAAGGATATTCGAAAATTACCACCAAAGGTTTCAATCATCAAAAAAAAGGAACCTGAAACTTCAAACACTAATACCATTAATGAATTAGGGCAAGAAAATTTCAGGTATTGGAACGAATTCGATAACGGGTCAGATTTTGAAGGTAATGATGCAGGATTTTTCATACCTTTAGAAGACAGTGATGAAGACACCTCATCTAATTTCCCATTTTTCACAAATTCAACGATTGATAAATTTTATGAACTCTCATTCAAATTAAATAAGGTATTAAATGAGAAATTACCATTACTTTTTGAAAACTTAACTAATTCAATAACAAACAACAAAAACGAAAACGATCCTTTACTAACCAATTCTAATCCATATGATCATTATGGTCTTTTATCATCACCATCAGATGTGGATTCCATAACTTCAAACTCATCAAATTCTTCAAATTCATCAATTTTATACACAATAAAAAACTCCAAATCTGCTCATGATAAATTCATAATCTTTTTGGCATTATCAACTTCATTATTGTCATTATTCCTAACTGTTATTTCACTAATCATATCTACCTCATTGTTGTCAATTGGTGATGTTTTAGTTAATGATTTTGTCATATTCGTGTTGATTATTGCGTTTTTGGTTTCTTTGTTTTTCTCAGTGTTGAGCATTTGCCTATACATGATGAGTGAAAGTGAAAACAGATCAAATTTACAATCTTTGTTCGTTTGGAGTAGCTTTATTGCAGTGAACTGTATGATTATAGGAGGATTAGTTAGTGTCTTTGGCATTTAATGTTGAGTATTATATATTTTTTTATGTTTTTTTTCACTTCCTAGAGGAATTCAAAACTCGTTGGTTATGTTGTTTTGACATCATGTTGATCATGTGTCTCTATTGATTATATTGTGTTTATTATCGTACTTAGGACTTAGAAATATTAATGAACTGATTAAATGATTATCGTAAATGTGAATCTACAAAAACATTCAATATAACATTCAATATAGTACATGTTAAAATTGATATCCAAATCTTTTATAACACCAATTACTTCCATGTTCTTCGAATTCTTGTCTTGTTATCTTAACTTTATTATATAAATCCTCATTCTCACTAAATTTTTTAGCACATTCCCAACCATAAAAAGTTGGATTTTCAGGTTTACCAATTCTAACATCCCATTCAACAGGTAATATAATTTTCAATTCATTTAATAATCTTTTCTCAAAATTTTTCAAATTGAAATTCCCTCCAATCACAATTATATTCGAAACTATCAAAGGCCTTAATAACTCTGGTAAACTGTTTATCGAATCAACTATCGTTTCAATTATTCCAGGTCTGGATACAATGTCCACTATTTCTGGATGGAAAATCGTCTCTGGAGCACTGAATCTCTCATCATAAAGTTTTAAAATTTGTTGTTCTTGTGGTCTATATTTTGACTTTAATTCTGGTGTTAGAACATAACCTTTTGTGGTGGTATTAAAATCAGGTAGCACGTATTCAATCAATTCATCTTTAGCATTACTCTTGATTTTTTTTAATGACTCATTGTAATTCATTGATACGAAACATGTTTGTTCTTTGATGTTATGAACTAGTAGAGTTTCATCAGTGACGTTATAATGTCTGAATGAGATCTGTTCTCTTAATACACCAGTGATAAACCTTCCACCAATTTCTAACTTCCTGACAGCTTTCCAATAAATAACCCCTTTAATAATGGGTATTATCCAAGTACAATTAAATCCAGAATCAATAACTAATTGGAAATCAGAATAATTGTTAATTTCTGAGATATTATTATTCAATTTAGGTGTCATTAAGGTTTCATTATGTTTGAAATTCCATGGCACAAATGATGAGATTGGTGCTTTATATAAAGATTTGAACCCATATTCTTCAAAAACTATTTGATCTGTATTCATCGATAAATTAGGTAAGGAAAATGGAGTTTCACTTAAAATTAAATCGTTTTCAAAAGGATCAACGTTCAATCCAACATCCGTTGATGAAAACGCATAATCCCAGATCATTTTCTCTGTTTCCCAGCTCGTTAAGTGTCCTTTCTCAATTGGTCTTTTGAATTGTAACCCAGATATATCACTGACGGTTTTCAATTGATTTGATATTAAAAGTCTTTTATCTTTGGTTTTGATTATTGCATTGGTTATTGTTTTCACTTCACCGATATCCATTGTGGAATATCCTGCTTTGATTTCATATGACCCATTGTCCAATATAAGAACGGGCATCTTTATACAATTTAAGTACGTTTTAATAATGACAATTGTATTCAAGTCTCATCTTCAGCCAAAGAGTCGTGTCAGTTCCGACCTTCAGTTCCGACCAAAAAAACAATAAACGTAAACAAAAAAAATGTAAACAAAGCGTGTACTAAGTAAAGTCTTCATCCTATTCATGAGTTCTCCTGTAGCTAAGAGAAGACAGATAGGAAGGATTCCTGAGTCTTCTGATGACGGATACAATAGTGCGGATGATGTGGACGTCTCCATGGTTGACAAAGAAAACCAAATTGATTCTCCGTCAAAAGAACCAAAAAGTCCATCACCAAGAGGTGAGTCAATAATACCTTTAGGTCCATTAAATCGAAATGTTAAACTACAACCATTGAAATTAGATCATCCTGATAATGTTAATGAAATAGAAGAGCAAGAAGAGGCAGGGACTCAAGGGAAAAGAATTCATGCTATATCAGAATCTCCAACAAGAGTAAAACCTTCATTCAATGGTCCTGATATGATCCAATTATCACCAATGAAGGCATCTAAATTAAACAGTCAAAAACTTTTGCAAGAGAAACTATCAGAACCTGTGACGAGATTGGTGATTGAAAAACTAGTTTTGAAAAATTTCAAATCCTATGCAGGTGAACAAGTTATTGGACCTTTTCATACGTCATTTTCAGCTGTTGTGGGACCAAATGGTTCTGGTAAATCAAATGTAATTGATTCGATGTTATTTGTGTTTGGGTTCAGGGCTAATAAAATGAGACAAGGGAAATTATCCGAATTGATTCATAACTCTGAAGCTGCACCAAATTTGCAGAGTTGTTCAGTTGATATTCATTTCTTACATGTCACTGATAATTTGGATGATACTACCACTGTTGTTCCAGGTAGTGAACTAGTTATCTCAAGAAAAGCATATAAGAATAACTCTTCAGAATATTTTATCAATGACAAAAGAAGTAACTATAGTGAAGTTACAACTTTTTTAAAAGATAAAGGTATAGATCTTGATCATAAAAGATTTTTAATTTTACAAGGTGAAGTTGAAAGTATTGCTCAAATGAAAGCTAAAGCAGAAAAGGAGAATGATGATGGTTTATTGGAATATTTGGAGGATATCATTGGTACTTCGTCATATAAATCATCAATTGAAGATTCTTTTAAGAAAATTGAAGAATTGAATGAAGTTTGTCAAGAAAAGGAACACAGATTCAGTTTGGTTGAAAAGGAGAAGGATTCTTTGGAAGGTCGTAAAGATGAAGCTTTAGAATTCTTAGCTAAAGAAAAAAGTTTAGTTGAAAACAAATCTGCTTTATTTCAGTATAAAATTAGAAGATCAAATGAAACAATCGAAAAAAGCACACAAATCTTAAATGATTTGAAGGTTAAACTAAAAACTGAGAAAAATCAAACTTTAGAATTTAGTAAACAGATCAAATTAATTGAAAGTGAGTATAACAATTTAATCAAATCATCACAAGAAATTTCAACAAAAATCAAAAGTTTACAAGATTTTCAAAAAAAAAATGATAGAGAAAAAGTTGCAATTGAAGAAAAGAAAAAGAGTTTGGATTCAAAAAGAAAAAAGGCTGATAAACTTCTAGCAGTTGCAATAACTGCATTAAATGAATTAGAATCTAAATTAGGAAGTATTAACGAGGAAAATTCAACTTCTGTTGCTGAATTAGATAATCTAAGAAAATTATTATCTGAAGAGAAGAAAGTTTTGGATGAAATTCGTCTTGAATTAACTGATAAAACTAAAGGCTTTAGTGAACAAATTGAGGTTTATGAAAAAAAACTACAACCTTGGAATGAACGCCTCGAACAGAAGAAATCTGAAATCAAGTTAGCTGAAAGTCAAGTTCAAATGTTACAAGAAAGAAGAACTCAATTTGAAAAAGACATATCCTATTTACAATCAAGAACAAATGAAATTACATCAGAGATTAACACCCATGAAAAGGCAATCGATCTGTTGAAAGAGGAATTTAATCATAATCAAGAACAAATTTCAATGGGCACTGAAGAATGCCAACAAGCTTCTATTAAGCTAGAAGAAATGAATTCTGCTTTGTCCACTCATCGTCAAAAAGCTTTGGAAGCAAGAAGTTCTTTATCGACTGTTCAAAATAAAAATAAAGTCTTAGCTGGTCTAATGAGGTTACAAGATACAGGTCGTATTAAAGGGTTTTATGGCAGACTAGGTGATCTAGGATATATTGATGATAAATATGATGTTGCTATTTCTACTGCTTGTGGTCAACTAGACGATATGGTGGTTGAAACTGTTGAAGTTGGTCAGCAATGTATTGAATATCTAAGAAAAAACAATTTGGGTTATGCAAGATTTATCTTATTGACAAAATTAAGAAATTTCAATTTAAATCCAATCAATACCCCAAAAAATGTCCCAAGATTATTTGATTTAGTTAAACCAAAGGATCCAAAATTTTCAAATGCTTTTTATAGTGTTTTACAGGATACTTTAGTTGCTTCAAATATGAAAGAAGCTAATCAAGTTGCTTATGGTGCTAAAAGGTTTAGGGTCGTTACTCTAGATGGTAAATTGATAGATAAGTCAGGTACTTTAAGTGGTGGTGGTCATGTCGTTAACAAAGGTGGTATGAAATCAACATCACAGGTGGGTGCTGTTTCAGATAGGGAAGTTCTTCAACTAGAGAAAGAATTAAATCAAAAAGAATCTCATTATGAAACTGCTCAAAATACATTTTATGAAATGAATAATGCGTTAAAAGAAATCAAAGATAGGCAACCAGAGATTGAATCATTGATTTCTCAACACAATTTTGATATCGAATCATTAAAAAATGAATCAAAAAATAACAGCATTAGATTAAAAGAATTAATAAGGACAAAAAATTCAGTCTTATCAAATGACAATGAGATGTCCAATGCTGAATTGAACGTTCGTACCTTAAAATCAGAGCATTCTCAATTAGTTGAAGAATCAAAAGAAATTCAAAATTCCATTGATGAATTACAAGAAAAAATCATGCAAGTTGGTGGTGTTAGATTACGTTTACAAGATTCCAAAGTTGACAGTATTAAACAAAAAATTGAAATTGTTACAAATAAATTAAATCAAAATAAAATCTCAATTAAAAAGTTAGAAAATGAGTTAAAACGTTACACCAAATCAAAACTTGAGAAAGAAGCTGAAATTGAATCAATCAGAAAAGAATTAACAATAATCGAACAAACTTTTGCTGAAAAAGTTAAGGTTTTGGATAATTACGAAACTGAACTGAACCAATTAATCGAGAATAAAGAGGAATTTGATACAAAATCAGAAGCTTTGAAAGAAACATTAGATGAAAAACAGGAAAAAATTAATGAATTAAGATCAGCTGAAATTGAAATCGAAAATGATATCAAGATTCATACTTCATCTATTGAAAAGGAGAGAAGACATCTACAGAGTCATATCGAAGGTTTAAATTCATTAGAACCAGCTGATTACTCCGAATTATTATCATTCTTAAAAGATGAAACTGAAAAATCTAAATATACTAATCCATCATGTACAGAGTTATCACCTGATGAAATTGATGGTTTGAATATTAACGATATTGAAGAAACAGTTGAAGAATTAGAAGAGTTTATGTCTAAATCTAAAGTCAACGTTGACATTTTGAAGGAGTTTGGTAAAAGAGCCACTGAATATAACTCAAGAAAATCAGATTTGAATGTTTCAGTTCAGCAAAGGGATGATATCAAGAAGATGTATGAAGATTTAAAAAAAAAAAGATTGGATGAGTTCATGGAAGGCTTTAATATTATTTCTGGTACTCTAAAAGAAATGTATCAAATGATTACCATGGGTGGTAATGCAGAGCTAGAGTTAGTTGATAGTTTAGATCCATTTTCTGAAGGTATATTATTCAGTGTTATGCCACCAAAGAAGAGTTGGAAAAATATTTCAAATCTATCGGGTGGTGAAAAGACGTTAAGTTCTCTGGCTTTAGTCTTTGCGCTACATACTTATAAGCCAACACCATTATATGTCATGGATGAAATTGATGCTGCTCTAGATTTTAGAAACGTTTCCATAGTTGCTAATTATATCAAAGAACGTACAAAAAATGCTCAATTTGTTGTCATTTCATTGAGAAATAATATGTTTGAGTTAGCACAACAACTAGTTGGTATTTATAAAGTCAATAACATGACAAGAAGTATCACTTTGCAGAATCGTGATATGTTAGGAAACTCATGATCTCTGTGTTTTGGGTATAAATTTAATGAAGTTTTACGCGGTTGAATTTACTGGGTTTTCAGACGTGTAGTAATTGATTAGTTCATGTAATTTAGTTGTTAGACACTTTGTCATAACTTTTACTTAATCAGGTGGTACTAGTTTGGTGGTCTATGTCTATGACAGTGTAATAAAGTAAATCCTGTAATTTTTTTTTTTAGATATGTTCTATATAGGTCCCAAATCTATTATTACTAACCTACAAATTACAATCTTCTTCTCCTCATGGATGAATTCTAAGTACTGAGTCAATCATGTAAGTAGGAATTCATTAGGACTTCAAAAATAAGTAAATTAAGAGATCACTGATATAGGTTATGTGCCTTCATACATCCGTGTCTCTAAAAATCGTGTATAAACAAATATAAAGGAAGCACTTCTTGATTCTTGAATCTTTCTTAATCTAGTCATTAACCTTTCATAAAGACCTTCCCAAAACAAGCTTTGAGATGTCTTCACAGTTTGCCGCTGTTTCTATCAGTAACAACAATGAAAGATTCAGCTGGGTGTTCTTTGTTGATTGGTTTCTAGCATTTGCATTAGCCATTGGGTTCCTATTTCATTTCCCACGGTTCGTAGGTGTAATTGTATCATTCTCCCTGAGGCATACAATTGGAAGGAATAGCGATTTCAGGATAGATATACAGTCTATCAGGGTGTCTTTTCTTAGTGGGACAATATTTTTCAGAAATTTAATCATAATTGATAAAGACCAAACACTCTGTGCATTAGAGGGTAGCTTTACTTGGAGATATTGGCTTTCTAGTAGTAGAAGAAAACTGAATGAGGTATTCAATGATGAAAGTACAGACCTTAAAGCCAACGAAAAACTCCCCTGTCGGTTTTTGTTAGAAGCTGAAGGTTTAGAATATTTTATCTATAACAAGACAGCAGCCTATGATAATATATTGAGATCATTAGCCGATGAATTGAAAAAGAAGAGCACATTGAATGAGGATGAAAGAAAGGAAATGGAAGACATTTTATCAACATCTACTGAAACCTCTACAACTTCAGATTACACAGAGGAAGTTTCAGGTCCTTCAATGATATCGTTATTTTATCCACTACAAATAAAAGCAGGAAAATGTGGTATTGTAATTGGAAATAAAACAACACACGCAGTGGTGATTGCTTCTTCAACCTTCATAAATGGATCAATTGATCTCACCAACACTACAAACCCATTAGATAAAATTGGTGAAGCGTACGATATTGATATAGAAAGATTAAATGTTTCATTAAAACCAAATATTTTACATGAAATGGAAGTTGGAACTCCTTTATCAAAATCCAAAAAAGACTCTAAGAATTGGGCAGTTATAAAGCATTTTTTAAAGAAAGTTGGTCTAATTAGTAGAAATAATGAACAGTCACCTGAAATTTGGAAAGGGCTGTCAAGATACTTGGATGACGAAACTGAATCAATCATAGATCAGAATGAAGAAGAAGAGTTTGACTATGCAAAGTATACTAATATACTCTTATCGGAAAGTTGCAACTTCAAATTCGTGTTTGATTATCCAGGTATAGTTCCTGAAAATGCACCTCCAACAAGTCCATTTGAAGGATTTGATGTCGGTAATGGTGGCTCATCCCCTAGATATGGTGTTAATATCCAACTTTCTGGTGCTACAATACATTATGGTCCTTGGGCTGATCGCCAACGACATACTTTGATGCAAATGTTTTCACCAACAATTTGTCGTGATTCTGTACCCCAAAGGAAATTAGTTCCTGGTCAAAGGAGAATATATACCAATTTTGAAGTTAATGTGGAAATTGTTGACAATTTAATCATCAGAGTTCCGACCCGGGAGGCCAGTAAAGATGCTGATTTCAAGGCTCATTACATGGCAAACACTTCTGATTCTACTAGACCTTTCGGTTGGATTGAACTCAAGGTTAATAAAGATTCATCCATTTCCTTAAGTACATCATTTGTTGCATCACAATCAGGGTTTGAAAACAGATTAGATATAATATTTTTTGATTTAGAAGCTCGATCATCAGTTAATCATGACATTTTTTTGAAGTGCAAAGAACACTCTTTTTCAGCCGATATTGGATACCCATTATCTTGGAATGGTCATACACTTTGGACATTATTCAACAGAACTTCTGAATTCGAAACTTACTTTTTAAGGGAACATATTACTTTACTAGCTGATCTATTTAGCGATTTTGGCTCTGGAGATGCAACCCCTTATAAGCTATTTCGACCTTTCACGTATGTCTTTGATTGGAAAATTGATGGTTACAAATTATTTTTCAATTTGAATGATGCTAATGTAGTCAATAATCCATTGGATTTTAATGATAACATTTATCTATCATTACAGGGTGATTCAATGAATATTTATGTTAAAGTTCCATTAGATAGTATCATAAGAAAATCTACAACAATTGATTATAAGATTGAAACTCCTGGCTTCTCATTTGTCTTAGATACTCCACCATGGCATACTTTAAACAATTTCTTGAAAGATAAAGAAGTTGGCAGATCAAAAAAATTTACTGTTCAAGGGTCAGACACATACTATCCTGAGTTAGGACTTGATACAGTTGACACCATTATAATCTCGTGTAAAGGTGAGCATCTTGCTCTACAATGTTATGGTTTCGTTGTAAAGTATATTATGAGTATCAGAGAGAATTATTTTGGTGATTTTACGAAGTTCAAAACATTAGAAGAATACACTACGTTGCTGAATGAATCTAAAACAGATGATGATGTTATTAACAAAGCTGCTAGTTATAGTAATCACTTCAAAAGAAGTGAGAATGAAGTTGATGTTCATTTTTCATTCTGTCTAACAGATAGTTGTGCCATTTTACCATCCCATATCTATGACTGCACCACTAATGTTTCACTTCCATTTGAAAATTTAGATTTAGATATTAGATTCACGAACTATTATATGGACATGCAAGTTGATACTTCCCCAATTAAAGCACATTATCTTTCAAAATGTGATCCGACTAAATTATTAGAACTTAACGAATTCAAGTTCAAAGAAGATTGGGATTTGCTCATTGATGTACTAACCATTCATGGTCATAGAATGTTTGGATTG
This sequence comes from Phaffomyces thermotolerans, assembly GCA_003707215.2. NCBI lineage: Eukaryota > Fungi > Ascomycota > Saccharomycetes > Phaffomycetales > Phaffomycetaceae > Phaffomyces > Phaffomyces thermotolerans. Next base: position 238,094 of record PPNJ02000007.1, on the reverse strand, counting down.
CCTCCTGATGAACCGACATATTTCTGTAAATGGGATATTCTTCCAGGTGATATCAAATTTAATAGTCAGATGGAAGCTTTTGATGGTCTTTTGAACTCAATAGTTAAACTAGCTTTTGGATATCAAAATCTGGAAAATAAGTTAGATATACCTCAAGTAGAATTATGGGATACGACTAATCTCAATGTTTATATTCCTAATATTGATTTTACATTCAAAGAACCTAGCCTTGATCATGAAATTAATCTACTCATCTCCCCCTTAGATTTGAAATTTTCAGACATTACTAATTTCAGATTCACTCAAAAAATTAATCTTAACGTTGATGAAATAAAGGTTGATATAAAGGATTTGGCCCATAGTACAATACTATTAGAACTCAAGACATCATTAAGGCTAACAGATTTTTGTCTAAAGAAAAATTATCCTGAAGTTAAGATAAAACAGGACCAACATATTCTTGTTCATGATGGGCCATTTCATAGAGTTCCATTTTTAGTTGATGAAGCTTACAAATTTGAATTTAACCAACTCAAAGGCTCAATCATCGCCGGGTTCACAATACCGCCAGGTAATCCACCAATTAACAATGATACTGTTGATTTATTACTTGATGAACTTGGTTTAACTGAAGGATATGGTGATAATTTCAGTATTTTTGACCCAGATGATCAATCAAGTACATCTTCACTCAATTCAATAGAGGCGTCCAATACTACTGAAATCAAGACAAAGAAAACCATTTCAGGTTTTAATATGAAACCAACAACTGATTATGATCCAGAAGAGTACACACCTGTGTCTAAAGCCGATCCATCGTTAGAAACTGACAACATTATTTTAAATTTTGGCGCTCTTGAATTTAAACTTTGTCTTGAAGCTATCATTGTTCTATTAAAGTTTGCTGAGACATTTGTAGAAAAAAACTATGAAAGTATTCTAGATCATTTACAACTTGCTGTTATAAAAAAACTGAAAAAGAAGTTCACTACAATTTTGAATTGTGATAATGTGAGATTCATTTGTCCAATTATTGATCTTGAAGTTTCTGATAAATCATGGTCCCCTAAAACCCAAGACTTCAAAGATCTTGATCACATGAAATTTGTAGTCAATTATCCTTCATTTGTTTTATCTTCAGAGCAAAAAAATGGTTCAGAATATAACAATCTGGCTTTTCATATTGATTCGCTATCTGTTTTAATCAATAGGGCACACCAAGATTTTTCTTGTTTTAATTTGAAGTTAACGGATTTAGAACTTTGGTTCTCTAAAGACGAAAAGTTTACCATTTCTTCCAACTTAGACGAACTTGATCTACAGATTGATATTTCTTCTTTCAATTGGTTGATTAATTTCTCTAATATTATCCTTGATTATGCTGATAAATATATTAGATTAATGGATAACATCAACTCAAAATCAAAGACTGCAGAAATTTGTTTAGTTTATCAGGTTGCTTTGGGTAGTTCAAACTTCAATATTGAACATGATCCTGGTGTTATTACAAGACCAGCATATGTGATTAGATTATCAAAAAAACATATTAGAGCAAATGATAGTTGGAATGTTATTGTCAGACTTCGTCATATTTTGAATAATTTACCTAAAGAATGGATATCGGAGAATGAATTAAAAACTAATAAGGTATCTGCAGAAGAATCCATGAAAGAAGTTTTGAATGTTTTTAGACAGTGGAGAAGTTGGGAATTTGCTGATATTGCAGAAAGTTTCATTTTTCAATATGTGTTTCCAAGTAAAGACAATAATAAAGTTCATATGGATTTATTATCAAGTTTTGTTCTAAACATTTTCAAATTTTCAATTACTGATGACAATGTCGTTAAAACTTACCTCCAAATTAAAGATCTAGAAGTTTTAACCGTTGAAGAGCTCACCCGCCCTCAATCCGATGAAGCTGAACAAATTTTAAGAAGTTTATCTGTTAATATTGGTGAAATTAAAGGTGAATTATTGCCTCTATTATTAAAGCTAGGTGACCTTAATATCCCTAAGTTTAAGAGCAGTGAAAAGAAGGCACACGTATCTCCAGTTGAGAATAAAAATGTTGAGAATAAGAAGATTATCAGTCAAATTTTGATATTGATTGATAATATTGATATAAGGCTTGGTCTAACTGATACATCAGCGGCATTAATTTTGGATAGAATGAAAACTTCTATCATCTCGACAAAAGGAATGTCTTTAAAAGATGAAACTTCAATCTTCAGTTTAACTGATCAAATTCAAATCAATACCTACTTAGTAAATGATTTTTTTTCATCTTACACCATCAATTTAATTAACATTACAAGTGTTTATTATGGAGGACAACCTAACTGTATTAATTTAATAGATTTTGCTTCAGAAAGTACAAATTTGAATTTAACACACTCCAATGAGGTCATCACCAAATTTGTTTCAGCATTCGGAGATGATTTATTGAAAGTTCAAAATCTGATAAATGTACTTTCGAGGAATAAATCAAACAAAAAAAATACAGTCAACAATGAAGATAACAATTTCCCTGAATTTAAGGTTAGAATTTCAAACAAGAACTCAAGTGTAGGAATTTCCATCCTTGATCCGTTTTCCATTGTTGGTACCAGTGAAGAATCAGAATTTGCTATCTTGGTTACTAAAAGCAAGATATCAGCTATTTTAGAGGTTGATTATTCCAGTTTAGACTTCAGAACAATCAGAGAAAAATATCCTATTGCAAGAAGTTCCACAAAACGTTTTTCGCTTGGTTTGGTATTGTACACTCAAGATAATTCAATAACTGTTTCCTTAGACTCAAATGATTTCACAGTTGCTGTTTCTGATGCTCTTTTTGATTTTGCTCCTATGTATTCATATTTAAATGAACTCAAGGAAAACATACAAAAGTTGGCTAATTCTGCAGAAAGTTTTGTTTCAACTTTTAAGAACAACGATTCAAAACAAGATAGTAAGAATCCAACAAAACTCATTATTAAGGAAATTTTTGTTCATAATCACACTTTCAGTATTGGAATGAAGCTAGATGATACAGTTTATGCATTTGAAGTCAGTGAGTTGTCATTGCAATACTTCAATTTAATCTTAAAATCAAATTCACACAACAGTTGGCCAGACGGTGAAATGAGTGTTAATAGTACCAAATTTTCTGTTTCCTCTGACCTCATCAATTCAGGGACCTCTGATGTTGTTGATTTCACTTTAGGCATGAAAATTACAAATGTCTCAAAATCTAATAATCAAACTTTAGAGGTAGAGTCTGCTTATTTCAGAATAATGCTAACTCCTGTAACATTTACAAAGATTTTTGAATTAGCACAAGGTCTGAAATATGTTGTCCAAAGACTAGAAGAAATATTTCCAAAATCCCCTAAACTTGGAACTGATAGTACAAACACAAATTCTGATATTTGGGAGAGATTAGGATTCTCTTCAATCCATATATTGTCATATAACTTTTGCCTTGGTTTCATATTTGAGAACCACACTGATTCTATTCCTGGTTTGATCACTGGTTGTGATAAAGTGTTTGCTGCCACTGAAGGTTCCTTGGGTAAATTATCTATTATTGGTGGTTACATGTCATTAGCAAATAGTTGTAGATCAGATTCTTACTTCAGTATTGGGAATGAATTAACTCGTCCTAATAGAGCTTACTTGCCCAATGTTCAAATTACCTATGCAATCGTCCACAAATTAAATTCGCAAGAAATACTCGTTAATGTCAGTGGTGAACAATTGAACGTGAAACTTATCACAACTTCTATAGTGTTTGTTGAACAATTGATCTCTTCCATCAGCGTTATTGAAAAACTAATTAAAGAAGGAGTTAAGCGTGAGTTTAAAGGTCAAAAACAAACTCCACAAGAAATTTATAGTTTACCATCAAATGTCACATCAATTAGATGTACTATGTCTTTTGATGGTGCAATGGTTAAAATGTCACGTTGGGAAGATTATGAGAATGAAAATGATCCATATGCTTCTTCATTTGAATTAAAGACACCAGCTGTTAAAATTTTTGCTGAATATGCAAAAAGTAAAGGTTCTAAAACCCATTATGCCAATTTTGAAGTCTTCACATTCTCATCCAGTAATACGTTGCATTCTACCTGTGTTCCTGTTCTATATGATATTTGGGAAACTTTCAATAATTCTGGAAAATATTCAAATGATCCATCAAGCATGATTGCTGAAGAAAATAAAAATAAACAACAAACTCCAACAAGTTTGAAAGATGCACTTGATTTACTTCATTCACTTCAAATCCAATTTATTCTACATATTGATAAACAAGAATTAACTTTCAGCTGTGAACCATCTGCTAAAGTTCAGGCAGTTGTTGGTATTGAAAGTATAGATATATTCGTGAACTCAAGTCAAAAAATTGACGATTATCCCTTATCAGGTACTATCAGTATTGGAGAAATCAGTGCTTCGCTTCAACATTCTTTCTCTAGAGAGGTCAGTGCTTCTTTATTGATTCATCAAACTTCACTAACAGCAACTTTATCTGGTGAAGAATCCTTCAAATTATATTCTGCAGTCAGTTTTGATAAAGTTAAGACTTACCTATATTTAAAACAACTACAAGATGTTGATTTATTTGTTGATCTATGGAAATTCTCAGATTACATGTCTTCAGAAAATAGCAAATTATATGAATTACAACATAAAGATAGTCAAGATGGTTTAACTTTGAAGAAATTTCAACGTGTTTCCAATGATACCATGATTCCATGGGATATCTATTTCATGGTTCGTGATCTTGATTTTGAAGTTGATCTTGGTCAATCTTTAGGAGTTTTAAGCTTAAATTTTGATGATATCAATGTTACCACAAGAAAGGAATCTGATCGTAAACAAGAATTATTCTTATTTTTCAATACAATTACTCTTAAATCTGTTGGAAGATTAGGTGGATATTTAATTATAAAAGAAGTTCAAACTCGTACATTGATCAATTGGTCTATTGTTGGTGATGAATTTGATATTCCAATTGTTCTTTTATCATTAAGTTTCAATTTCATTGAAATCAAAGCATCATTTGATTATAATGTGTTTATGATTGGTAAGATTCAAAGGACTTTATTTATTATTTTCAACGAAGTTGATACGAATAAAATTTTGAAAGATCGGTTAGTTGCCAAAGTTGAATGTGATTCAGTTCAGTTGTATATTACTTCATTTGCTGTAGCGAATATTGTTGATGTTTATAATGCACTAAGTCGTATTCGTCAAGATAACAAGACTTCATATAAACAAGATTTACAAGAAGGATTTGTGATTCAAGAAGCAGAAACATCATATAAGAAGGATAATGATATTATCAACGTATTGGCAAGTTTAAGAACTGAAGTTAATGTTAAATTAGGAAATATTATAGTTCATGTGTATCCAGGTTCTTTATTAGATTCACAAGTTTTAATCATCAAGATTGGTGGATTATATTCTAATTTTGACCAAGATTTCATTGAAGAACAAAATAAAACAAGAACTGATTTGAAATTAGAATTGAGTCATGTCAATGTTTCACTTTCAAGTTTCAAAAATCAACTGAAAGAAGATTCGATTGTTTTGTTTTCAATTGATGATTTTATTCAAAATAGTTCAAATGCTCAAGGTGGTAGTATTTTCATATTTCCTGCACTGAAGGTTGAGATGACAACTTTTATAAGACCAGTTTCCACGTTAGTTGAATATACTTTTAAGAGTTCATTTGGTGGTAAAGTTGATATTCGTTGGAATTTAGGTTCAATTAGTTTCATTAGAGAAATGTGGATGATTCATGTTAAATCATTATCATCAAGGTTACCAATGGATAAAAAAAAACATTCAAATGGAACTGAAGAGAAAGTACCATTATTCATGGATGAAAAATTAGATGAAAAAATTAAAGATGTTACTTTAGGTAACAAATATCAATACGTTCCATTAGAAGATCCACAAATTGAAGTTCCTCAATTAAAAGAATTAGGTGATGCTACACCTCCATTAGAATGGTTTGGTTTAAATAGAAGAAATTTTCCTGGTTTAACACATCAATTTGTCATTTTCAGTTTACAAGAATTAGTTCAAGAAGTTGAAAAGCAATATGCATGGGTTTTAGGTAAAGCAAGATAATATAGAGGAAAAAAAAACCCACGATTATATATTTACGAAATGATGATGATGATTATTATTAATGTATTAATCTTTTAAGCTGTATTTACCAGAATTATATTTGAGGAGATCATTTTTGACATCAATGGTTAATCAATTTCATTTGAAACGACATTAGTTAAAAAAAAAATTGGATTTTAATTAAATCCATTGAAAGTAAATTTTTCAACATACCAACAATAAAAGGCCAAAATTTTGATAATGAATTATCTTCAGTGTTATTGTTTATGAAATTTAGAAAAAATGATCACCTTTTGAAGTTTCTAATACTTTATATTCGTTATTATTGATGATTTCTAAAACACCCATTTGAATCCAATAATCTAACGATTGTTTAGCTAAATCTTGTGGCATGTTTAACAATTTAATAATTACATCGAATTTAAGAGATTCAATGCCATTGAAACAATAAATAACTGACGCTTGAGCAGGTGATACATTTAAGGATAATTCTCTATCTGATAATTCAAGTTCAATAGATACAACACCTGAATCAACCCATTTCAGACTCCTTCCCTTTTGATGTAATGAATAATTCATAAAATATAAATCAATTTGTTTTTCAATTTCAAGAGGTAAATTAAAAATTTGATCATTTAATTCAGGCCAATATAGGTAAGATAATATAGCAAAATGGAAATTATTTGAAATTTGATGATTTTCTTGATGTATTTTATGATCTATAATTTGAGAATCTGAAATGTCTTTAATCATTATATCAAGATTATTTAGTTCATTTTCTTCAAATTTCCATTTTAATTGATTTATTTTGTGTTTAATATCATCAACGTTATAATCATTTGAAATTTTCAATAATTTTTTAGAAAAATTATTAACCAATTCAGTTATGAATACCGTTTTAGAATCAAATATGGAGATCAAAGATTCAATGATATCTTGTTTTATGAAATCTGGTAAAGCATCAACAGGATCAGGATACCATTCTAATGATAAGTTATTGATAGTTTTAGAAGTTTTTTTAGATAATTCATCAGATAATAATTTTAAAGGGTTTGAATCATAACTTAATAACCCATTTACGATATTTGGGATAGTATCTGATCTTTCTTTCAAATATTTCCGTATTTGTCTTGATGCGTTATCTAATAGGACAGATCTTGGATCAATGATTAAAAAAGATTTTATAGTGGATATGAAAAATAAAATTATATCATTTGTGTTTGTGCCTGCGTGTAATAAATTTTGAGAGCAACTACTAGTGAATGAAGTGATTAAATTTGATCTTTGAGATGGATCTATTGTAAATTTCAAATCATTTAAAGCTGGTATTGAATATGGATAATTTGCCACGATGTCAAAAATTTCTTGAATTCTTAATTTAGCTATTTGTTTCTTTGATAATTCAGATTGATCAAATTCATTCAATATAGATCTATTCCAAATACCTTTAAATGATTCAATTTTTGTATTAAGTTGCTCTTTTTGATTTAATATTGAGACTTCTGTAAGATCCCAATCAATTGATGTGAGAAATTCAATATCTTTTGCAGATAATTGGGATAAAGATTTGATGGTACTTTTAATACAAGATTTCAATGATCTTTCAAATGAAACAAATTGATATTCTGATAACGATAAATAGTCTAATGGGAACATGTAGTATTCTTTGATTTCTCTTAATTGATCAATCTGTGTTGTTTGAAAGCCACTGATACTGTTTCTCATTGAGTCTTCATATGTTGTAATGATTGTATTCATGGCTGGGGTCTTTGATAAGCTCTTTATAGCAGCTCGAGCTCTTTGATTTGGTTCAGTATTGCGATGATCTAACAACCAGTTTGCCAGTACATCGCAGTCACTTTCTGCTGGGACTTCAGGCCGTGGGAAGACTGTGTTGAATTCTTCCAGAGTGATCATGATAGAGAGAAATAAAAAGTATAAAGATTGACACAAAAGAGAACAATAATTTCTGGGTTTCTCATCGCTCATTAACCGGTATTATTATTTTTTTTTTTTTATATTAATTATAATTGTATTTAAAATTATCAGCGACCGAGTAAATGTCTCGTCAGAGTCGCCATCAGAAACAGCTGAGGGACCAGTTCATTGACTTCACGCAGACGACGGGGGCCATTGCAGACCAATTTCTGCAGAACTCGCACTACGACTTGGAATTGGCAATTAACAATTTTTTATCTTATCAAGCATCAGGCTGTTCGAAGGACAACAAGTCACTAAGTGTCATCTTCGACAAGTACAAGGACCCGGCTAATGAGGACGTGATAGGCGTGGACGGCACAATGCAGTACCTGGAGGCGCTGGGCTATGAACCTGAGGACAAAGTGACGCTGGCATTAGCAGAATTTCTCAAGTCGCCATCTGTTGGAGTATTTGAAAAGAGAAGTTTCATTCTAAAATGGCAGTCTGTTTCTGCAAAGACGCTTGCTGGCATGAGAAAGTACCTTGAAGAGCTCGATGTGAAGCTCGACACAGACGTTGCTTACTTGAAACAGGTTTACCAATTTGCTTTCACGTTCTTATTGGAGGATGGTCAAAGAACTCTACCACTGGACACTGCTGTTGCTTACTGGGAACTATTGTTGAAGCCCAAATATGGGGACAAGGTCGATGCGTGGGTGCACTTCCTGACAGACGAGTGGAAACAGGCCATCTCGAGGGATGCGTGGAACATGTTCTTTGTGTTTCTGCAAGAGTTTGAATCAGACCCGTCTTTAGACAACTACGATGACACAGCAGCGTGGCCCAGCATCATTGATGAATTTGTTGAGTATTTCAAAGAGAAAAAGAGTTTATAAAAATATACACAAATCTTTCCGGGTAAACTTAAACAAAAAAAAAAAAAAAAAAAAGTAAATTGAGAGAGTAAATATTATTAAAAACAAAGACGTAAAAATGAGTCAACCAAATAACAACCAGACAACACAAGCATCGGTACAGGCAACTCGCATCATGAACGTTCAGCCACAGCAGATTCAACAACTGGTCAGACAATGCAATCTTGAAGTCGAAAAGGCTAAAGAACTGGGCACTGACACTCCAGCTGGTCAAGAACATATCAAGAAGGCTCAACGTATTAAAAGCATGCTGATGCAATACCAACAACAACAAAGAAATGCTGCTAACAACAATAATAATAATAATAATAATAATGGAAACAATCAGGCACAAACTAATCAGTTGAATCAGCAACAATTTCAATCAAATTCACCAGTGCCTCAACAAACACAAATTCAACAACCAAGACCATTAAACCCTCAATTAAATAATAACATGACACAAAGAATCCCATCTTCATCTCCAGTCATTGGTCAAAACAACAATATGCCTTCGCAATCTAATTCACCAGCTTCACAAGTGAAATTACCAGTGCAACAGTTACAACAACTGAAACAAGTTTTAAGTGATACTACAAAGAAGCTGAAGATTATAGATGAAGCTAAAAAATCAGGTACTCTGTCTGCTGAAGCATTAGCCAAAATAAATCAACAAGAACAACTTTTAAGAGATCGTTTCACAAGTTATAAAACTGCTGCTATGAATCTAACTCAACAACATTTAAAACAACAACAAAATCAAAATCAAAATCAAAATATCAATTCCCAACAAAATAGAATCTCTGTTCCTCAAACAGCTAACAACTCGAACATCCAACTTTCTCAAAATCAATCATATGGTCAAATACCTCAAACAAATAATTTTGGTTTACAAAATAATCAACAAAATAACAATAATCTCCAATTCCAACAACAACAACAACAAATCGGTTCATTACCTCTTTCTGTTCCAACTCCACAAATTCCTCCTCAACCTCAAATCAATAAACAACAATCACCTATTTTATCTCAAACACAAAATGGTACTAATTATCAGCAAAATATACAAAACGTTCAATCACCAGTATTACAAAAAAAAATCATTCAATCATCACAAGCTTCACGCATGGGAACTCCACAACCATCAAACGATTTCATTCAAGCTCCAAATGCTGCTGGTAAAATTGGTTCGTCAGCTTCCCCAAATACACCAGTTACTAACGTTAATGCAGCTGCAAGACCAAGTGAAAGTGCAGCAAACTCTACAACTTCAGGTGCAAATATCTATAAATCTTCTGTTCCTTCCATTAGTATTCCTGCAAATTTATCTATTAAACAACCGTACCCTGTCACTTCAACTCAAAATAGACCAACTTTAACTGGTGGTAATGGATTATCAGCACCTGCACTGACAACACCTGCATTATTAAAATTGCCCCCTTTTGAATTGCAAAATGATAGAGTTTTATCAAAGAGAAAATTAAGTGAATTAGTTAAAACTGTTGGTGCTGATGAAGGTGATGGCGAAACTACAATTGATGGTGATGTTGAAGAATTATTACTTGATTTAGCTGATGAGTTTGTTACTAATGTAACCAGCTTTGCTTGTCGTTTAGCAAAACATCGTAAATCAGAAAATTTGGAATCAAAGGACGTTCAACTACATTTAGAAAAAAATTGGAATATTAGAATTCCAGGATTTTCTTCAGATGAAATAAGAAGTGTTAGAAAATGGCCTGCCAATCCTTCGCACATACAAAGAGTCCAGGGAATCAGTATCTCCAAATCTGTGGATCAAAACAAATAATACTAACACTTGATATTCTTTTGACCCGATTATGTAATAAGCTCATCGCCCCAAAAATTTTTTCTCGTTAAAGAAAAAAAAAAAAAAATTTACTAAAATTTATATTAACCAGTACATTAAACCTGTTTAATAAAAGATGGTTAAATCGTATCAACGTTTCGAACAAGCGAAATGTTTCGGGGTCATCACCTCAAGATCAAATATTGTCTGGTTAGAACCAACTAATAAAACCTCAGCTGGTCAAATCATTACTGGAGGTTTAGAAGAAGTTTTGATTTGGGATATTAAAACTGGTGAATTGATTAAAAGATTGAGAGATGGTCTACCACCAGGTGCATCTGACTCTAAACTAGCCAAACCATCCGAAATTACCAGGGTCGTGTACCATCCAGAAACAAGCCTTTTAGGTTGTGGTCATGAAGATGGTTCTATCAAAATTTGGGATTTAGTGTCAGGTACAGTATTGATTAATTTCCATGGTCATAAATCAAGCATCACACTACTAAGATTTGATGCAGAAGGTACTAGACTAATTTCAGGTTCAAGAGACTCCAATATAATTTTCTGGGATCTTGTTGGTGAAGTTGGATTATTCAAATTAAGAGGTCATAAAGATCAAATCACTGGACTTTGGTTTAATGAAGAATATTTGATCAGTACCGGTAAGGACGGATTAATTAAACTATGGGATTTGAAATCACGTCAATGTATTGAGACTCATGTTGCTCATACAGGTGAGTGTTGGAGTTTAGGCATATATGATAATTTAATCATTACAAGTGGATCAGAAAATCAATTAAAAGTTTGGAAATTTGATTTATTTTTAAATGAAAATAAAATTCAAGAATTTGGTTCTTTTGAAAAACAAAGTAAATCAAGAGGTTGTGAAATTTCATTTATTAAGACAGGATCAAATTTGTTTTTTTATGTTCAAAATTCTGATAAAACTTTAGAAATTTTTAGAATTAGATCAGATGAAGAAATTTTAAAAGCTTCTAAAAAAAGAGAAAAAAGATTAAAAGAAAAAGGTTTCCAAGATGAAGAAATCTCAAATTCATTGAAAGAATCAGCAATAAATATGTTGATTCAAACTTATAAGACAATTAGATCAAACTTTAAAATTAATAGTGCAACTTGGTCAACTGTTTCAAGTTCCAAATTAGATATAATATTATCAACATCAAGTAATTCTTTAGAATTATATACAACAACATACTCCAACAAAGAAGTCTCGTCGCCTATTAAATCATTCACTGTGGATTTACAAGGTCATAGAACTGATATAAGATCATTAGATATAAGTGATAATAATAAACTAATAGCAACTGCATCAAACGGATTATTGAAAATTTGGAATACTTTAACTACTAATTGTTTAAGAACTTTTGAATGTGGTTATGCTTTAACTTGTAAATTTTTACCAGGTGGTTCATTAATTGTTATTGGTACAAGAAATGGTGATATTGAACTATATGATTTAGCTACATCAACATTAGTGGAAAGTATCCAAGGTCATGAAGGTGCTATTTGGTCATTAGACTTGAACTCAGATGGTAAGATTTTAGTAACTGGTTCAGCTGATAAAAAAATCAAATTTTGGGAATTTAAAGTTGATTCTGAAGAAAAAAAATTGAAAATTTCACATCAAAAGACTTTAGAATTGAGTGATGACATTTTAGCAATTAAAATATCACCAAATTCTAAATTATTAGCAGTTTCATTATTAGATAATACTGTTAAAGTTTTCTTCTTTGATACTTTAAAATTTTTTTTAAGTTTATATGGACATAAACTACCTGTTTTATCAATAGATATTTCATTTGATTCTAAATTATTAATCACCTCTTCTGCTGATAAAAATATCAAAATTTGGGGGTTAGATTTCGGTGATTGTCATAAATCAATCTTTGGTCATCAAGATTCCATTATGAACGTTAAATTTTTACCAGATACTCATAATTTTTTCAGTGCTGGTAAAGACGGATTATTAAAATATTGGGATGGTGATAAATTTGATTGTATCCAAAAATTAAGTGCTCATCAATCTGAAATTTGGAGTATTGCAGTTGCTTATGATGCTTCATTTGTCGTATCAACTTCTCATGATCATAGTATTAGAATTTGGGAAGAAACTGAAGATCAAGTTTTTATTGAAGAAGAAAAAGAAAAAGAAATGGATGAATTATACGAATCTACACTGTTATCAAATCTTGAAGGTGATGATATCACTAAAAGATCAAATGGAAATGATGAGGAAAATAATGAAGATATCGATGAAGTTGCAGGTGTCAATCAACAAACTCTTGATACGTTAAAAGCAGGTGAGAAATTATTAGAGGCATTGGAATTAGGATATAAAGATATTGAAGATAGTTTAGAATATGAACAAAAAATTACCCAATGGATGAAGAGTAAAAATGGAGAAAAACCAACGAGATCCAATAAAGATCCATTATTATTAGCATTAAATAAGACAGGATCAGAATATATTTTAGAAGTTTTAATTAAAATTAAACCATCCCAATTAGAAGATGCTTTATTAGTTTTACCATTTTCATTTGTTTTAAAATTCTTTAAAGTTATTAATTCATGGTGTAAAAAAAATTCAATATTGAAAGAAAGATTAAATTTAATTTGCAGAGTTTTATTCTTTTTAATAAGATCAAATTTGAATGAATTAAACAGTTTAAAAAATGAAGATATTAAAAAACAATTAGATGATGTTAAAAATCAATTAAGAATTGAATTAAAATCAAATCTAAACGAAATTGGATTCAATACTCAAGGTTTAAAATTTTTGAAAAACCAATGGAATTTACAACATAATTTGGAATTTATTGATGAATATGAAAACAGAGAAAATATCGATAAGACTTCACAAAAAAGAGCTTATCAGACATTAAAATGATAAATAAACCAAATGTATAATTCAAACTAGAACTCAATGTAGAAATCATTCAAATACATAAAACTATTGATGAAATACATTAAAACTTGTATAAAAATCAAAACTTGAAATTATCTATACATGAAGTTTCTTTTTAAGCCCATTTACCCAATAATGCCATTAAACCAGCACCCCAACACATGATGAAGAAAGCTAATAAAGATTTTCTTAAACCATGTTCACCTTTAAATTGATTGGAATATAAGAATTCATGTGCCATTAATTCAACAAGACCGGTATAAATCAAAATACCTGCAGAAATTGCATCAAAACAACCATTTGCAATCAATGCTTTTCTACTACCTGGAACAAAAGAATGTCTAACACCAATACCAATACCAATGGCAACAGGGGTGATTAATGCATATGCTAAACATAATAACCATGGAGTAAATCGTCTTGATCTATCCCATGGAGTTTCAGCAATTCTTGTACCTAAACCTAAACCTTCAAACATTTGATGGAAAACAATAACGATGAATAAAGTGTTGAATTCATCACCTGAAACTGCCAATGATAGCCCAATAAAGACGGAATGGAATAAAATACCAAATTCTAAGACAAACACAGAGAAAATTTGGCCTAAATAACTTTCTGTATTTAAATGTTTTTGATCTGGCGAAACTGATTCAGGGTCTTGATGTTCAGCATCATGACTATAATGATTACTACCAATCATTTGGGATTGATTTTTATTAATTTCTTGTTGATTTGCTTCATCTTTCATCAATTCATCTGTTGAATCATCATGATGATCAAGTTCACCAAAATGAGAATGTACAGTGTCTTTAAAACCAGCAGCTTTGGAAACATAATAATGACCAACGATTTCAGATAAGAACACAGTAAATAAAGACATTAAACAAATACCAAAAGCCCATGGATACTTTGCAAAAGTACCACCTAAACATGCGTTACCCAATGCATCAGAAGCAGGTTCTAATAAATGAATAAACCCGGTGGCTAAGATAACACCTGAACCAAAGAATTTAGCAATGAACCAACACCAATTAGGTAATCGAATAAAAGAGTATCTTGAAGATAATAAAGGGAAATAGACACCAATAGCAGAAGAAATCAAAATAATGAATACAGCAAGGATTCTTAAGTTTTCGGATCCTTTAAAATCATTTTCAGTATCACATTGAACAACAACAGTATCATCGTCTCTTTTAGTAAATAGCTTGGCTATTTGTCTGATTGTAGGACTCATTCTGATTATGAGAATATTAGTTTTGATGTTATAAATTTATGCAATAGGTGTGATTTGTTGTAGTTTATATATGTGTTAAAGATGGAAGGTGAAAGTGATATATATGCGCAGTGAAGTGGTATTAACCAACCTTGTAGGATATTGATTGAATTTTCAGGTATAATAGTGGAAATTAATTGAATAAATTTTTCCATTGTTACCTTAATGGTTAAAAAAATAAATATACATCACCTTGGTGGTTTTTTTATCTAGATAAAAAAATTGGCATAAAACAAGAAATGTATCAAGACCGTTAAGAAAGCTTGTCTGAAATGAATTTATTATGAACAGACATGGCTAAGAAATATTCAGTTAACTGTCTGATCTGTTTGAGAAGCTTGGAAATTAGAATTTGAGGTATAAAAAACTCAAATGAATCATGATTGAGCCCTACTAAACCAATCGATGATCTCACCAGATATAACTACAATAGTTGATAAAAAAAAAACTATATCTTTGATGTAAGTATATGTACAAATGTCTATATAACCTTCGAATGGAATTTCAATTCATTAGTAGAATAATAATCACGAGACTGTATGACTTTCAATTCACATTCTTTCATTAATTCAAAAGATCCCATTTTAGATTTGATATTCAGATTATTATTACTGGTTAATTTTAAAACTTTGATCATTATACTTAGAACTTGATTGACTGAAGAATTCAATAATTCCCTTTCATTGAAAACGAGTTGATTTTTATAAATTCTATCAATTAATAAACTCGAAAATAAATCACCAACCCCTGTGAAATAAGAATCAATAAATGGAACTTCGAATACAACACTGATGATTTCAGTCTTGACTAACCTTGACGTTATGATCAATAATGTATCATCATTATTATATTTTCCATCATCTTCTTGTAATTTCAATGATGATATAACAACGTTACTAACTTTGAAATAATTATGTAAAATTTCTAGACTTTTCTTAACATCTTTAATACTAACAATTTTAAAACCAACCAACAATTCAACTTCAAATTGATTAGGTGTAATGACATCAACTAAGCCATTCAATAATATTTCTTTATATATAGGTATAACGTTTTCATTAACGTATAATTCACCTTCATCGCCCATAACTGGATCCAATAACCATAAACATTCCTTATTCTTTTCTTTAATATCTTTCCCAATTTCTCCAACTATTTTCAATGATTCAGAATCAGGAATATAACCAGTCAATAAAGCGTTATAACTAACGTTTAAATTTTGTAAAATTGGGAAATAAATATCTGAGATTTCCTCACTTGAAACTTTGGAGCCTTTAACCGTTCCATAACCTGTATGATTTGAGAAATTCACAGTGTTTAATGCATCAACATCCCATCCTTGTGTTTGTAAAGGGAATGTAGAGGCCTTGTTGCCAACGTACCCATGAACGACATGAGATTGGATGGTCAGTATCGAATGAATTGGTTCAAGTTGCATTTTTTATGTGAATTATATTGATTTTATTGTATATGAGTTTATGTTTATGTACAAAGAGAGCTGGTGTTTTTCTGTAATGAATCAAAGCTGTAGTGCTTGATGCAATGTTTTCTAATCTATTATGTTCTTGTATTATGTCTCATGGTTGTATAGAGAATGGTTGATTTTTATTATGACTCCCGACGAAAAAAAAAAGATAGGACGAAAAGAGTCAGATTTTGTCTGATATTTAGTCGTGTAAAGAGTATACTACACTAAATATAGTAATATTTAAGTTGTTTCCAATATAAACTATATCCTGGAAGAGAAAGTTATCCAGATTTCACTGGACGAACGTCATCGAATTATGTTGATGTCGCTCGAATGTAGTCCGCTTTAGGAAAGTCCAAAGGGTTAGAAGCACTCTGCACCCATATATCTGACAGATTTCCCATTAAGTCTCAAATAGAATCCATAAGGGCACTGTAAAGAGGGCAAGTCATGAGGAATAGTCCTAACACAACAATATTTATATTAATAGTATAACAGCTAGAAAGAATAATATTTTTTCAAAATTTATTTATTTATTTATATATTTAAATTTATTTAAATTTATATATAGGACAAAACTTCTCAAGATGCAAAAGTAAAAAAAAAGTGAAATAATAATATAATCGTAAAAAGAAACCAACACGTATATATAAAAAAACCAGAGCGATTTGAAAAAAACCAACTTATGACGGCAAACAAAAACAGAAAAATAGTGTAAAAAAAACGTGTAAAAGAATGAAATGATGGTATTAAAAATGTTGATAAAAAAAGGTTTCTCACTAATAAAGATTAAAAGAATAGAGGAAGCTTAATGGATCGTAAACAATTAGTCTCAGTTATGGCAGGTGAATTGGATGTGATTGAGTGATTTATATATGACGATGTTAAAAAAACGGGTATGTATAAAAATGGAGTATCATCATTCAGTGTAATAACCACCAAAGACATTCCAATGAAATCTAACTAATAATGATATTCTTGAACTAACCCCATTGATATCATCTTCATCATTATGTTCTCCATTAATATTATTGATATTATCATCGTTAAGTAAATTTAAATCTTTGAGAAAATTTGAGTTCAGATTTTTATTATTGGTGATATTTGGAAGCAATGAAGTATTAGCCTCATCTATTTCCATAACTTTTTCAGTGATTTGTTTGAAAATTTTAGCTTCAATTAATGAATAAGCTTTGGAAGATGGTTGAGTTTGTTTAATCAACCAATTAAAAGCCATGTTTAGTTGAGATTCGTTGATTTCATTATTATCTTCATCGTTTGCACGACGAACTAGTTGTAATGCAATTGAACCAATATTTCTTGTCCATTTGATATTTCCATCATCATCAGTGATTATTGAAATGATTTCATTTTTCAAAACGTTTTGATAATTTTTTTGTAATTTTAAATCATTTTTATTATTACCATTATTTTTCAATAATAATTGACGAAATAATATAAAACAAATTTGTAAACAGACTAATTGTCTAATGTTTGCTCTTAAGACAATTAATCTTGAATGATCAAAAGTTAATGAAGTTGGAAATTCGTTAATCATCTTAGAACAAGATAATAAATTTAAAACAGCTTGAGTTAAATTTTTTTTTGGTGATGGAGATTCTAAAGTATTATTTGATCTAAACCAATTGATTGAATCGTTGATGTTTAACTTACATCTAGAGATCATTTGATTGAAATAGTCTTTTTCGAATTCAACAGCTGTTTCAATTAAAATTGGTCTTAATATTCTAATTTGATGATTTGCAACGTCTAATTTCATTGCTTCTAAAATATTGAAAATCATTTTCAAACCATCGATTAATTCATCGATTGAACTATTTAAAGAATAATTATGAAATTTTAGATTCATTTCATCAACCCAAGAATCTCTCATTGGAGCACAATGAGATTTAAATATCATTGATAACCAATTTGATAATGATAAAAAGTCTAACGAATTATTGGATAGTTGTTGATTTATTAAATCTAAATCTAACACGTCATTTATCAAAGTTTTATCCTTCAATGGTAAAAGACTCAATAAAATTTCTCTTAAAGTTTGAAATAAAATTGGTAATTTTGATGAATTTTTATTAAACTTAATAACTTTATGGATAAAAATTTGATTAATTTCAAATTTTATTGAATTCCAATATTTTTCATAAGAAATTTTTTTACGTTTACCTCTTTCACCATCTAAATTTGGTCTAAATTGTAATTGTGGATCAAATAGAATATCATGTCTTAATTGTGGGTTTTTCAAAATCTCAGTCAAATCTATCTCTCTTAAAGATTGGATATTAACAGGAGGTAAAAAATGATGGTTAGAAGATGATTTATTCAAAGATAATTCATTTGAAACTAATTTTGAGTTAAAAGAGATGTTTGGTAATGATTTTGATCTAAATTTTCTGATTTTAGAATTTTGTAAGAATGTTTTAGATTTTGATTTTAATTTAATTTCATTGTTACCGTTGGTATTAGTGTTGTTATTATCATGGGTATTTGAAGATATTGGAGTGGAACAATTAGTTGTTGAAATGAATTGATTTTGTTTCAGATTGTACATTAGATTAGACGATTGCATAGACTCTGTTGATGGAGATGGAGCTGATATAGTTAATGGGGTTGAAGTTTCAGGGAGGGAAGTGGTTAATGCATCATTCAGTGGTGTCGATAATTGATCATTAGGGATCATATTTTGTGACGGATTAGTGTTATTATCATCATCTAATCTAGCTCTTTTGATTTGGGATTCTTGTGATGTTGCTGATGCTGATTGCGAGATGTTTCTCTTGGAAGTATCGAAGAACACTTGTCTAAATTGATGATTTTCTTCATGGAATATATGATCATTTTGATCTTTATTATTGAAGGTCATTATGAAAAAGTGAGGGTCAGTTCTAAAAATTTATTTTTCGAATGTGTGTTTGCTGTGATGTGGAAGTATATATGTATATATAGGAGTGTGGGAGCGTATTTATAGTGGATTTGAATAAGAGAAGTTTATTAAGAGGGTATTTAAATATTTGAAGTGAACTGAAAGATGAATTTCGATTTTAAATAGTAAAAATTTGATGAAAAATTTCTTTTTTATTTTTTGTTTGCGGAATTTCTTTTTTGAGATTTGATTGTGTAAATATTGAACGTGATACAACTATTACTTATGGCTATTACGTATTACTATCATTACTCTATCATTACAGTATAACACACTATAACACACTACAATGCACTACAACACGCTATATAATCGCATATATGCCAAATACAGTGTGCACCACTATATGGTACTTTACTCCATACAATATTACACAGTGTTATATCTTCCGCAGCGGATTAAATCTTATAGGCACTATAACATACAACATACTACCCCACCACTACACATCAGTCTCACTGTACCCTGAGTATATAACTATTAATCACAAACCACCACATACACTATATCAATCACAAGTGACAACTCTGCGACTATCCCTTCCCCATAATGATATCACTAATATGTCTTACACTATTATGTCCTAAAGTCTGATTCATCCTCATTGCCATCACTTGGTATTGGGTCTAGACTATGAAATGATGTACCACACAAATACTTAGAGTACTTAGTACACTGTACATCCACCAATGAACTTTCTGGCAACACTTATCTTATATCATCATTATTTTCTGTTTCAAAAGCTCTTTTCTTTTCTTTTTTTAGTTTAAAGTTTATTATAGTTTTTCCGGATTATGTAATGATGACATAATAATATCGGAATAACTCAAACCGATAGTAACGAATTAGTACTCATTCAAACACACACAAACTCTTAACAATTTTCCCATTTAAACCAATGCTCTTCAAAAGACTCATCTCATCTTATGCACCCATATATTTTGGTACACACTCGTTGAACAGATTCTCTTTCCTCAGATCAAACACCCAATTCATCAAACAATCAATAACTTCTCCCCATGCAAAATACATATTCTTCCAAAATAATAACCCAATTATCGACATTAACACTCATGAATTATTCAAATCAAATTATCATTCAATTTCAGATGAAAATAAATCACTGATTGATCAATGGATTGACCATGACTCTACTCAATCTTCTGAGATCTTGAAATCTCCAATCATCCATTTCTTAGGATTGAATCAACAATCAAATAATAATGACACCCCCGGTTTCTCATTTAATCAATATCAAGGAACCCCTTACTTTGCTATCGATATAAAAAACCATGAATCCTTTAAGTCTGACATTTACGTTTCCGATTCAATCAAACAATTAACAACAAGAGAATCAATTAACGATCAACTATCATACTTTGAATCAAATATTTTCACCCAATCTAAAATGTTCCTTGATTGGTTATCATCCACTAAATTCTGTAAAGGTTGTGGTTCCCATACAATTCCAATCCATGCTGGTTCTCAACTATTATGCTCTTCTCATTCCTCCCTTAACTGTCCAGTCAAGTCAGCTCCTGTCTCAAATGCTTCATTCCCAAGATTAGATCCAGTGTTGATCACTTGTGTGATGAACTCCACTAGAGATAAGATCTTACTTTCAAGACTTCCTCATTTCCCAAAGGACATGTATACCCATATTGCTGGATTTATTGAACCTGGTGAGACTATTGAAAATGCAGTCAAGCGTGAAGTTTGGGAAGAGTCAGGTCTTAATGTTAACAAAGTTGATATAATTAGATCTCAACCATGGCCTTTTCCTCAAAATATCATGATTGGTTGTGTTGCATTCGTTGAAGGTGAAAATTTCGATTTAACTCATGATAATGAATTACAAAATGCCATGTGGATTGATGTTAAAGATATCAAAGAATTGGTTTATCAAGGTGTCGAAAATGATTCGTTGATAAGACTTGAAAAATTTCAATATGCTTTGCCTAATGATAAAACACTGGCTACTAAATTGTTTCAATACGTCGTTGATAAATATGCTTAGATGAATAACTTTAGATTAAATTAATGTTTCTTCAATTCGAAATTGTAAGATTATGATGAAATAATTCATTATCGAACTACTATCAAAAGGCGCAGATCGGGTACATATTTTTGATGAGTTGATTTTGATGTGTATGTGATTCTTTTGTTTCAGTGTATTCATTTTCATTTGGGGAGTCTGGAGGGTTGTGTTTGGTCTCTTTGTTCCAAGAAATATTGAATTTATAATGTAGCACCTTACCGAATTATATTTATTTTGTTGTATTGAATAGTAACAAAAATTAATATCTGTCTATTAAAGAGGGATAATAATTAAAATAATATAATACAACGAAGTAAGTAACAAATAATATAATATAAAAGAGTTGTATCTCAAATAAAGTAGTATAAAAATGGGTGTAAAATAATCTAATTTATAAATCAAAATAAATAAGATAACTTGATAACTAATACAACAACCATCAGCACCTTCTTAAGAAGCTTAATCTCAGCTTCTTATTCTTCTTTGATTTAATTCTTATCTAATAATTTTGAAACATAATCCTAACTTCTTTACCGTACTCTTGTGTGAAATCTAAAGCAGTTCTAACAGGGTCTGGAAAGTAATTTAAATGGGGTCTTAATTGCTGATAATTGTAGGTATGTGGTAATTCTTTATCATCTAAGTTCATTAGTATGTAAGCACCTTGATTTTTGTTGAGCTTGAGCAACATTTACTTTCTTAATAATGAAAGGGGATTCATAATTTGGATCTGTCTTCTTCTTCTTCTTTCTTTCCTTCAAAACGAATTCACCAATGGAGTATTGACTAATGGAATATGGATTCCTTAGTATTAGTGCCATTCTTCTTCTTTCTCTACTATTAGAGTTCTTTCTTCTAGATTCATTAACCACAGATAATTGTAATAATCTTGCACAAACAGCATCACGTCTAAAAACGAAGGGAATTCAATATAATTCTCTAGTTTAACAGAAGAGATTGTATGTTCAAATCTTTTTAGTTGCATTGTCAGAACATTTGGGAATCTTAAAATTGATAGTTTTTTAGAAACTGATGTCTTCTGTTTACAATTTGAACAGTCGTATTTGAAGTCCAGTTTTTCATTTTGTGTGAAATGTTTAAAGCAATCTTTCAAATTCTCTGAATTTTTGATACCTAACGAAAAATCAATAACTGGATCAATTGTATCTGTAACCTTACCACATTCCATACAAGTGATTGAACTTTGTAGATCACTTGAGAAAGTTTTGTGAATAATACAGTCGCAGTTGGCTTCATTTTGATGATGGTGATGATCTTGTTTGGTTGAGAATGGATTTTTATTGTTATTTGTTAGATCTTTTATTCACTAAAAATTGCCAAAACTCATGTGCATCTTGTTCTGAATAACCAGCTAGTGATTTATTGATTTTCCATGCGCTATTCAATAATGAAACTGGTCCAAATCCAGAGATTTTATTAGACGTATAAAAATTTGTGAAAACTTCATTAATGGCTCAAGTAATACAATCAATTTTATCCTTTGGACAATAATACATATGCCCTTCAGACACAAAAAAGTCTCTAATTAATGGATTATCAATAAATATTTAAACAACACTACTCATGAAACATGTTAATCCCATACTGACGAATCCTTTAATCCCAGTGGTAGCTTTATATGATGAGGGTTTAGAATATTGAATGATCAAATCGATCTCTTCATCTGTTGAATTTAAGGAACTTGTGACTGAAGTTTTGGAAATTTTCATATTTTGTTGACGAATTGCTTCCATTTGTGCATCATTTACATAGCAACCACATTTGAAATAGAATAAATATCCTGTTTGACTATCAATACCTGTAAACTGATGTTAGTAAAAAAATACAGCTGGACCTCTAGTCGTCCACAAATTGTATACTTTATTCTACAATAGACAGATTATTATTACTATCACTGAACGTAACAAATAGACTAATACATTAATCACCTATAAAACGCATAACATAGTTTTATGAAGATGATAGCACTAACCAAAAAGATGACCTGCACTCTTAACATGAATTATGGAATGATTGTTCTTGAAACAACCAACATGAAGACGAAGATATTGTGATCTGTTATTCATCATAAAGTCAAAAGTTTTGAGTGATTACAAAAATAGTGCTCAAAACCTTTAATTATTATATTTAGTGGTATTAGTGATTATCAGCTACTATATTGAGTCTCTCAATTGTTTCAAATATTCAACATCTTTCTGAGCCCTATCAGCAGCATTGAATGGATATGTCTCTTCATTGTAGTTCAGTTTCTTTCTTAAGGATACTTCAAGTGATTTGTAATCCTGTTCAAATAACTGAAATGATTGTTCATCAGTAAATCCAAAGCCATCAAATATTACCTGTTTGAGATCAACGTGCTCTTTTCTACCTTCGCTTAAGATTTCTTCTGTTCCCGCAGAACTTAAAGTGGAATTACCATCAACTGAACTAGAGCCAGCAGATTTTGGAACAGTCTTGTGATCGAAACCAATTGAAGTTGATCTCCCAAAGTCAATAAATCTGATATTAAAGTCTTCAGATCCCATTGACTTTTCGATCAATAAATTATTGCAATGTAAGTCATTGTGTGATATATTAGCCTCATGTATAAGCTTCAAGCTTAAATATGATTTTTTGATTATCTTTAGTTTTTGATCAGTGCTTAGTGATTTTATTTCTTTCTCAATTTCTAGAGAAGAATTAATCTTTTCGTAAATGATAAACCATCCCTCTATTGGTGATTTTAACTTTGAATCAATATAATTTTTAGTTATTGAATTTGATAAATAACCATATGATTCGATTCTTGGAATTATTTTATAAACCTTATCACCATATAAGTTAACTAGTTTATTATTAGAGCGGACTTCTATAATGAATGAGATCAATGAATAGTAAAGATTCTCTAAATAACCTGTTTTAACTCTAGATCCATTTCTCAAATCATCAAAACCTAAAATCTTTTGAAAAACATATAATTCAATATTATTTAGATTTATGCTTTTATTTTGATTAATCCCAGTTCTTGATGAGTCAAAAATTTTAATGATAAATTTATGATTAGTATTTATATCAGTGGTCTCTAGAACATTGGACCAAGCAGAGTAAGGTAACGATCCTTTGATAAATATGAAATTATCATACTTGAAATCAGTTGAGTTTGAATTTAGTAAGATAAAATTTTTGAAATAATGGTTGAAAATGTTACCAAATTTATTGATGTTTGATATAAACAGATCTTTTTTTTCTTTCATATTTTTTTTTGATTGATTTAAACAAATCAAGAAATCTTCGTCTTCAAATTTGTGAAAAAGTTGCTCTAATTTTTCCTTATCTATCACAAACTCATTTAATAAATCGTTTTTTTCTAACTTATTGATGATTAACATATAAAAATCACATAATATTTCTTTTTGAAGAAATTTTCTTAAAGCAACCGTAGAGTCATTGGAAAACAATATATTAGCTATCTCCTCCATATTTTTTTTATCTTCAGTGATTGTTTGTAGTAGACTATTATCTAAATCAGGATTCAAATAACAATTCATATAATATTCAATTATTGTTTTTGTATTCATTTCAAATATTGAATGGATATCAATATCAACAGCATTATTCAATAACCCTAAAATTTGGTAAGCACCATGATAGCAAGATTTGGTTTTGAGAACGTAATCAAGAAAATTTTCTTGAAGATGAATTATAATGAAATAACGATTATTTGTCAATATTCCCATTTTAGAAACACATTTAGAGTATATAATGTATTTTATGGATTGTTCTAACAACGCTACCCCATCTTTGAATAATTTGAGGAGTCTCAATGATATATTCGTTCTTAATTTTGAGTTTATAAACTTAACTAACTCTTCATTTTCAGAATCCTCAGTGATGTTTAAAATTTTCTTTAAAACTTCTGCTTGAATAGCTGAGTCTGTAAGCTTTCTCTGCATCTTTTGAGCGGAAATATTGTCATTGTGATCATTTTGGATGTATTTCATAAATTCTAATGATAGTTGGATGATACACTTGAGTTCTTTCTCCTTTTTGAGTTCAATCACCATAAAGTTCAAATCCTTTAGCTCTTTCACAGAGAATTCATCACGACCAGCATCATCTTTATTGAGTTTGTTGTATTCACGATAACTGCCACAGATTAATAGGTCTGGCTTTAGCAAATTGAATCTCAAGTTTGTTACACATGAAGTAGTTTCATCTGTATTGGTGGTAACAACAGATTCTGTTTCTATTGTTCGTAATGAACGTTCTGGAATAATTTTTGTAACTCTCAACAATTTCAAAACATATGGTTCTTTTGAACTTAAAACAATTGTTTTCTGGTTGAGTACTTCCAATGATGAGAGCACATCTCTTTTTACTGAAGCTTCGTTATCTGCTTCAGTTATCTGACGTAAAACTGGATAATTGGAAGCTGTTGAGTCAATAATGTTCAAAGCATTGCTTTTATCAATAGGAATCTCAAAATTTTCAGAAAGCTTCATCTTGACTGCTCTGATTCTTAGAAATTGTTCGATGTATTTTTGGGGACCGACTGTATACAAATTGGACAGCTCACCACTGCCTTTTAATTGATTTGGATCAACCTTGAATTTCTTCTTCTTATTACCTAAATTATCATTGATTTGATTCTTGATGGTTACCAACTCGTGATAAATGACTTGAAGTTTCATATATTCTGAATTTGAAATTCGTGTTTCATTTGTTGAAACTAATGGTATAAAACGTTTTGGGTTATGGGATTCAAATTTAGATAACAATGCCGTTGAGTATTCAAAACGGTTCTCAATGTTAGTGTGTTCACCCAAAATGTTCTTCAAATCAATAAAATTTGTTTGAGTTTCTCTTAACATAGCAACGTCTAAAATGTTGATTGAAATAATAAACTCGAATATATAACAGAACATAGATCTTCTACTCAAACATGAGCGCTGGATCCCAATAGGTAGAGCATTGAATATCATTTGTTTTGCTTCTGATTCAGATATTCCAATGAATTCAAATTTATAATTACCAAGCTGAATCTCTGAGGCTTGCATGGAATAGATATGTAGTAGCTGAGGCTTGATTAAAATATTGATATTCTCCATCAAGCTCAAATTAGCTTGAAAAGTCCATTTTGAGAGTCTACCTCTATACATCTCAATGGTCTCACTTTCTTCTCTATCTATGAATGAACTTAGATAAGCTTCATAACCTTCAATTGAGTTGTAGTCATCATACATTTTTTCTTGAGTATCGTCTTTACCAAATAAAGCAGCCTTTGAAAGCTCCTCTATGGACGATTGGATTGCTTTAGATAATTTCTCAAATTGAATGCGACTTTCAGAATTATCTGCCGCAGAGTTGACTGTACTAATGAAATCATTAAAATTGGAGTTTGATGGGCTGCAGTCTACCACATTAATTATATCACACCAAGATACCAAAGATTGCCGTGTAATTTTTAGTACTAATGGTCCATCATCAATCTCATACAACTCATCCATGCTGATTTTACTTTGATTTCCAACCTAGAATTATATTATTGTGACTAAATAAATTGATTTTGTGTTAAGAAAAAAAAAATGTGGTGCTGGGAATTACTATTATCTCAACGATAAACTTTGATGGAAAGAAATTCTTCTCATGATTTCATCAAGTGCCTAATTTATATTATACTTTATTTTTCATTTCTGTGAAAAACTCTTCACGATCAATGGTCGAATATAAAAATGCAGTGGATATATCTGGGCTAGATAAGTCGATGAACCACTAAAGACCTCTTTAAGATATTCTAATTGATTACTGTCTGAAAGTTTCTAAAATATGATATTTCTATTGAAAATGTAATTTATCTTAATCTTTGATTCAAACCTATCAAGATTATTGATCCCTTTTATATTGAATATTTTGATAAAGTTGCAAATAGGTAATAATTTATTAAAAGATAATTTTACAGTTATGAATGATTAAAATGCTAGTTATGAATTATATGGCTATTTAGTCTCTATCATTGTTTATGACATGACACGGTTATTTTTAACTAGTCGGTAGAACATAAACAAACTAATGGCATAACCACGAATAGCTAAAATATAGTTATTAGTACAAAGACATAATCTATTCAACTCTATTATATAAAAGAATTAGTCTAGTTTAATTCTAACTGCTTTAACTTGAGTATAAGCTTCAAATGCCTCAACACCCATATCTCTACCGAAACCACTTTGTTTATAACCACCAAATGGTAAGTTTTCAGTGAAATCATTATAAGTATTAACCCAAACAGTTCCTGATTTCAATAATTTAGAAACCTTTAATGCATTGTTAATGTTGGTAGTTTGAATACCTGAACCTAAACCATATTCAGAATCATTAGCCATTTTAACGACTTCTTCAATAGTTGAGAATTTAGAGATTGTAGCAACTGGACCAAATATTTCTTCTTTTAAAATAGTAGCATCCTGTTCAACATCATAAAACACAGTTGGTTCAATGAAGTAACCTTTTTCACCAATTGGTTTACCACCTGTTAAAATTTTACCACCGTTTTTCAAACCAATGTCAATATATTTTAAGATAGTATCATATTGATCTTTGTTAGTAATTGAACCTTGGAAGTTTTCAGCATTAAATGGAGAACCAACTTTAATGTTTTCTTCAATGAATTTTTTAAATTTAATAAGAAATTCATCATAGATACCATCTTGAATATAAATTCTTGAACCAGAAGAACAAATTTGGCCTGCGTTTTTGAAAATACCATTACATAGATTCAGCATTGTTTTATCAACGTCACAATCATCGAAAACAATGTTAGCACTCTTACCACCTAACTCTAAAGTGACTTTTTTCAAATTTGATTTAGCACATTGAACCATAACATGTTTACCAACTTCAGTTGAACCAGTGAATGCAATTTTTCTAATCTTTGGATGGTTTAATAAGGCTTCACCACATGAACCACCACCACCTGGTAAGATATTAATAACACCTTTTGGGAAATCTTCAATTTCTTGAATCATTTTCGCAAACATTAGAGCATTTAATGGAGTTGAACTAGCTGGTTTCAATAAAATAGTGTTACCAGTGGCAATTGCTGGAGCTATTTTCCATGCTAACATCATTAATGGAAAATTCCATGGAATTAAACCTGCAACAACACCAATTGGTTCGCGTAATGTATAATTAACGTAATCTTCATGACTTGATTGTAAAGTTCTACCATCTAATTTATCACAATAACCAGCTGTTGATCTGAAATAATTGATAACTAATTGAACGTCACCTTTAGCTAAATCTAAAGTTTTACCATTATCAAAACTTTCGATGGATGAAATCAATTCAAAATTTTCTTCAATTTTATCAGCTATTCTATTTAATAATTTAGCTTTAATTCTAGGATCAGTGACACTCCATTTTTCAAAAGCCTTTTCAGCAACTTCAACGGCATGATCAACATCTGAGGCATTTGCTGAGGAAACATCTAAAACAATCTCACCAACTGAAGGATTTTCAACTTTAATACGCTTTTCAGGTGTAGAATAAAATTCATTGTTGATGAATAAACCTGTTGGTTGTTCATAGATTAAACCATTAGGTAACTTAACTTTGGTGTGTTTAGCAATTTCACGATTGAAAGTAGATAACGATCTCAAGAATTGTTTGTTCTTGATTAATTGGAACATTATGACTTGGTAATAATATATTAAAAGGTCTGATCTATAAATTTTGTAGAGATTTGAAAAAACCAGTATTGACTCACAATCGCAAGGCTACAGACCACTAGAAATAGTAAGGAGTCCTACATGGGTTTTCAATGTCTGATTTATATAACATTGAAGAGATGCATTCATGTTCTCGGTGAAAAGAACAACACCGTTACATGGTAACAAATAGCCTGTAGGATGTTAGGGGTCCATTAAACACCCACCCTACACCCAGATTTGTGAAATTAAATAATTGACTCAGTGGGAGATAGTTTAATCTAATACCAAACTAGCCCAATTAACTGTTAAAATTTAGCAGTCATTGCTAAACATCAAATGGAAGTTAATCAATGTTACTCTTAATGTGTCGTAATAGTGTCTAACTCCGTGACTTATGTAAAACAATAAGAACGAAGGAAGAGCGAATAGAATACTTCCAGAAGATGCAAGAACTTTTTGTTCAATGTTCAAAGAATCAAATCCGATTACTCATAGTGCAATCACATAATAATCGCATAATTATCACATAATAATCAATAATGCGTCAAAATTGATTTCTTTTGCTTCTTTTCCACTCATTAATTTGAATTACAAATCCATCTTAAACTTACTAAAAATTATAAAGATTTCCGGTTTTATCCCACTAAGTGAGGTATTTTGTATTATATTGTCTCCCTCAAATGGCGGAAACTTCATCCCACTAACACTCCATTTAGTAATGTCTCATTAAATATTACTAAAGATTAAAGAATACTAAGTATAAAACAACATCAAATAACCAAACCATTAACAAAACTTCTTTAAAATTTTACATTCATTACAACAAAACTCATTCAAGATTAATCGATTAATAAATAAAATGGTTGCTCCAAGAACAATTTTAAAATATTTTACTGCTATTGCACAAGAAGAAGGTGTTGGTGCAAAAGTTAGAAGATCAATAGGTACAATTAAACAAAGGTATTTCTCACCTTTCCTAATGTTAGATCATTTCAGTGTTGATCCAAGTGCTGGTTTCCCTGATCACCCTCATCATGGGTTTTCAACAGTCACTTATTTATTAGAAGGTATGATTGCTCATGAAGATTTCACTGGTCAAAAAGGTGTTTTAAGACCTGGTGATTTACAATTCATGACTGCTGGTAAAGGTATCGTTCATGCTGAAATGCCAATTCAAAGTGAAGATAAATCTCCTGTTGTTGGTATGCAATTATGGGTTGATTTACCTGAAAATTTAAAAGAATGTGAACCTACTTATAGAGATTTGAAAGCTTCTGAAATCCCAGTTGTTAAACCAGATGATAAAGTCACTATTAAAGTCATTGCTGGTGAAAGTTATGGAGTTAAGTCTGTTCAAGATTTAGCAAGAGTTGCAGTTGAGTATTATGACTATGAGATTAAAGCAGGTGGTGAATTTAAACAAGAGTTTCCAAAAAATTTCAACGTTTTCTTATATTTATTA
Organism: Phaffomyces thermotolerans; assembly: GCA_003707215.2. NCBI lineage: Eukaryota > Fungi > Ascomycota > Saccharomycetes > Phaffomycetales > Phaffomycetaceae > Phaffomyces > Phaffomyces thermotolerans. The sequence goes on along the minus strand of PPNJ02000007.1, from coordinate 207,513 downwards.
AAAGGTGATTTGGAAGTATCAGGTACTAAACTGAAACAATACCAGGCTACTTTTTTCAATAGAGATGGTGATTCAGTCATTGGTAAAGTTCCAGAAGATCAAGAAGAATCAACAAGATTTGTTCTAGTTGGTGGTCCAATTCTAGATCAAGAAGTCGTTCAACATGGTCCATTTGTTACTACCTCAAGAGAGAAAATGTATCAAGTATTTTCCAACTATCAATCTGGTGTAAATGGATTTGAAAATGCAAGAAACTGGCATTCATCAATCTATAGAGGTATTAAAGACTCTGATATCCCAAAACACGAAGGTAAAATCCAAGAAGTCACCAAAGATGAATTGTGATCGTCTTATTTATTTATTTTTGTATTTAATATAATATATTTATTTTATTATAACCGTAAGTACTTATCTATCTGGGTTTCTCTCTGGGTTCATCTCTCGGGTTAAACTACTTATAAAAAAAAAATCTTTTGTATCTCATCTCTTTTTAATAATTCACCTCTAAATAATGAGAAAACGATGCAAAAAGAAATCAAGTGTAGTTAAGTCAGTTCCAAGAAGTTCGGTGAAAGAAACCAAAACATCAATCATACGAACTAAACAATCGATAATAAAGTCAAGACCTAGTTATAAAAGTGAATACACTAAAATTCCCAAAAATGATATCTTCAAATATCTAGAAAACTGTGAAAAAATAATAAAGAAAGGTCTTGTGAAATTTGATCCAGAACTACAAACACAAATAACAGGTTTGAAAAAATTCAGAATTTTTAGAAACTTAGATACACTTGATTTGAAAACACTTCATATTTTGAAAGACTCAATAGAAAAAGGCCCAACTGAATTGAATGAACATGATCTGAAAGTGTCAAAAGTACTGAAGAATGAAAAGGGCTTAACAGAGCCAAGTAAAGAGTTTTATAAAATATTTGGTTTAGAATACGAAGAGTAAAGAAAATCTCAATATATTTCCACAAAATTCATTCAATTACAAAACTCATAACATTCGTGCATTGTCATCTATTCAACAAGATTGAGATTGATGACACCTGGGGCATCGTCTCCATCATTTATAGTATTATTATTATCATCATCAATACCATTAATACCATCAACGTTAATATTATTGTAGTTCGTATTATTAAAATACTCCCATGGTGGTAATAATGGATTAAAACCAAACAATTTTTCGAAAACATCTTCGAAATAAAAAATCAAATGACCAGTTAATAATCCATTAAATTCACTTAATAGCTTTCTATTAAATCCCTTTCTTAAAAATCCAAATGCAAGAATTGAAAATGGATAATTCTCAGCTTTAAAATTGATCAATCCAAAGAATAAACTTAGATTCATATCAGGATTCTTACGACACCAATAATAGGTCGTACTGACAACTAATTCAGGTCCCAATAAGTACGACGTTTCAACATAATTTGAGTATAACAAAATAAAGCACATATTTAAAAAAATGTACCATAAAAAGTCCTTTGTTTTGAAAAAAGTCATCTCAACTGTACTCAAATGCTGTGAGATATGTATAAGCCAGTTCAGAAGTATGATATCAAAGGATCCAAAATATATAAATGAAGTTAATAGTCTCCAAAATTCCTTCTTATTATAGAAAGATGTAACAAATATTAAATCTATGTTCTTGATTGTGTTGGTGCTAACTAGGAATGAGGATATAAGGATAGCTCCAGTGTAGACTCTTGTACAGATGGGGATGTTTGACATCATATTCAATATAATTCCCTCCATTTTTGTGATATAATTTGATGGTTGTGTTATCTGTTAGGTGTTATTTAGTTGTGTTAAAGTGGAAATATTCGAGTTACCCGAATTTAGAAACAGAATTATAACTAAATTAGTGGCGGATTGAATCGAGTATAGAAATGACTAGATTGATATACTTACAGGCACTTGAATCAGTAAAAATTTAGTAAAATTCGTCAATGAAAAGTCTCTATGAATCTATTTATTGGCCACTTAAATTAGAATAAAAGGAGTAAAGGTAACATTAAGGCGAATAGATTTTGTGGTTTGCAGTCAAAAGAGGCACCACCAATAGAATTTATTGTATTTGATGAATTGCTAATATCTGAAGCACCTCTTGGTTCATCAGTAATGCTAAAAGGTTGAGAAAGATAAAAATCCCAATCTTCAAGTTTATCAGCATCACCAAACATTTTAAGTGCTCTTGTCAAGATTTTATATGAACCAGCAGGAATTTCAGTTCCATTGTTGAAATAACTAAACCCTATACTTCGTGATTCTGTTAATCTTGGAAAAACAGCACCGTCAGTATCTATATTTGAATCCGTACTGTCAGTTGAATTTGCACCAATAGCACCAAAGTATCCATCTTCGCCTATAACAAGAGGCCAATCAAATGAATCCAACTCATAATCCGTATCAACAAGATCAAATGATACATAAATGGATCCGTAAAATGATTGTAAAGTCAAAATTGGAATTTCGTAATCGATAGTAGAGAATTCATAAACCTCATCAACTGGTTTGCAACCCTCTTGATTTGTTGTGTTATTAAACATAACGTAGGGACTATATCCAAATATTGGCCATTCATGAGTATTAACTTGAGGACCCATGTATGGAACAGAAATAGAATCACCGTTATCACCATTGAAAACAATTTTACCACCAAAGATAGGCGCATATGAAGAGTCAGTATCGTTTGGAATTTGAATATTAACGTCAATAGTGATACTTTCACCGTGGTTCAATGTGATTGAATTAGATGGTATTGTAACAATAGCAATTTTTTCAGTAGTTGGTGGGAAGTAGAAGAAAACTTCATCATTCGATCCATTTCTTGAATTGACAGTGGTGGCAGGTTCATGAATAATTTCATAAGTTATTGGATAGGTATTATTATTTTTAATAATGATTTTGAAATCTTCAACTCTATTAGCAGTGTCATTTAATTCCAAAAATGGAGATGACAAAACTATTGTCTTTTGATCAAATAGCTTCAATGCATTGATCAGTCCGTTCCCTTGTTGAACTAAAGGTGCTAACTTAGTATCATCAACAGTAGAACCAATATCAGTTCCGTTCTCATCAGTGACTTTCCGATATAATCCAACATTTGTCGTGGTACTTATTAACAAATTTCTCAACTCTAACGCAGTAGTATCAGGATTAGCACTTAAATATAAAGCAGCTAATCCAGCAGCATAAGGACATGCAAGTGAAGTACCTGATCCAATGTTATATTTTTCATTCATAGCAGCACCAAAAATAAATCCACCTGGAGCTGATATGTCTGGGTAGAAATTATTTTCATAAGTTGGACCCCAAGTACTGCTTCTATCCATTTTAGCAGAATTGATATTTGTGTTATTGAAGGAAATAAAATCATGAATTGGATTTATGGTGAATCTAACAAGACCAATTTCACTTTCATTGATTACCCATTGAGCAAAATCCCATGTAACCTCACCAATGTTAGTTGAAGTTGCGTTTAACGTACTATCTTCAAAATAAAATACGTCATTAGCAGAATTTGGATATAAAAATGCTGTACCCCAATTATTTTTCTGCAAGTTTGATTGTATTTGAGTTAAATCGCAATTATCACCACGTTTGATAAGTAAAATCTCATTATCATTTCCAGTAGTTTCACCTAAAGAACATACATCTATCTTAGATACAATAACTTCAAAAGTACCATTACTTGATAAATAATCATAATCTGTCATCAAGCTCAAATAACCAAATTCTTTGGTTTCACCACTCGATGAACTTGCAATAGCCTTCCAGCCTCTTAAGTCACTAGAATACACAGATCCAACAGATAACGCATTAATACCAGCAGCTATATCTGATGCTATAAATGGACCTGATTCACCTGAATTTCCTGCAGCTACCAAAACAGGAATAGTTTTAGCAATTTCTGAAACAAAAGTAGATACCCTTAAATTACTGAAACCCACATCACCACCCATTGAAACTGAAATCAAATCAGGTTTTTCCTTAGCTGCAGTAATTAGAGCTGCCATATAATCATCAGTTGGTGATCCACCTTGACATCCAAAAACTTTATACATTTTGATTTTAGCTTCAGGTGCAACACCAACCATTAGATCAGAGTTACCAATAATAATAGATGTAACGAATGTACCATGACCTTGACAATCCATTGGATCATATGTTGGATTCTGTGGATTTTGAAAGAAATCATAACCTCCAATAACAGGGAAATCTTCACCGATTCCACCTCCCAACGCAGGATGATTATAGTCAACACCAGTGTCAATTACTGCAATAGTGACACCTTGACCTTTAATACCTCTTTCGTGTAAGTCTGCAACACCAGTTAAAACATGAGGATCCCATGTTGGAAGTTCAGCTACTTTAAACCTTGGTTCAACGTAAATGTAGTTAACAGGCCATGCATCTTTGACGCCTTTAACATTTTTCAAGTCTCGAATCGTGAATTTGTAGTCATTATCATCATCAACCTTGTTAAGTTGGATGGAAGCACCTTGAAACAAATCATGATCATAATGATGTTTTACTGATGCATTTAAACCATGATTGGACAGTATTGAAACCACTGCTTCGGTGTCTCTTTTGATCAGTTGGCCATAGTCTTCATATTCAATAAAGAAACGACCAGGGATCGTGGTTTGAAGACCTGAATTCAACGATATAAGACTGATAATGAGTATTGAATATGTGATAGTTCTGAACAACATTTGACTTTAAGTAATTTCAGTCAGTGAAAAGCAGCAGTGGAAGATATTGATTGATATTTATATATAATATGTGATCTAATCTTGGGTTCCCATGACGCGTTTTGAAGATGGTGATTATGATTCATTGTAGAAAGCAATCTAATGGTTTGCCCAGATTTGCAATTTTTGGTTCAAAAGATGGGAATTTTGAGAAGAAGACAAAGTTTGAATAGCATCACTAATCTTTGTATCTGTGGTTTGTGTATACAACCAATTAAAGTAATCAGTGATCTTTGATGATCATCGCATTGTTTATGTTTTGAGAATTTTGATTGTAAGGCTTAAACAAAAAAAAAAGTACATAACGGTAGCTTATAATAAAGAGAGATGAAATCTAAAACCGTATCAAAACAGCTGAAAGGCTTTTGTAGTAAACTTCTATTCCAAAGTTTGTGCTGTAAATATTGATAAGACATAATACCCTGAAAACAAAGATCTGTCTCCAACAAAAAAATACATCAAAAACAAACTCAAACTTGATAATTAATTGATCACCAGATTCAGTAATGAATTACGCAAAAGAAGACAACGAATCACTCCATGAAAGGAACCTGCTAGATACTTTGGAAATTGATGAAGACCTATTGAGGTCTGCGACTCCTGTGAAACGTCAAAAGACTTCAACTTATACAACTCCACAACCAGTGCCCATTCCTGCATCATATTTCAAATCATTGAGAAACCATACTCCTACTCATTCAAGAAACCCATCATATAACAACAACATCACACCGTATGAGCTGCTGTCATCTCCTATGGGGATGAATAACGATGAGGGTTCAGTTTCGTTGAAATCATACCAGGATAAAAAAGTCCTTGTTAATGATAGAGCATTAAGGTACTCAATATACGTATCAAATGATGATTTCGAAGTACCTGAGCAATACCAAAACAATAATAATAACCATGTGGATGAGGAGATGCAAGGGAAGAACAAATCCAAATGGATTAATAAGTTCAAGAAAAATGCACATAGTAACTCGATATCAAATATTTTCATCAAAAGGAAAGATAATAATAATAATAGTCATAGAAGTACTAAATCTGTTTCAAATATTGGTGATTGATTACTATATACACACGTTTCACTACGCGATTGGATCGTAGAATTGATATTAAATATTAAAATAGTTAAAACACAACAGAACACACATACTCTATCAAATAATTGTAATAGCATTACAATATATCCACTTAACACGTAACTTTTACATAAAATTAGAGTCCATGTTTTCAATTATTGAATTCTCCATTCTCATGCTCAATGATTTCATGTGAAGCTTTATCATGAGCTTCAACGTCAAATTGATGATGCATTTGTTTTCTTTTTTTAGCTAAAATTTTAGAAGCTTTGATGTTAAATCCACCAGTTAAGATTTGTTGAGTTTCTTCTAATTCTAAACCAGATAATTCAGGATAACAAAACCAAACGAAAACCCAAGAAACTGCACTTAAAGCAGCGAAAAATCCAAATGTACCTGGTGGTGTAATTTTTTGTAACATTGTTAAAAAAGTTGAAGAAATAACTAAGGAACCTGCCCAATTTGTTGCTGTTGCAAATGAAGTACCAATACCACGAACATTTTGTGGGAATAATTCAGATTGTTGCCAAGGAACGTTACCAATTCCAATTGCATAACTAGCAACGTAACAAATCATACCAACGATGATTAAAATTCCCCAACCAGAAATTGAAGTTGATGCAATGACTGTATCTGAACCATCGAATTTGATACCCATGAAATGGAATGCAATTGCACATAAAACCAATGAAATAATCATACCTGGAATAGCTAACAATAAAATTAATCTTCTACCAACTCTATCAATGATGAAAAATGCAATAATTGTGAAAACAAAATTTGTACCTGCAATAATTATAGAAACAGCAGTTGAATTTTCAAATCCAACTGTTTCAAAAACTGTAGAACTAAAATACATTAATGAATTAAACCCAGTAAATTGTTGAATACCTTGTAAACCACATGCAATTACTAAAGCTCTAAAATTTGATGGAATTCTATGAACTTCTTTAATAGCGTTAATTGTTCTTTCAAAGACGTTTTTACCTGGAATTGAACCGTTCAATCTTGATAATTCATCAACTTTATCATGAATCAAATCTTCAGTAGAACCTAAATGAGTCTTAGCTAAAACTTGTTCAGCTTTACTTAAATTACCCTTCATGATATAAAATCTTGGTGTGTCTGGTAACCAAAAGAACACAACGAATTGGAAAGCAGCTGGCACTAAAGATAAGCCAACCAAGATTCTCCAACCATTATGAACGTGAGTTAACCCAGCACCAACACCATATGCAACTAATTGACCACCAGTGATACATAAACAGTTGATAACTGTTAAACGACCTCTAAATCTTGAAGGAGAGATTTCAGAAATGAATAAAGGAGAGACTAAAGAACCAATACCGATACCAAAACCCATAACGAATCTACCGATAACCATGACCCAATAAGTGTTAGCAGTAGCCTGCATTGTTGCACCAATCAAAAAGAGGACGTTAGAAAACATAATGACAGGTTTTCTTCCAAAATGATCGGCCAATAAACCAGCCATTGTAGCAGTGATTAAAGCACCTAAAGAAGTAGCACTGGTGATCATTTCTTTTTGACCGTAAGTTAAAAGTTTGTTATCTAAATCAGTACCAATAGCGACTAAAGCAGAGGAGATATAACCAGTGTCATAACCGAACATGAACCCCGATATCGACGAGACGATAGTTAGGATGATTATGAGCGGAGATGGTTTCGTGTTATGGAAAGTCATCATTATAGAAGTGTTATCTTCATCATCTAATGGGACTAATAATTTCTGTTGATGTTGAGGAGTTCCGGTTATGGTGTTTGTAATTTCATGGATTTCGCTTCTTTTGGACTTTAGGATGCTTCCTGAGTCGTCTTTGTCCAATTCCAAAGAGCTGGAAGGATTGCTGTCACCAGGTATCATGTTTAAAAGAGTGTAAAAATGTTTTGGTTTGATATTTTAAAGCCCAGATAAAAAAGAGTTTTAAGCGTTTTTTATATGAGTTTTTCTTCCGCGAATGGTGAAAATTCTAGAAAATAGAAAATGCAGAATGTGTGATGAGATGAACATTAAAGTTACAGTGAATTATGAGTGGAAAAATGTATTGGACTATGATATATAAATGTATGTATAGTGTAAATTGGTAATTGTATAGTGTATTATATCTATTTACTTTATTTGGTTCTGGTGACTATCGCATTCGTCAAGAACTCAAGTGCACTTCTGCTGTCACTCTCTGGTAGAACAGACCGTAGATTGTTCAACGCCTTCAGACAGTACTCTTCAGCTAATGCTTTAGTCTTGGTCAATCCATTGTGTTTGTAAACTTCACTGACTGCAAACTCAACGTCTCCTGGATTCTTAAACTTACGGGCAATCACTTCTCCTAGTTTAGGATTCTCTTTCCATGCAAATAACACAGGTGCAGTGGCTAAACCTAATTGTAAATCTGCCATACCTGGTTTACCTAGCTGTTCTGAAGTTTGAGTGTAATCTAAGATATCATCAACTAGTTGGAAACATAGTCCAATATTTCTACCAAATTCATAACAGTTATCAATGACATTTTGTTGAGCACCACTCAAGATAGCAGCAGAACGACATGATTTAGATAATAAAGCAGCTGTTTTCAAATACGTCTTATGCGTGTAATATTCAAATGCTGCATCAACGTTATCCTTATGGCCAAATGATTGAGGTTTTTGAACACTGTATTCATGTACAGCAGTTGGAACAGTTCCAGTTGGATTAGGAATTTGTTTACTATCATCTTCAATTAAATTTTCATTTGGTTGAAATACAGTGTTTTTCAATTGCATAAATTCACCTTCGACTAAATTAGCAATTGAAGTTGAGATTAGTTCAATAACTTCAGGGTTTCTTAATCTTGAAATTGATACAGAAGCTCTACCCAATAGGAAATCACCTGCTAAAACTGCCATTTTATTGTTAAAAGCCACGTTTCCACTTGGTCTGTTACGTCTTGAATCTGAATTATCAATAACATCATCATGTAATAACGAAGCAGTATGAATCATTTCCACAATCTCCGCTAACCTTCTTTGCTTTGGTAGGATTCCCCTCTTGTTGTCAAATTCAGGTAATGATTCATGAGGTTTTGTTAATGGATCTAAGATTAAACTTGGATTAATACCATGTAATATCTTTAATGGTGATAATGGACCAACAGGGTCTTTGAGTATCGCACTCAACGATCTTGTGCCTGCGTAAACTGGTTGTTCAGGGATATCTAGGTCATCAATTGGGATACGATTTCTTTTTTCAATGGGGATTTCACTTAATGCTCTACTTAATAGCAAAACTATTAGTGGTCTTATTTTCTTTCCTTGACTTTCAAAATAGTAAGCAGAGATTCTGTTTAGAGTTGGATGTCCTGATCCGATCAGTGAGCCAATATTTGTAGCTAATTGAGACATCTCATGGCTGACCAAAGAGACTGGATCTTTTAAAATTGAAGCTGGTGTAACTAATCTTGCTGCTGTTTCAATTGCTGCTGTCCATGAAGAAGCAGTGCGACTTATGAGATGTGTGGCTTGTCTGTGTTTGAGATTCCTTAAAGACCTGATTGAGGACTGGATAGAAGAAGCTCTGAGCATGTGGTCTGATTAGTCTACAATATACGATTAAATATTCATATAATTAATTCTCACAAAAATTTTTTTTTTTCCTTCTGCGAGAGACACATGAAATATCAATTTGGTGGTTCTAGTGAAAAATGTTAGACTGGATGGAGAGCTTTCCAGGCTACGAAAGTGTTTTGAGTGGAATGAAGACTCTTTTTGGACGGATCATACAGACGGGACCAGTGCCTAAACATGTGGCATTTGTGATGGATGGGAATCGAAGATATGCTAAAAAGAACAATATTGAATTGAAAGAAGGTCATAATGCTGGGTTTGAGAGTATGGCAAAGATATTAGAATTGTGCTACGAGTGTGGTGTTGAATCTGCCACTGTTTTCGCTTTTAGTATAGAAAATTTCAAGAGAAAGAAAAGTGAAGTTGATTGGTTAATGGAATTGGCTAAGGCAAGATTCAGTCAAATGGTGGAGAATGGTGAAATCTGTGACAAATACGGGATCAGAGTTAAAGTCTTGGGCGACAAGTCGTTGCTACCAAAGGATGTTTTAAGAGTATTAAACCAAGCAGAAGAAATAACAAAGGACAATGAAAGAGCAATATTAAATATCTGTTTCCCATATACTTCAACATATGAAATAACGTCTACATTAAAGAAAATTGTCAAGCATTCGAATGAATTGAAATTAGAAGACATCAATCAGCAGTTTATTGAAGATAATCTGCTAACGGGGGGACAGCCCCCATTGGATTTGTTGATTAGAACGAGTGGTGTCAGTAGGTTAAGTGATTTCTTATTATGGCAAGTGTGTTCTAATGTTCAAATTGAACTAATAGACGTGTTATGGCCAGACTTAAAACCGTTTCATATGGCATGGATATTGATCAAATTTGGTTGGAATAAATCGAATATCCAAAAACAGGAAGAAGAGGAAAAGAAAGAACTGTAAATATATATATATACTACTCTCTTTAATTAATTTATATATATATTTTATAGCTGTAGATGATTACTTCTTCTTGTTGAGTTCTTGAGCCTTTTCAAACTCTTCTTTGAATTTATCAGCATTCTCTTTATTACCAAATCTGATTGCTAGAGTTTGAGCTTCAGGTTCACCTTCTGACACATCAGCAGTAACGTTATAAACCCAAGATCTGTCAGAACCGACGTTTGGTTTCAATTCATAATCCGCAGAGATGAAATGGTTGGCACATATCTTCAAAGTCTTGTCTCTTCTCATCAAGAGTCTGACTTTTTTGTTCTCTTTGTGTTGTAAGAATTTAACATCACCAGTACCTCTTTCTTTCCATTCTTTAGCGTCTGCGTGGAATTTGAACAATTTCGCTCTGACTTTATACAGGACTTCTTCTTCTTCTTCGTTGGTCTTCACTTCGACCTTGTCTAGTTTGACCAATGGCTCGAAATGGACGTCGGCTTCTTCTTCAGCGGCTTTTTCATCGTCATCATCATCGTTTGCACTCTTTTTAGCTTCTTTTGGTTCTTCCTCGTCTGCTGGCTCCTCCTTCTTCTTGGACGCACCACCAAACATAGCGAAGACGTCTGCAGTTGGTGGCTTGGAGTCGGCTTCTTTAACCTGTTCAACCGGTTTGCTTTCTTCAGACATTTTTTTGATTCTTTTATAATTCTTTTGGCTTCTTTTCAAAAAGAAAAAAAAAAATTCAAAAAAAAAAAAAAAAAACATTCAAAAAAAAATATTACGTGATTCTGACATAATCAAAATGATGTAAAGATGTAAAGACACTTTATATGAAAGATCGTTTCTTTTAAATTTAGAAATTACACAACATTTCCTATTCACTGTACGTTTCTTATTAGTGATTTATTTAGCATCCAGTTAGTGAGCCACTGTCTATTCATTCTATTGGCGTTGTGTGGTTAGAGATTCACTGAGATCCCGAAACCTCTCTTATCATTGCTATATATATATACACACACAGTTACCAATTATAGTATTTACCTTCCATCACATTAATCATGACAGACGAAATATCAACTGATTTCAATATGAATCAGTCAAGACGCAGAAAGTCTTCAATCGATGAATTCGATCCCTTTAGTCAAGCTGAAGTCTACTATGGTCCAAATACAGATCCATCAAAATTATCTAAAAATTCAAAATTCAACAGAACAAGAACGTTAAGCTACGTTGATAATAGAAGTTTGATCAACAACGAGTTCAGAAATCAAATCAAGTCAACAATCAAAAGAAGAGGTTCACAAGATGAAACCGGCTTGAACACGGGAAGTTCAAGAGGTCAAAGATATTTTATCAGCGATATTGATTCAACTTTGAAAGAATTATTGGAAAACGAAGACACGGATAAAAATTTCCAAATTACAATAGAAGATACAGGACCAAAAGTTTTGAAATTAGGTACAATGAATTCAAATGGATATAATCAAAAAGATATTAGAGGCACTTATATGTTATCTAATTTATTACAAGAATTAACAATTGCTAAAAGATTTGGTAGAAATCAAATGATCCTTGATGAGGCAAGATTGAACGAAAATCCTGTTGATAGATTATCAAGATTAATTTCAACTCAGTTTTGGAAAAATTTAACAAGAAGATTAGACTCTGAAAGTATTTCAATTTTTGCCAAAGATACTAAAATCGAATCAAATCCAAGAATTTATATACCTTATGATTGTCATGATCAATATGAATTCTTTATTAAAATATCAACTGAAAAACCTCATCTTCAATTAGAAGTTGAATATTTACCTAAAAAAATAACTCCAGAATTTGTCAAATCAATCAATGATAAACCAGGTTTATTAGCATTAGCAATGGAAAAAGTACATGACCCAACAACTGGTGAACCTACTTTAGTCAGTTACCCTTACGTTGTTCCAGGTGGTAGATTCAATGAATTATATGGTTGGGATTCATATATGGAATCCTTAGGCTTATTAATCAATAATAAAGTTGAATTAGCAAGAGGTATGGTTGAACATTTTATCTTTGAAATCAATCATTATGGAAAGATTTTAAATGCTAATAGATCCTATTATTTATCAAGATCTCAACCTCCTTTTTTAACTGATATGTCATTCAAAATCTTTGACAAAATGGGTGGTGAAAAAAATCCTGAAGCTTTAGATTTATTGAAAAGATCCATTAATGCAGCCATCAAAGAATATAACACCGTTTGGATGTCAAAACCAAGATATGATGAATCTACTGGGTTATCATGTTATCACCCTGATGGAATTGGTATTCCTCCAGAAACAGAACCAAGTCATTTTGATAGTGTTTTAAGTACTTATGCTTTAAAATATGATATTTCAATTGAAAAATTTAGAGATCGCTATAATAGTGGTGAAATTAAAGAACCAGCATTAGATGAATATTTCATCCATGATAGGGCTGTTCGTGAAAGTGGTCATGATACAAGTTATAGATTAGAAGGTATTTGTGCTAATTTAGTCACCATTGATTTGAATTCATTACTATATAAATATGAAATTGATATTGCTAATATCATTAAAGATTATTTCCATGATGAATTTGAAACAGATGATAATAAAATTGAAAAATCTGAAACTTGGTATCAAAAGGCAAATTTAAGAAAAGAAAGAATTAATAAATATTTATGGAATGAAGAAAAAGGTTTATATTTCGATTATAACATTAAACTGAAATTACAATCTCAATATGAATCAGCAACTTGCTTTTGGGCTTTATGGTCAGGTCATGCTTCAAAACATCAAGCTTTAAAATTATCAAAATCTTTACATCTATTCGAAGAATTAGGTGGTTTAGCATCAGGTACTTTAAAATCAAGAGGTGAGATCTCATTAGATAGACCAAGTAGACAATGGGATTATCCATATGGTTGGGCTCCTCAACAAATTTTAGCTTGGGTTGGTTTTGAAAATTATGGTTATCCTGGAATTACAAGAAGATTAGCATATAGATGGTTATATTTAATGACTAAAGCATTTGTTGATTATAACGGTATTGTCGTTGAGAAATATGACGTTACTAGATCAACTGATCCTCATAGAGTTGATGCAGAGTATGGAAATCAAGGTTCTGATTTTAAAGGTGTTGCAACTGAAGGTTTTGGTTGGGTTAATGCTAGTTATATCGTTGGTTTAACGTTTTTAAGTAATCAGGCAAGAAGAGCATTGGGGACTTGTACCCCACCTGATATGTTTTTCAAGAATTTAAGAAATAATAATGAAAGAAAAGAATATGGTTTAGAAGAAATTAATCCAAATACTTTCAAACTGGCTCCTTGAAACTTCTGATCTTGAAATTATCTTGCTTTAAAACAAATCTTGATTGTAGTTCTATGTTCATTATGTTATGATATTGAAACCATGTCTATGTTTATATTTATTAATAAATGATGAATTTATGAAATAATATATCGTATGAACTCAAATATCAGAATTAATTCTCTATATCATAAAAAACACATTACGTCACTTATTGATTGTAGTACCAATCTAACATATTGTGACTCTTCATTTGAACATTTGAATCCGTTCAGTGGATTTACAAAAAAAAAAAAAAAAAAAAAAAAATTCTTTAGAAGTGGTGATTATACTTTGTAGGGCGTTGATTGATTTTCAAAATTCCAAATAATAAGACCTGTATTCAAACTTCCCTACAAACAGTAGGTTTATGATAATATGATTGATATATGTTGTAGATATATAGTTGCTCATTGTACAATTCCACTGCATTTGAAATTAAACAAGCACAAAAAACATTATATTACCTTACTTCAAGTGAAGTGAAAGGCTGAATAATTTTTTTTGGGTGGAAGACTTAAGCATATAACGGTATCGGCTTTAATTAGTTATTAAAACGTAACTTGAATCTTGATACTCATTGCTGATTTGTGGAATATTTATTTTTGGTTTGTTTGTTTATTTTTAAGTAATATTTTTCTAGTAAAAATGACACTTGCACAAAAATAAACAATCAATTCAAGTTATCAATTTTTTGATCTGTTGATTAAAGAAGGGTAGCAATAATTACAATGGTTCTCATACAGAATCCTGATCTATTTCTAACGCATTACAATTTATAACTTCAAATTTCAAATCAATCGTGACAAAACAATTTAAACGCTAAACGCGCAAATAATTACAATTTTTTTTTTTTTTTTTGTAAACCGAAAATTGGCATATTTTTTAGTGTTTCTAAAGTAACGATTTTCCAAAAAAAAACAACTTTAATCAACAGTTTCACTAATTGACAGATAATTTACTCAGAATATCTCAACTTCCAGATTTCATGGCTCTTAGCACCATTGACAAGTCTACATATAATCCATAATTCAAGGGTTTGTAGATGGAAATATACACTTCAGAAAAATTGATAAGACTTTTGCCAACACAAATCTTACTTGTTGCGTGTTGATTTTAGCTATATGATAAAACACTGAATCATAGATATATGTTGATTCTATATAGTAACTCTAAGTTAGTTGAAAGTAGCACTTACTTAAAAGAATTACAAAGGCTGTTTAAACTTTATACATGATTCCAGATATAGCCATCGAATTATCTAAATTCTATCAACTTTAAATAAATTTATTCAAATTAGGTGAAAAAGATAAAAAAAAATTGTTAAGATACTACGATCAAAGTCACCGTAAATTGTATTCTCAAAGTGACAAGTATGATTGAGATTCAAACTGTCCATATATATATGTTCAATTTTTTTATCATACATGCACGTTGATATTAATCTATCAACTATAACACGTATATCTTATTTATTCACTAAATTTTATTTCAATGGCTGGTTGTGTAATTTTCACTTATCAGTTATTCCACGCATCTTGTCAAAATTTGTACCACATGTAAAGTTTCATCATTTTCGGATATCCACGTGAATCGAGAACAAATTTTGAAAAGCAATCAAGATAAATATAAGCAATTTATAGTGTCAATTGTGTGTTAATAAAGGATTGAATTACAAATACAATATAAAGAATCAATTCTTCAAATCATCAAAAAAAAAAAAAATAAAAAAAAAAAAATAACCAGGGAAACGATTTACTATTAATTTTTTTCGCCAAAATCTACAAAATTAGAAACTTTCTTATGCACGTTAATGCCACCCATTTTCTGTTCGCGCACATTGAGATCAAAAGAGTGTTTTAAACATCCTTTCAAAAACAGTTAAATATGGACTAAAATTCCTTTACATTAAATTCCCTCCTAATCATGCTTTTAAACTGTTTGACTGGATCCATTTATAGAACAATATTCATTAAATGTTTGCATCTCTTCTAACTGTTGCCCTTA
Source organism: Phaffomyces thermotolerans (assembly GCA_003707215.2). Taxonomy (NCBI): domain Eukaryota; kingdom Fungi; phylum Ascomycota; class Saccharomycetes; order Phaffomycetales; family Phaffomycetaceae; genus Phaffomyces; species Phaffomyces thermotolerans. Next base: position 191,806 of record PPNJ02000007.1, on the reverse strand, counting down.
CACTCACTCAAGCGTTAGCAGGCCCAATTCCATCAAAAGGAGGTATTCAATTCACTAAAAAAGATTCAGTTGGGTGGGATTATCAAAATGATATGCTTAGAGGTGTTAATTTAGGTGGTTGGTTTGTTTTAGAACCATTCATCACCCCATCTTTATTTGAAGCTTTTGGCACTGATGAATCTCAAATTCCAATTGATGAATATCATTATACTAAAGCTTTAGGTAAAACTGAAGCTAAAAATCGTTTGGAACAACATTGGTCAACTTGGATCACTGAAACTGATTTCAAAAATATCGCTAATGCCGGTTTAAACATGGTTCGTATTCCAATTGGTTATTGGGCTTTTATTCAATATTCTACTGATCCATATGTTTCTGGTCAAGTTGAACATTTAGATCAAGCTATTGGTTGGGCAAGAACTTATGGTTTAAAAGTTTGGGTTGATTTACATGGTGCTCCAGGTTCTCAAAACGGGTTTGATAACTCAGGTTTAAGAGATCAAGTCAATTTCTTAGAATCTGAAAATCTAGATGTAACTTTAACTGCCTTACAAGCTATTTTCAACAAATATGGTGCTGACTCTTATAAAGATGTTATTATTGGTATTGAATTAATCAATGAACCATTAACTCCAGCTTTAGATTTGAATTTAGTTAATGACTTCTGGAAATGGGGTTATGGAAACTTGAGATCTGTTTCTTCACAGAACGTTGTGATTCAAGATGGTTTTACCGCTCCAAACTATTTTGATGATAAATTCACTGTTGATGAAGGTTATTGGGGTGTTGTCATTGATCACCATCATTACCAAGTCTTTTCAACTGGTGAACTATCAAGAAACATTGATGAACATATTGGAGTTGCTTGTAGTTGGGGTGATCAAGCTGCTTCTGAATATCACTGGAATATTGGTGGTGAATGGTCTGCTGCTTTAACTGATTGTGCTAAATGGTTAAACGGTGTGAACCGTGGTGCTCGTTATGATGCTACTTTCCAAAGTGGTTCTTGGTTAGGAAGTTGTGAAGGTTCTCAAGATATTTCAACTTTCTCTGAAGAGAAAAAAGCTAATTACAGAAGATACATTGAAGCTCAACTAGATGCTTTTGAAAAGGGTAATGGTTGGATCTTCTGGACCTGGAAAACTGAAACTACTTTAGAATGGGATTTCCAAAGATTAACTGCTGCTGGTTTATTCCCATCTCCAGTTACTGCTAGAACATATCCTGGTCAATGTTCTTACTAGTGAATTTGTTTTTGGAGATTTGTTCTTTACTTCTTCTAGGGCCAGGTCAATATCTAATATTTTCAATACGGTGAAAGTAATTCACATGGGTTTTTTTTTTCAAAACGATACAATGAAATGGTTATGTTTTAGAGTGTATATTATAATAGTAAATGAAGTTATGTGTTTTATAGAGGTGTACTTTTATTGTATGAAATACTGCACTCTTCACCATTATCAATAAGAATAGTTTTGAATAAGAAATGGTTCTGGTACTAATTATTTAGTTGTATCATGATAATTATTTTCACATTTAATCATTTATGAATTCAGGAAGGTTTTATCAACAATTAGCTGTAAAGTCCACAAGTCCAGTATTTTCTTTTCCGATAACGAAAATGCATCCAGTTTATAAAAGCAAATTAAAAAAAATAATTTTAAACTTGATTTGTTTAATAACTTTACTAATTCAGTTCAAATTCTCAATGTCTGATTTATTCGTCGATATTAAATTGCCAAATGGCAAAACATACAAACAACCAATTGGGTTATTCATTAACAATGAATGGGTTCCATCTACTTCCAAAATTTCCGCAATCAATCCATCAACTGAAGAGGAAATAGTTAAATTTTATGCAGCTGATGAAAACGATGTCAATAAAGCTGTTCAAGCTGCTAGAAATTCTTTTGAAGATACATGGTCTAACACATCTGCTATTGAAAGGGGTGAACTGTTTTATAAACTAACTGAATTGATTGAAAGGGATGCTGATATAATCGCTGCGATTGATTCTTTAGATGCAGGGAAACCTTTTGAATCTAATTCAAAAAGTGATTTAGAACAAGTCGCTGAAATTACTAGATACTATGCTGGTTATTCTGATAAAATTAAGGGAAATTATTTGGAATTAAATTCAAACAAATTTGCAATTGAAAAACAATGTCCATATGGTGTCGTTGCATTAATCGTTCCATGGAATTATCCAATTGCAATGGCTTCATGGAAATTACAAGGTGCTTTAATTGCAGGTAACTCCGTTGTCATCAAACCTAGTGAACATTCATCCTTATCGTTGCTATACTTTGCAGAATTAATTAAAGAAGCAGGATTCCCACCAGGTGTCGTTAATGTTATTTCAGGTTATGGTACAACTGCTGGAGCTGCCATGGCGAAACATTCTGATGTTGATAAGATTGGATTCACAGGAAGTACAAAAACAGGACAAATCATTCAACAATTAGCAACATCTAATTTGAAAGCAGTTTCTTTGGAATGTGGTGGGAAATCACCATGTGTTGTTTTTGAAGATGCTAATATTGATGAAGCTGTTAGGTGGTCAGCATTAGGTATTTTTTATAACAGTGGACAAAATTGTACTGCAAATTCAAGAATTTTAGTTGAAGAGGGAATTTATGATGAATTTGTTAAGAAATTCAAACAACATGCATTAGAAACTTGGATTGTTGGTGAACCGTTCTCTGATGGTGTTACTATGGGTCCATTGATTAACAGTTTACAATACGAAAAAGTGACAGGTTATATCAAACATGGTAAAGAAGTTGAGAATTTACAAGTATTAATGGGTGATGAGCCAGTTATTCAAAAAACAGGCTATTACGTTAATCCAACAATCTTTACTAATGTCACTGAAGATTCTAAATTATACACTGAGGAAATATTTGGTCCAGTTGGTGTAATTACCAAATTTAAAGGATTTGAAGATGGTTTGAAAAAAGCAAACAATACAACTTATGGTTTAGCTGGATCAGTTTTCTCAAAAGATATTAAAAAAGCTCATAAATTTGCAAATGGGGTTCGTGCGGGTGTTGTGATGATTAATTCAAGTAATGACGAAGACATTAGATGTGCTTTTGGTGGGTTTAAAATGAGTGGAATTGGTAGAGAATTGGGTCTTCCTGGTCTTGAAGCTTATACTCAACTCAAGACCATTTATGTTAATTTGGAAGATGATGAAATTTTAGGATCTAAATATTAAAAAGATTTGCATCATTGCTATTCTTCTGAGAAATTTATTGTATATTAATCTAATCCATGTTTTTTTTTTTTTTTTCCTTTTCGTACCTCGTACAAATTTTTTGATTGTTTTTGGCAAATACGGGAAAGACCTTTTTGTAAATTAGACACATATTTCTAGAACTTTACAGACTTTCAATTTTATTAGCAAAAACAAGTTTCAAAATTTCAATTGTTGGGTCACTTTCCACTTTCTTTCCGAATATTACTTGCTGTTCAGTTTTTGTGTAATTTCTAACACACAAGTTTTTGATTAGAAATTTGACACATTTCTTGAACACTTATTAAAGAACAAAAAGGAACTCACGGGTTCACTCAATTATACTATAAAATACTTGATTTTATCCCATTTATTCAGAATATACTCATTCACATTGATTCCTGTTGAAAATATTCAAAAAATACTATCGATATAACCGTAAAATCCACAATTCACCATTTATTAGAATGTTTGAACCACTTACGGACCTGCTTCTATTCATCTATCATTCACAGTACAAAGGGTATGAAATATCATACAACGAAATGTCTTCTTCAATAGTGATCATACTCATATTATTCATCATATATCTCATTCTTTCAGTTCTTGTGTTGATCACTATTCTTTTTATAGTCAAGTTCTACAGATGTCCAATGACGGATGAGGAGAAGCTAGAAGATGATTCAACTGCAAATATATCAGTGCAAAGTATACCATTTGGAGAAAAATCAGCTGTTTTCAATGACTTTGAGGTATTGGAAAAACAACTGATCTGAAGTTGGTAAATTTCAATTCACTTTGAAAGACGACATTTCAATTATTCAAGCACAAATTGCTTCAAGTTTTATGAATTCAGTTCAGAGGTTGATGAACTGGGCTCAAGTATATTTAGTCGATCATTGATGACATTCAGCATGAGAAAGAACAGATTTGAAGTTGATAAATTTCGTTCATTGATTCTCAATTTTTAAGAAGAAGCTGGTTTATATATGACAACAGCTTCAGTTATTCATTCATTTCATTAAATTAACAAGACATTATCAATCTTGATTCGTTAATCATTCCACTCATTTTTAATAACCTAATATTTATATTTCATAAAAAAAAAAATTTTCTCATTCCTTGCTTTGTAGAGATAAATATTTTGTTTTCCATTTTTCACTCGTCTCTAAAGCTGAGTTCAAACTTTTCTTCAATTCATCAATATGTTTTTCCATATTGATTAATGTGGTACTATCAGGTATTGTTTTCTGATTAAATTGTTTCAAATCAACTGCCGTGATGAAATCATAAAATTTATCTAAAGATTCAAACAAGGGTTTTTCAATCTTATCAAAGGGTATTAGTACATCATCTTCCCTCGATGATGCCAAAACTTGGTTTTCAAAACTTTCAAAGAAGAAATTTGGAGTTACTGGTAAATCTTGTTCATTTTCATTAATTAAATTCAAATAATTAAGTAGGAAATTTAAAATCAATAGAGATCTCTTCTGTTCATCTAATAATTTTTCGATTTTATTTTGAAGTATGATTAAATTATTCTCATTTATAGTATTTGTAGTATCTTTATGGTTTTTCACTCTATTGTTATTTGTGATTAAACGATCTTGCAACTCCTGTATTAATGCTTTTTTCCTATTTGTTTCAACCTCAAATTTCTTTTTGATTGATCTTGTTAATCTTTTCTCAAAAATAAGCGATTTTTCTAAATTTGAATTCTCTTTATCCAAATATTGAAGTTTTTCTATCAAGACTTCATGTTCATTATATATTGTTTTGAATTTATTCGATGAAATGTCTTGATCATTCTCAAGTTTTTCAATTTGATTTCTCAATTGTTTGATAGAATCATCCTTTTTGGTTAGTTGTTTTTGTAAGGTATCTTTATCAACTTTAGATTTATCCAGTTCTTGCAAAAGTTGATATATAGTATTTATCACCAATTTGTCATTGGAATAAATATCTTTAGAGTCTATCAACTCTTCATTGTCTATTGTACTAAACTTTAACTTTATCAGAGAGTCTTCATCATTGTCATGAAAGTAACCTTTTGCATAAAGTGCAGAGTTTATTAGATCAGAAGCCTGCTCGATTGAAGATTTGTCCTTTTCTGACATTCTGCACTAATGAAACAGAAATTGATTGGAAGTTTATCTCTTTATAAACAAAAAAAAATAAACAAAGAAAAAAGCGTGAAATTATCTGGAAACCGGAAATTTCCTAATTTGGAATCAAAATCGAAAACAGAGAGTTGTGAAGAGATCCATTGATTTGCTTTGAGAGATCCCACTTCAATTGAGATTTTTACATTAGAGAATTGCCATATATACAATTGAATTACAATAACCATCTCTTTTGTTTTTTTCTAATCAAAACTCCATTTATTAAAATTTAAAAATACTAATGGCAAGATACTCAATATCCTAGCATAATCAACTAATAAACCAGTTGTGAGGAAAACATAAAAAAATCCAAAAAAAAAAAAAATCAATATCGTTTCTAACATATTTTGGGTTTGTTTTTCTTTCTTTTCTTTATAAAATCATTATAACATGCCTAACACCATACACTCATTTCACCACAACTTTTCTCTCCTTCACGTTTGAATATTCAATATAATCACAACAAGAATACACGTTCCTGGTAAACGTTTAAAACAAATCTAATGGTGGTCGTCTTCTGGTTCTTCTAAAACGAACCATTCTTCAGCAGCTGGTGCACTACCTTCGGCAGCAGATTCAGCTTGAACTTCAACTTCAGCAGCTTCGTATTCACCTAATTCGGTGGCAGCATCGACTTCTAAAGCTGGGATTTGTGGAGCAACTGGAGTTTTCCAAGGTCTAACGGCAGATTCAGCATCTTGAGCAGAGATTGGAGTTGGTTTGAAAGCTTTCAATTCTTTGACGTATAATTCTTGAATAGCGTTTCTTCTAACTGGCGCAGCAGAGAAGGCTCTAGCAGCAAATCTAGTAGTTGATTGTCTGGCAATTGCGAACATTTTAAACGTGATTTAGTTGACTTTAATTAAGGGTGAAATCGTCAATTATTTTTTATTTTTTTTTCGAAACTTTTCCTGAAAAAAAAACGGGATCTCTGGTAGGGTCACTTAAAAACTTCTATTTTTCAGAAACACTTTCATTGGTTCACAGATTCATAATGTTTATTTGTTCTTGAAGATGGGACGTTTCTACTGTGATTATTGTCAATGTATGTGACTGAATACAATGCCTTATGTGTTCTTTACTAACCTCAATTCACAGTATACCTTACCCCAGATGCGGCAAGTGTTCGAAAGAATCATCTTACAGGTAGAAATCATGTCAAACTAGTGTGTGATTATTATGAGAAACAAGCGAAAGAACAAGGACTATGGCACGATCCAGGGCACAACTACCAACCAACTTCAGATGTTTTGTATAAGGGCATTCCTGGCTCTGAATCAACTCGCAAAGATTTGGATTATTATTATAAATTAAGTGATTCAAAGTTGTTACCTCATCCTCATTCTTTACCAAATTTACCAAATCCTCCTTCTAAAATCCTTCGTGACACAATACCCAATATAGTGACTGGCTCAAGTTTGAAAGTCACGAGATAATTATCGAAATAGTGTTTTTTTAAAGCGATTCCAAAACTTCTCACTACCTCTAAGATCTAAGATCCATCATCGCTTAAAACTGCTGATATCAAATGTACTATATAATCCATAATCCAAAGTTCTGCTTTAATTGTATAAATTGTTTTTTTTTTTTTTTAATTTCTTTGGTCCAATTTGAAGGTAAATAAACCTGTAAGGTATATAACAGTACCCTATCATATGATTAAATCACACATATCAAGAAATCAAGAAAGGTTATATATATACAACCCCCCGTTTTGAACGTTTAAGAAAACTTGTAATTCAATAAATGAAGAAAGTGATGATACTTAGAGTGAAATTTTTAGAAATTTAACTTGTATATTAAGTAGAATATCAAATAGATCTTTTTGACTTAGAATTTAGTTAATCCCCAATTGAATTTAAAAAATTGTTTGAAACACTAGTTTTTCTTTTTTTATGGGATCTTGTCTTTGTAGCAACTGGTTGACTTGTATAATAATGACTTAATGAAAATGAATCTTCAAAATTCTCATCATTATCCTCTTCTTCAATAAGTCTTTTTTTACATGATGATTCTTGGAATGGGCTCATTAAAATGGAATCTTGAGTTGGGTTTAATCTTAATCCTGAAAGCTGATGTGTGATTTCAATGGGTTTTAGAGAAATTGGTGATCCATGAACTGATGAATTCACAATAGTTTCAATAAGGTTAGAATCTTCCCTTTCTACAGATCCTTTTATCTTGATGCTATCCAATTCATCATCAACTGAGAAACATTTCTCTAAAGTTTTCTCAAAAAGTAATGATCTGTATTGGGTCTTAATCCCTTCATAATTGGCATAAGATGGTCCTTTTAAACCAAGGACAAATGTTAAAGCAACAACTGAGCCTTTAGTTATTATCTTTCCTTTGTTTAAAATTCCTTCTTCGTCAAACTTGAACTTGCTAGAGCATTTTAAAGGCTTTGAAGAACCAACTGAGTTTATTGGTTCCTCAGTAATAATGAATAGATTATTCTCAAATAGATATGAAAGTGTATCAACAACTATTGAAATATTATTTTTTTCAATTCCCATCATGTCACAAATTTCATGAACTGAACCAGGGAGATATTTTTTATTGAATAACTTAACTAACTTTCTGATATTTGTTAATAACTGAAGATTTTCATGTAAAGGTAAAGACAGAGCCTTAGAACGACAAGAAAAGCAAATAATTTTAGCTGCTCTTTGTGATCCATAACAAAGAATATGCTTGTGAAATCCACACTTTGAACAGTTTAGTAATGCACAATCTATCTCTTTTGTTGATCCACATTCACATTGAATGTTATCATATGCTTGAGTTGGTCCAACTTCGTCTTGAGAAGATTGTAAAAATGATTTCAACATCGCTGTGGTCTGGCTTTGTTCTTCAACTTTTGAACTAATAAGTTTATGTTGTGTATGAACTGCGATAGGAACTTTTTTTGGTAATTGAGGAATAGCAAAAGGATCTATTTCAGTTATATCTTTATCTTCTTGAGTAGTTGTAGAAGTTAAAACATTCAATTGAACATCATGAATACCGGTTTTAAATGATCCTGCGGAAAGTTCTGATGCAGAAAGATTAGTCTTGATTGTAGCGAGAGTATCAGAAGAAGCATCTTTGAATAGAGGTGGTTGATAATCTTTTGGACAATCATCATTGAATAAAAATCTCATTGACATAAACTTCTGTTCAGGCAAGGGATCTAAACTTTGAGTAATTATTATGAATCTTCGCATTAGCTGTTGTAGCATTTTTCTTGAATCTAATAATGAAATTGTGGAGGATGAATCATTAACATCGAGTTTAATCTCATCATTTCTATAATCAAAATAGAAATTGTAGACCTCCTTCAAATTATTGGGATTCACCTCATCTAAGAATATAGAGAAACTTATGCATTTTAGAAAACCTTTCTTAATAGCGTCTAAAGCGCCTTCATTGATCCAGCTCAAAAACAAATCCACTTGTGGTGACTTGCCTTTTATTAAAGTTTTCACTCTAATACTTTCCAGTTTACTTCTTTCATCTTGTGGATCATAATCTGGTTGAAATTTGCTAGGAACAAATCTTTGATCAGCAAAACTATCGTCTGAAAACAACCCTCTTAGAAAAGCTATACAACCAAATGACATGGTTAACATTGTCTGTATTAATTTATGTGATTGTTCAGTGGATATCGAGACCTTGGTCTCTGTATCAGTTTTTGATTTTTGTAAAGTTGACATTATCTTTCCTCTTTATGGTAAAACCTTGGTTGAAGCAATGGGAATTATTCAGTTTATATACTACTTTGATAGCCGCTGAGGAAATCTATGAGGTTTTCAAGATGAGGTTATTAAGTCTTTTTAAATCATTTCTGTGCAAGCGCCTTGCTGAAACATACGCTTTCCAGTCATTCTCTTAATTGTGTTTATAATATATTGAGTTTTAAGTAACTGATTACTTAGGAATATATTAATCCGACTTTAAACTTCTAAATTAACTCTTTCATCACGATCATTTTTACATTGTGAAGGTTCGATGCCCGGGCACTGATTTAAGTAAGAAAACACCAGAGTTTTCATAATTCACAAAACTCAAAGAATCATTTTTCAATTAACCATCAAGCTGGGCCCATATTTATATAAGACTTCACAATGGTAAAGGGCTCCTCTAAGTCTACTTCAGTTGGAGTTCCTCATGCACTTGATTTCAAGCCATTGCCACTGCCGCAACTTCCAGTGCCTGATAGAGATGATGATGACGACTTTGTTCATGAGTTTACTAGAAACGATCTAAGGGAATTAATTCATTTAATCACACAAGAACTGAAGTTAAAGGGCACAAAAACTCCATTGTTACTATTGGCTTTTCGTCCTAGATCACTAGATACAGAACTAAGCCAGTTTCTTGAAATGGTCCTACCGGCCGGGAAAAAACTAGCTAAAACATCTATTATAGAAAGTCAAATTAAAACCACCAATGAATTTACATTAATTTCCTGCCTCAAGTACCTATGGGCAAGACTTCCAACTAACTCTATTATCGGCTGGGATGCTTACGAATCGTTTAGGAATTTGGAAGAGAAAGAACAGTTCCCAAAAAAAGCTTTTTTAGAATTTATGCCTCAATGTCTTTCATCTCCATCTCATGCTTCTATCGTTTATGATTTTCTAGATTTGATTGTCTCAATTGCTGCTAACTCTAAAGATAATCAAATGAGTGGAAGAAAAATTGCTAAAATGTCTGCGATTTGGGCTTTCCAAGGAATATCATCTCAATCGGAAAATACTTCAACTACTGGCGGTCATGATTTTGGTTCAGGTTTACAAAATTGGTTACCAGCTGCTAATGCAATGTTTCATTTACTATTGTCATTCCTAAGATCAATGTTGCCTGATGATGATTCAACGAAATTACAACTACCAAGAACATTACATGCTTTATTAGCGAGTAATTCATACCCTCCACCTGATATCACATACAATTCTTCAACATTGGTTACTGTTCCACTTGTTACTATAAAGACTAATAAGTTCTCTAATTCCCCTATAGAAATGCTGAATAAAGTTCCAAAATGTTTTTCATTCGAACATTCTGATCAATTTCAGGCAAAAGAAGATTACGCATTATTGAAATCATTGTGCAAAAATGATGAAAACATTATTAATAAGTTATCTGGAGAATCTAAAAGAATCATACAACTATTATCTCAGTCAAATAAAGCAACAAGATTATCGCCAGGGTGGCCTTCTCAAAGCATTTCAAATATTCCATCGAGTCAGGTTGAAAATAATGTTCAAATTTCAAGAGTCTCGATTGATGATTATTTTATTTGGGCTTGGCTTTCAAGCATTTCATTTGAACAACCTAATTTGAAGAAAAAACTTTTTGGTAGATCACTGATCTTAGAGGTTGTTTTTGATGGTTTCAAAAAATGGGTCATCATTGAAGAAGTTGGGTTAAATTTTAAAGCTCAAAATTTAGTACCTGATAAGCCAAAGATTAAAAAGACCATCCAAGCACAGTATAAATCAATGTTAGAAGATGTACCAGAAAATGTCTCTGACTTTAAAAAGACTTCAAAAAAATCAAAGGAATCAAAGGAAAAGGAAAAGAGGAAATCAAGCAAATCGTTCTTGAAAAAGCTTAATCATAAATCAAATCAATCTCTTCCCCCTGTTCCTTCTCCCATTGCTAATAAGATAACATCAAAACCACAAGTTCAGAATCCCGAATCTAAAATTTCATATGCTCCAATAGCTTTGCCAGAGATCGAACGAGAACAGTACAGGCTATCCATTCCTTTGGATTCTTTCAATCTTGAGAATATACCAAATTCCTATCATTCTCCTCAACAAAATGACACTTCACTGCAATACAAATCACTAGCCCCACCATCAAGAGAAATACTACATTCCAATAATTTACAAATTTTTCAACAATATGACCAAGGTTTCAATTATTGGTCAAGTATAGAGCCTGAAGACTTGGAGTATCAAGAAAAGAAATATAATGTTAATGGGAATATTTGCTCCTCTAATAATCAATATAATTCTAATGAACAGCCTTACGATGATGGAAATTATGCTAATGCAGAAGGTAATTTTAATGAACAATCCAACCCCAATGAACATTACCGCTCTAATGAAAATTATGATTACAACGAACAGCATGAATCTAATCAACAAACCCTTCCGCAAATCAATTCTAATAATCAACCATCTTCTAAAATTGAAGAAACTATAGATGATAAGGACGTTCCAGTTCCTGATCAAAAACCATATACATATAATTATACTCTAATATCTAGTACTCAATTCAATCATAATGGTTCATCTGACTCATATGAACATCTTAATGATATGGTTGATGAATTGTCTTTACAAGTTAATCAAGTTGAATCAAAATTAGGTAAAAATAGCAATGCACATAAAATAGCAACTCGACTTCCAAATCAACTTCAAGAACCCATTCAAAATACACAATCATCTAGACCACAAAGTCAAATTTATGAACCTATTCGTTCTCCACAACAAAGGCAGAAAATCAATTCACCAGATGCTATTCAAACGAAGCCAGTGTTATCACCTATTCAAACTCAAAAACCTTCAAGACCTTTATCGACTGCTACTCTAACCAGAAAAGCACCAACTCAATCTAAATCTACTATGGATGAGCGTGATTTTGAACCTGAATCAAGCGTTTATGCAAGTTCCAGTGTTTACGGTCCTACTCCTTCTGTTATTGAGGATGATGATTGTGTCAAACCATTCAATGCTGCTGATCAGAGAAGTTCCATGATTGAAGACGTTGAAAATTATTTAACGAATAATGTCATCAATGATAAGAAACGTGAAACACTTTTTTCAGAAACCAGTTATAATACTGCTAAAACTTACTATCATGAAGAAGAAAATGAGAACAGATTATCTGCTGATTCTACTAAATATCCTGAAAGCATCATTGATACATATAGACAACCTTCTGTTTATACTTCCAACGTGAAAGTTCCTGAACCTAAAAAAGTTGGAACCACAGATAAAATTCCAAGTGATTCAAGTTTCAATAATATTGGTTATATTCCTGATACTGCTATGACTGATGAAGAACGAAGATCTATTCCAGTGCCATCACAACCAAGATCCCCATTGGCTAAAGCTGCTTCTCTCAAAGTTGATGAGTCTGATCTACCACCTCTTCCACCTCCAAAAACTCTACTACCAGAAGTTCCACAGCCTAATCTACAACCACCAGCTAACCAATATGAACAAAGTGAATACAACCAGTCTGATTCTTTGATTGAAGATCAAAATTACAAAACTCCATCACCTTCATTTTCTGCAATACCTCCACAGAATTTACCATACGATCATACTACTATTTCCAAAACTTTTCAATCCCCACAACTAAAAGACATGAATCTAATTCCGGACGAATCTGTTCAGAAGAAATACACCAGAAAGGTTCCGTCATCTATTTTACAAGAACCTCAACCGAAATATGAATCAAGAAGGATTTCCCAACAAGAAACAATCCTATTGAACAGAAAAAGTCCTGAATCTGACCTACAACAGCATCAGTATCAATCAGTTCAATTAAATAAAAAAGGTCCCGAACATGATAGAAGAAGTCCTGAACCAGTTATTCAACAGTATCAAGAGAATCAACCTATTAGAAGAAGTCCGGGACACGGACAATCTCCACCACAACAGCAAGCTCAATTCTATAGAAAAAGTCCTGAATCTGTTTTAGAGCCATCTTCTCAACCACAGAAAATTTCAGCTCAACTTTTTGAATCTGTCAATCAACAGGCAATAGCATCAACTAATTTCAATAGAAGAAATCCAGAACCAGTGAATTTATCACCATCTCAACAACAACAACTGATGAATAGAAGAAGTCCCCATAGGGCTACACAAGAGCAGAAAGAATACGCTACTTCAAGTTCGGTTATTACACCTGCTGCTTCAGCTTCTAATCCTTCTTCAATACAGGATCCAGATTATATTCCACCTCAACAAGTTATTAATTCAAATTTACAGCCATCCAATGGTGAACGTTATAGAAGTCCACAAAGATTCAATGAAAACTCAACTCATCCACAGCAACGAACAGCTCATTCACCAAGTTCCGATGTTAATTCAAGACAGGGTTCACCTTATAGAACATTTGGTTATCCAACTCATATGCCTCAACACCAAAACAGGTCGTCACCACAATCAAGTGCATCAACTGTATCATTTACAGGAAAACGTAGTAATACACCTCAAGGAATAAAATCTCCAGCCAGCAAACGTTCCCAATCGCCATCAAAACCACCAGGATCAAAGGTTAATCATCCACTGCCTCAACAAGGTTATCCACCTCAAGGTTATCCACTACAAAACTATCCACCTCAAGGTTATCCACAGGGCTATCCACCTCAAAACCACCCACCTCAAGGTTATCCACAGGGCTATCCACCTCAAAACCACCCACCTCAAGGTTATCCACAGGGCTATCCACCTCAAAACCACCCACCTCAAGGTTATCCACAGGGCTATCCACCTCAAGGTTATCCCCAAGTTAAAGGTAGTTTTTCACCCAAAGATTATTTTCTTCCACAAGGTTATCCTCCTCAAGGTTATCCTCCACAAGGTTATCCCCCACAAGGTTATCCTCCACAAGGTTATCCTCCACAAGGTTTTCCTCCACAAGGTTATCCGTGGTATCCTCCACCTCCACATGGCTATTATCCACCACCTAGTGCTTCTGGTCAAAATGATAATAATAAATCTATAAAAAGTGATATTAATTTAAGTTCAATTCCTACTGCTACTGTTCCAAATAAGCTACATGGTCGTACAAATAACAATGCTGATAAGAAAAATATTAGAAATGCATTAGTACAAGGTGATTTTGGTATCTGATTATGTTTTTACGCTTTCAATATGAACTCTTGTATATAACTAGAAAATCTAGTTTTAACGTACTTTTTTTACTTTATAAATTAATGTTTGATAATTTTGAAACTTGAATGTTAGAGTATCTCGCAACAAAGGAAAGATCTCTAGACGTTGTAATTTTTCAAGACTCCAAACTGTATACTAAGTTATTTCTTTTGAAGTTCGAGGCTCCAGTTATTCATAATTCAACCGTGTTTTTCTTAAAAAAAAATTGGTGTCAGTTCTGCATAAACTCGCATATTCAAGTGAACTTTGTTTACAGAACTTTATATTCTGTTTTAAATCACAAAAGAATTTTGATGAAAAGAGAGGCTTGTTGAACGCATATTAAGACTGGCAAAGAATCTGAAAGTTTGTTACGTCTATTAATTGTTTCATCAATATTCAAGGGTTAGATCCAGCTATCAATCCCCAAACTCCGCTTGAAACAATTTTCAAACACATATTGGACATATTGACTATACTTACTTTCTGTGTTTTAAATTGATAAAAAAACCACAATAATTAAATCATTTTATTCAGCTGAAAAGTATTCAAGTTACCTGAAATCAAAACGCTCGCTTCAAGGAACCGTTAAAATGATGAAACATAACTCTATATTGTCCCCACCAATTTCACCTGAACCAAAACCAAATTCTCAATGGTTCTTCAACTCCACTTCAGAACTATCAATCCCACCAATTGAAGTTGTCCTCAATAATGAATCAGAATCTAGAGGAAAGGATGTTGGACCAAAAATGCACATTTTACCTTTAGATACCAATATCAAAAGATATCAAAGATTTTTAGCTGGATATGGAATTAGATTAACTCATAGAAAGGAAACCAAAAGTAAAGGGAAGAATGTTGTGGAGAAAGCTTAACCAAGAATCAGAACTACGATAACGACCTTCTCTCCCACATCTTCATCTTCATCTTCATCTTCATCCACTGGTAGTGAAATTGAAAAAAACTTAGCACGAATCGAACCAGCTCATGAATACCTAACAAGATCTAAAAAGCTAAAAGATCCAAATCCTAGTTCTCCAAAAAATATGAACAAAAAGTCTAGAACAGGAATTCTAGTGAATAGAACTTTCAAGTCTATAGAGGACTTTTTACAAAACGGTACAGTTCAAGATGTTAGAAACCTTCTAATTGAAGAAGTTCCAGATTTACAACCAGATTTGAGAAAAGTTAATGTTCGAAACATTTTGAAAAAAGTAGATTTATTGAATGTCAAAACCCTGAAAGAAGAAGGTTTAGAGTTGATTGAAAAGAATGAACTACCAATTGTCTATTACTTGAATTTATCACCTTTACAGTATTTTGATACTAAGAAAAGATATTTTGCAGAAAGAGCGAGAAAAAACTACCATTCATTGACTTTTAAGAAAATTGATGCACAAAAAGCTTGCAGAATTGATGTTAATAAAGCTTCAAAGTTGTATGAGATTTTTGAATTGGTACACAAAACTAATAGACCTTGAGTTCTGCTTTTACTTCTGAAACCAAATAGTGTTTTTTTCAATTCAAATGGATGATGATAAATAATCAGATAGATATCTTTGTCATTATTCAAACATCTGCATTTAGACGACCTTTATGGTGTTAATTTTTGTTGATTTTATGTTTTAGTTTTTTATAGTATATCATGACGAGTCTGGAGGTAATTTTGGTCTATTTCCTAGCTGGAGTATGGTTTTCATCTGTTCCTGTTCTTCCCTTTCTTTTAAGTAGCACATCACACTATATTTTATCGATTTATATAGATTACACTAAATTTAAATTTGAAAACTAGCTGTAGGTTATAGGTTGTAGGTTAAAAATATTATGTCATCAACATAGAGATTTTTAGATTTTGACATGGAAATTTATCATATTTTTATAACCAACAACGCTGGAAACTACAACATATCGATGGCTAAGACAAAGATAGTGACACTGAAGTTGTCTTCCGAACTGCTGAATAAATTTCCAGTTTCCACAACTACAAAGAAAAAGCACACATTAACGATCAAATCAGAAAATAATCAGCTTCAAACACCTAAAAAAAATATTGCACCAAAAATAAATGCAAAGAAATCATCACCAACTCCAGAAACTCCAGGTGTTGCAACTCCACAACCAGCTACTGTAAAAGCAACAAAAGATGAAAGAAAATTAGATAAATCGGGGAAAGCAGTAAGAAAATGGACAAAGAAACCATTGAATATACAGACATTCACTGGGTATTCTATTACATTTGAATCATGGAAGGGTGATGATGACAATGAAACTTCTAATGTCGTTAAAAAAAGAGAAGACAATGAGGTCGATAAAGAACTAAATGCTAAAGATGATTCTAAACCATTTCTGAAAATACAATTGAAATTAAATAATAAAACATTGACGCTAGATAAGAAAAAAGATGATGATTCAGGTTATGATTCAAAAGACCAATCACCAAGTTTAGAAGATGCTAGTTCGATAATCAGTACGCCTGAAGTTTCAACTGTATCGACTCCTGCTCCTTGATCAAACGAGCAGTAATACATATTATTATAATTTATCTTTTACATGAGGGTAATGTACTTATGATATAAACTAAATTCATTCAACTTAAAATATCATCAACAGTAACATCATTAGGAACTTCTAAAGCTTCTTTCCAAAACTTACTCAAATGTCTAGTACCTGAATCACAAGCAACAATAACTATATTTTTACCTTTAATTCCAGTAAATTTACATAACTTCAAAACTGCAACTGAATTGATAGCACTTGAAGAACCTAAAAATAAACCATCATTAACACTTAAAAATTTGGCCATTTTGATAGCTTGATCATCTGTAACTTTTATTGCATCATCTATAAACATTTCACCTTGCTTGAAATTATGAGTTATTCTATTAAGACCAATACCTTCGATAATAGTATCAACTTGATGTCTTCTTCTCGTACCTTCTTTTTCTTCATTAGTGTACATAACGCCATATTTAATCCTATTGAAAAATCCACTTCCTTGAGGATCAGCTAAAATAGTAGTGACATTTGATGATTTTTCTTTTAAATATTTGGAAACACCAGCAATAGTACCACCAGTACCACAACCTGCAATAAAATAATCAACTTTACCATTCAATTGTTTATAAATTTCAGGTCCTGTAGTTTTGTAATGAATTCTCCAATTGCTATCATTCTCGAATTGATCTGCAAAGACACCATTTTGAGCTGATGTGTTATCGTTATTAAGTGATTCATTTGCCAGTTTTGCACTATTTACATATTGATTTGGATCAACTATTGAAGCAGGCTTAACTTTTTTCAATCCAACACCCAGAGTTCCAAATAACGCTAGTTTATCTAATGAAGTATCATCAGGTAAATGAATTTCAGCTTTATAACCTAATGAATTTGCAACAGTACCGATTGAAATACCAGTTGAACCTGAAGTGCCTTCAAATATAACATCGCCTTTTTTCAATTCACCAGAGTCCTCTTTATCTCTAATGATAGCTAGTGCTACTCTATCTTTAGCAGAGCCACCTGGGTTTAAGTATTCTAATTTAGCGTAAACGTTATTACCTGTAATTTTCGATAATGATTTGATTAAGATCATCGGAGTGTTACCAATTAATCCTTCAACACCTTCAACTGGAGGTGATAGTGCTGACAGTTTTTCAGTACTATGTTTATATTGAGAGTATGCCCATATGAGCGCAGCAATAGACACACCACAGGCACTTATTTCTTTCCAAGTTAAATGAGCCATAATATAATTGGGCCGTATGTGATGTCGACTTGTCCGAGTGTATTATTATTGGGGCCTTGATACACTTCTGATGTGATTTATGGGCTATAATATAAATAATAAATCAATATATTTACATAAATTGCCAACACTAGCTAGCTGTTAATGCTGTTAATATTATTGATATTAATCATATTGTAACTCATAATACCATTCATTTAATTAGCCTGTTGAAGCATGGCCCATAACCGCGACGGATTTATCAGTCGGATTGATATATACACTTACACATGAGCAACAGCCAGCAGCTAGTTTCTATAAATTTCAAAAAATATATACCAAACATAATTAATTGATCATATAAATAATAATATTTATATATTCATGATATAATATATTATAATATGATGTCGATGATTCAATCTATTAGCATGTTAATCACTTTTACGAAAAATGATATCTTATTATTACTACTACATAATTATAAAACCACGAGAGCCAATATTATTATTATATAACATTAATAATTGGCTAAGAGACGAGAATAGTTAATAATTTCACAATTAATGAGAGAAGAGATGTTGTCTTTTAAGTTTTGATCTCCAAGTCAATTCTGGTTTTGGAACTCAAAAAGCTAGAAAACTCGAGTGTATTCAAGGAAAACTAAGTTGAAATAATTCATGCAATTCAAAGAAGGTTTTATTCGTTTATTTTTTTTTTTTTATGTAGAAAAATTATAGCTTAAAAAATAAAGAAATAAAGAAAATTATAAAGTTTTTGATTAAATTATCGAACGTTGTATAATGTTTAAGAGCCACATAACTACGATATCCCCATTATCTACAAATACACAGCCTTTTCCTTCACTGACAAAGTTCAATATAACAGATGATAAGACGTCAGATGTCGTGATACCTAACAAATTCGGTGCTGTTCCAATATATCAAGACAAGGTTAAATTTGTTGATTTTACAAAGAATAATAGAGATGGGAACGTTAATGTTTCCAACTCAGACACCAAAAATGCCACAAATAATGAACAGAATGATTTGAAGAACTCAACTGAATACACATGCTCAAAATATGTTGAATTTAGTTCATATTTATTGAAAAACCCTGCTGAAAAATTATTTAATGTTGGTATTGTTGGATTTCAAAACTTACCAGACACTTCAATTGAACAAATATTGGATATTTTAATAAACGAAGGTGATGGATTGGAAGGAGAATCCGATTTTGAATGGAGTTATGTTGATGATGTTGATAATAAGGTGATTTTTTTCAAGTTTTTAAATGATGATTTGAATAATGCTAAAAGATTGAGTAAACTAGATTCATTGCAAAGTATAACTATCCTAGAAGAAAATTTGGTGTTTTCTCCAAATTATGGGCTATCGAAATATCTTTGTGATGTTTTAGGCGAAGATTTTAAAATTGAAATTAATATTGAATTAGTACAAGAAAAAATCGACAATCTAATCAAATTCAGTAATGCATCAAAATCAGTTGTGAATAAAGAAGATTCAGATTATGTTATTGATGAAACTGATTTAGTAGGCATTCCTGTGGATATTCTACCACAATTGAAAAAAGATATAAAAGATTTTAGATTAAAAGTGATTGAAATAGAAAAGAAGAAGAGAGAGAAGGAAAAACAAGATGAAATCAAAAGATCGAAGGCTCAGTTACGTAAATTGTTTGCTAACTCCAAAAAAGACTCCACTTCTATGGATATTGACGAAGACGATGATGATGAGGAAGAAGACGAAGACGAAGAAGATGGATTAACAGATGAACAATTCGAGGAAATGAGGTTAGAGAAGGAAAAAGCAATAATGATGAAGAGATATTCAGCTAAATTAAGCGTCGTGAAGGCAATTGAACGTAATAATCAGGAATTAATTAAACTTGAAGAAAAATTAAAGAATTATGAGAATAATCTAGATAAAACTATCAGACCAGAATATGAACAAGGTTTATTTAAACCATCTGGTGTTAACAGAGAATTAGAAGCTGAAAAGGATGCAATAGATAGAGAAAGGGTGAAAAAGGAACAAGAAGAACAAAAATTAGCTGAGCCAGTTGAAGAAGTTGTTCCATTCAAAGTTAGCATTAAACAAACCGAAGAAGACGAAGAAGTACAAGATACAGAGAACATGGAAGGCAAATTGAACGTTTCAGATGAGAAACTGGCAAGTGCATTAGAAGCCATTAAAGAGAAGATTGAATCTTATTTGGAAGAATTATTAGGTGTTCCAGATGAAGAATTAACCGAATACATTACCATGACAGTCCAAGATACGAAATCCAAGAGTTCATTGACTGAAGAATTGAAAGAAACTTTTGAAGATGATGCTGAAAGAATTAGTGAGTCTATTTGGAAGGATTTATTACAAGTTTTGACACTTGACTGTTGACTCTCAAACATACGATATGACCTTGTTCAAATGTCCTAAATTTGTACGTCAAAAATTTGATTCGCGATTTGCGATACGCGGAGCTTTAAATAAAACTGATTTTTCTTTATTGAATAATTCTTGCTAAATGTGAGTTGTATACTAAGTTCTATTTATGAGAGTATTTGAAACTTTCTCTTAATTTCAAACAAATTCATTTCAAAGAAGTTGAAGGTCTCATCAGCGTTTCAGATCTAAGACTAAAAAATAATCATACATATTTTAAAGTATAACTATGCAACTTTCCAAATGCAGTTATGAAACTTTGAAGGCACACAAAATTCTCTTTTAAAACAAAGTTTTTAATCCATTAAAAAAAAAAAAAAAAACTTTCAAATTCTAAACAAACTTTACCAAAAGAAACACTTTCATCTTCAACTATCGCCATATAGGCTGCCTTCTGATCAGATATATCCGATAAAGTCAAACATCTTCACATTTGAAAACACTTACATTCGCTTTTTTTTTTGGTTTTTTTGACTATTTTACACTGTCAATCAAATCCCTCCTTTTTTTTTTTCTTTGATTTGTTTCCCTTATTATTCCAATATAATAGTAAAACCAATATTTAAAAAAGAAAAAAAAAAGTTTTGGATACACATCTAACAAGGAGTCTAACAAAGAAAACGTTCTACTTATCCAATATCCAACTACAGTTCCTTCATTTATAACTGGGTCAAGTAAAGAAATTTTTTTAAAACTATTTTCAAGCATATATTATTGATCTTATTTGTGAACTTTTTAACGTGTTTTTCACCCATGAGAGTCTCAACTTTACTACTAGTGGCCCAAGTTGCAATTGCTGCTCCACTGAATTTCAAAGAAATATTTGATGGTAGTGAAGAATTAACAACCGTATCATCAATTTCAACAAAAAATCGTGGTACCACTACTACATCAAGTTTTTCCAACAAATTTACTCCAATAACAACTACTAGTAATAATGATGGTGACGACAATAATGATGACAAAAGAAAAACCACTTCTTCGTATTATAATTTTAAACCAACAACAACGGAAGGAGAAGATACCACAACTTTTAGTGCCTCTCCATTTGTATACACTCCATCAACTACTTCAACTTCAACAACTGAAAGGGATGATACATCAACCACTTCGTCAACTAGAGGTTTTGTTTTCCCAACTACTTATGATTTTGAAACTATAAACATTCCATCAACCACAACTCCAATTACGACTTCAACACCTACCATTCCAACACATACTACTGTATCTCCAGGAAGTCCTGCATATACCACAAGAGGAAGTAATTCTATCCCAACACCAACAACAACTAATGCTACAACTTCAAAAACTTCAAATACCTCTACCACAAGTCCAACAATCCAAACAACTACTTCAAAACCTCCCTTAGCGGCAGCTCCAGATCAAACAACTACCACTTCGTCAGGAGATACTACTACAATGGAAGGAAGCACCATTGAACCAACCAATACTGCTACCAGTTCTCCAACACCAGTTGCTGTTGAACCTTCAATTGATTACGTATCTACTAATCTTGAATCTGCTTCTCCTAAAGTCAGTGCAAGTTCTGCTAGCCCTATTCGTACTTCATCACCTTTATACAATGCTCCCACATCATTATCGTCTACTACTACTGATGTTGATACCACTCCAGATTTTGTTGCACCAACTCCCGAAGTTGCTACCACTACAACTACAGCTCCTACCATAACAAGTCCTTTAACTTTAAGTTCTGCTACAAATATTCTATCATCTACTCCAATTGTTACTCCTGGTACTGAAACAACAAATCAAAAAGGTACTGATACAGTCACTGTTGCGCCAACTATCACTACTCTAGATATTGATGAAAATACTACCACTGCTACTACCGATGATACAACTACTGATACCCCTATTACAAGTACTCCTCCTATTCCAGCTGAAACCACTACAGCTACTCCAGTTCATATTACTGAAACCACTCCAACAACAATCATTAGTCTAACTTCAGAGACTACAACAACTCCTTTAACAACCGAAGAAACTTTTTCTGAATCTGATATTGTTTCTCAATCAGTTGTTGAACCAACTACAACAGAAACTCCTGTTCTTGAAATCACTACTACTTCTGATTTATCAACTAGCTCAAATCCAGATCAACCAGTCACAACAACTATACCAATTGATTCAATTCCACCAGCTATTACACAAGAAACTTCAACAGTCGAGAAACACTCTTCTTCTGTTACTCCTGTTGAACCGGTTTCAAGTTCAATTGAAACTGAAACTTCATTCGCTGGCCCAATTCAATCATCAACTATTGGTGACCAAACCACTGACGTTACAAGTACTGCAATCGAATCTCAAATTCCGGGCCCTTCATCTAATGATGTTCAAGAGCCAATTTCCACTTCTGAAGTTCCTTCAACTACAATAACTCAAATTACTACAAAACCAACAGTTGGAATTGTTCCACCAAGTAGACCATCAACTTCTATAACAAATATTCCGAATACAATTGTTACCGCAACTCCAAAAACATCAAACTGGTTACCAACTTCAATTATTGTTCCTGTCACTAGTACTCTTACTGGTACCACAACTCAAGCTGTTCAAACCTCTTCATTACCACAAGCTATTACTCCAAATACCGTTGAGGAAATTCCATCAGATTACGTTATAATTACTATTGGGTTTAGAGATGTTTGGAATTATCCTTTTATTGTTAAGAATTCAATTGAAAGTGCACAGATTTTCGAATATTTACCACACGTTTTAAGTTACCCATTTGAATATTCAACATCTAATGTCAGTGTTTCTCAATTAGTTCCATTTACTGCATCTGGTGTTAGTTATATAATTACAGTTGCCCAAGTTTATTTCCCAAAGAGTGATGTTTCTGAATTGCAAAAATTAGTTCTAAAGTCAGATTCATCATTTTATCATAATCCTGATTCCACTTATAAACAATTAGCTGCATTGATTGATCCATCAATTCCATTAACCGGATTATCTTTGACTGCTGATTCTAGATCTGCTTCCTCTTCAACTTCAAATGGTATCTCAATTAATGCTGGTTCAATGGAGTACTCTCAATCTGATATTGCATCACAAGATTCTCCAAAGAGTAGCACCGGTAAAGTAATTGGTATTGCACTTGGTTCAGTCATTGGTGGTACCACATATATTGCATTGTTGTTACTAGGTGCAAGATATTACATTGTTAGAAAAAGAATTAGATTAGAAAGTGGGAATTCATCAACTCGTTCAAGTATTAATCCATCATCTTCAACTGATAGTCTCGGTGTTGTTTATGGTGCTGGTGTTGCAATGAGTGGTCGTTCCCATTCTCGTCAAAATAGTCAAATGTCACAGTTAGATAGTTTTATTCCACAGATTTCAAAACCAGTTGCTACTCAAAATTCTTTAGGTTGGGTTTAAATGTGTTTGTCTTATATGTTAGATTTTTCAAGGCCCAAATTCATACTTTTATACCCTATTTTTATTCTACAGATGAATTAAATTAAATTTGTCAATCATTGAACAATTATGTTTTTGTTTTGTTTTCTTTTATCATTATTATTTTTTCCATTATATGATATATATTATATATAAATGTGTATTTGTTTATATTTGTCTTTTATTGTTGTTTACTTTGGTCTGTATATTTTTAACCCAATTTTTTCTGGAATATAAACAAAGTATATTCCATTTCTTGTTTACTACATAATTTATTTCATTCCACTTTATAAATTACTCATTAAATCATTTCTATAAAAGATTCTCAGTGGCATCTAATTCATCCTCTAATGCTATCGAAAACCCTGTTTCATCTTTATCAGGGACATCCTCAACGTTACCATTACCGTTATTATCAGATGGCTGTTTAGCAGGACTTTTATCATTATCATTGTTATGTCTTCCACCGCTTGAACCTCTATGAGGTTTCAAAATCACAATCATAAATAAAAGTAGCACCACTAAAGACAACAATAAAATCAATTTACATTTCTGAGTTCTCTTCTGATACGTTGTTGCTTTATCTAATTGTTTTGATGCTTCATACAGTTCAATTTTAGTATTCTCAATATTATAATCAATTCTATCTAATATTGTACCTTGATCAATAATCATATTTTGCATATCTTTGAAAACCCTGGATACTTCCAAGACACCTTGTGCTAATTTCGTTATTTCTTGTTCTCTTTGACGAATTAAAGAGTCATTTATACTTGAACTTTGTTGTAAAATCGTTGAAGATTCCTTGATGGCTTCCCTTGAATAAGATTCTAATTCCTCAGTTTCTTCAGCCAATGCAGGATTATATGAAGAGTCAGTTGCAGTTAATTTCAAATTGTTAGGAGCTTTTTCAAATTCATCTTTCTTTAAGAATTTGATGTAATTATTTTGTAATTTTCTGAAATTAGATGAAAGATTTTGAATTTTTAAAGCGTATGATTTTTGCATATTATCGATTATGTTTAAATCATCTTTCTTCAACTGCGTTGTTTTATGAACTGCAAATTTCTTGACTAAGTTATCACACTTGAAAAAATGATTAGTTATGGTATAGTTCAATTTTTCAATTTCTTCTTCATCAGATGATCTATCATTGAACCCAGGCAACAAATTCTTCTTATACAAACCATTCAATTTATCCATGAGCTTGGTGATGTCGGCAATCTGCTCATCAATCTCCTCTGCGGTGTCTAAGAAAGATGGAGGTAATGGGTTATGATCTAATGCAACGCCATTATTATTTTCGAAACCGATTAAATTCTCTTCCTCGTCAATGTCAAATCTTGAATTAAATTTGCCAAACGTGTCACTATGATGAGGATATGTCCTTCTGTATGATAAGTATAGATTCGTTCTATCTCTGAACATCTTTGTATCTATTTATGGTACTAAGTCTTAAATGCGTTAAGTTAGGAAATTACTTGGAAAATAAACCCAAAAGGTGTCCGGATGTGTCAGTTAAACAAATAAAGACTAAAGACTCGAGAGTAGATGGGCCTACTGAACTTTGGATACAAATTTGATTTCTCATTGAAGTTCGTTATGAAAAGTGCTAGTTCGTATAATAAAAATTGTTTCAATTTCGTAGTTATTTTTTTTTATTCATTATATTTCCCATTAAACTGACAAAAGAATTGGATTTTTGAGATGATGACAAAAATCGAGGAGCTGATGTTGTTTCAGGATGATGAGTATCTCTTGTAATTGGAGGTGAAGAAGATAATGGCGTCATTCCTGAAAATGATAAAGTTCCACTTGATAAAAATTTCGCCTTTGATGGAGATTTTGAATAAATTTGAGGATGGTTATAATTAGTTGATAACCTTGTTGATGATGTACTTCTTGAGTGAGATGGAGAAGAGCTATTAGACGTTCTGTTAATATTGCTGTGAGGATTATTCTCATATTCTGCTCCTCTTAAAGTTGATAAATATGATGTGCTTTGAACTATTGAATTATTTAATGAAGAAGATTTTAAATGGATTGATTTCGGTAATGTCAATTCATCAATAGGTTCATAAGCTGGAGAAAAATCATCAAATTTAGGAGATCTTATTGCGATTTGATAAGATGGAACTTCTGATAGATTAGTTGATGACCAATCTCTTGAAGGTGGTACTGAATTACCAACTAAATTAGTTTCTGAATTTGCCCTTGAAATATGATAATATCCAGGTGTATATCCAGGAGAGATAATACCGCTTTGTAAATGACTTTGTTGACCGTTATGACTTCCAACGAAATAATGTTCAGAATCCGTCGTTAAATTATTTATAGGAGTTGAAGCAGAAATAGTGCGATTGTTTTGAACTTGAAAACTAACACCATGATTTTCTTCATTTTCTTCATCTTCTTCATCATCCTCATGATCACCTAGAGTGAATCTTGGCTGAGATAAGTTCGACCTACTTATTGAATTATTTGGTGGTGAAGTTGATGAAGTCATTGAATCTAAAGAAACTTGACTTTGATCATCTAGTCTCTGTAAATGCAGTCTTCTCAGAGTTTCATTTAACTTGTTGACGTTCAAAGTCTCAAAATTATTTAAACCATTTGGAGTTTGTAATTGATCAGGAGTTTGAATTTCTGAACCATCAGGAGTTTCATCAATTTTAACTTCATTCCATAATCTATCATAGATATGGTTTTCATAATTTGGTGGAGCTTGTCTTTCAATTTCTGAATTATGTGTTTGATTTGCTGTAATTGCCATTGCAGGAGATAAATCTGGATCTGGAGCAAAAATAACACTATCATCATCACCATAATCCTTTTCTGAATCTGATGGGATTACAGAGAAATCATCATCAATAACTGAACCTTTTTTATCGAAATTTTTAACACCAAGTGCCACAAATGGTGAAATGAATAGAGCTATTGGTAAAGAAGCTCTCAATTCAGAAGTATGACCATCTGGATTAATCAAACCGATATTAAATTTCAATTTATGACGGACTTTGATATGGTCCAAAATATCCACGTCTTGAGTTGATCTTGATAAACTTGGTGGAATTTGAAGAAAGGTGTTAGCTTCCCATCTGTCATCAGATATTTCTTTTTCAGATTCAGGTACAGTCGATTGAACAATGACTCTATCACCGTTATGTGGAGGTCCTGTGTTACCTGAGCAAGCAAAATATTCAACTAAAGTAATACTGATTGAACCTAGTGTTAAGCCTTTTAATAATGGAACAAGTGTTAAATTGATTGGAATTGATGAACCAATGGCAATGGCCCTTTTAGGTGTACTTATACTATATTCAACTTTCTTTGGCCATGTGTTATCAACAGCAACAGTTTCTGATAGTTCAACAGCATCTGGAGTTAATGTTCTAACTATTCTTAAATGTTTTTTAGTGACCAAATCATTTGAAAATCTACCTCTTTCTATAGTAGCTTGTAATTTATAAACAACAGAAGCACCAGGTAAACCTTCAACACTTTCTAAAGTCGAACCAGGTAAGATTGCACTGAATGGGAATTCATAATTACCTTGAAGTAATAAATGGGATTGTTGATTCAGTGACGCAGAAGAACCAAATGAGACAAGATTTGAAGCAGATTTTGATCTTGATTTCAATGAGCCAGAAGAGCTATTAGCACTTGATCTATTAGCCCCATTAGCAAATGATAACTCTTTTGAATTGTTATAATTATCATAAAGGTTCGAAAAATAATTTTGAATCTCGAAATTATCCCAATTATGTTCAAATATCCTTTTTTCGTATCTGAATGGTCTCTTTATGATACCACCTTTGTGTGTTTCATAAGTGTTTGTCCATTTCAATCTCAAAGTGGCATATAATTTAAGATTCAATTTTTTAATTGACATTGGTTCAAGTACTGATAATACAATAGTTCCACTTAGTAGGACGGAATTAGCATCATTAGGAGTACCTTTCAACACTAGGACATCATGATCGGTTCCATGAATTCTGATATCGAATAGTGCAGTTTGTTTACTGACACTTTCTTTATGGCTTCTACCTAGCAACACCATTGTTATGATTATATATACGTCCTATTCCTAATCGCATATAAAAAATCACACAAAAACTAATGCGATGAAAGATCTAGAATGAGTCTTGTGAGAATTGGGGCAAAATGGTGCACTTAGAAAAAGAGGTGGAAGATTTGAGCAAGATGGAGTTAAAAGTAGAACCGAATCAGTTTCTTTTATAACTTTCCTGGGAGTTTTATTCTATTGAATAGTACCCATAAAATGACATTTTTCCAACAATATTTTTTTTTATTCTTTATTTTTTAGATTCTATTACGTAAAAAAGACTTATAATGTATATATAATGTAAAATGAATCTCTTAAAAGTATTAAATAAATTTTAAAAAAACACACACTAGAGCTATTCTGATATTAAAGAGTACTGATTCAAGAGAATACAATCACCACCACGTTCTGGATCTAGACCATATTTGTAGAAGTATCCCTCAGAACTAACGACCAAAATATGTATCAAACTGACTAAATCTTCATCTTCATTCAAATCAGAATTCTTTACAGTTACATTGTCATCATTATCGTTACTACTTCCATTCTTAGAGAATGCTAACGGTAGTCCCTCCTTCGATATCCTCACTTCTTGGCCAACGGCAACAACGTTTTTGACACCTGGTTGAGCAGGAATTTTCAATGAAGCAAAATGTCTATTTGGTTCTAACATTGAAGTTAATTTAGGTGGTAAAAAAGTTCCTATTCTTTCAGCTGCTCTTCTGCCTATACTTTGAGAAGATTTTCTAATCATTCTTCCTACTGATTTCCTTGAAAGGTCAATCAATGGTTCATTTTTAACATCATCATTAATATCTGAGCTCATTACTGAATCATATGAAGATATAGAAACTCTTCTATTTGATACCTCACTCTCTGAACTCCCCGATCTACCAGGTTTGATTGAATCAGAGGCAATGTCTTCTTCTTCATAATTGTTTTTCAAGTTGTTATTACCTAATTTGAAGATATGAACTGTTTCAGTTGCTGAACTTGCCGTTAAAAATTTGTTATCTTTTGCAAATGATAATGCATAAATCTTTGCTGCATAAGTACCTCTTCTAAATTGGTACAATTTCAATCCTGTTTCAACTGAAAAAACTCTAACTATGGTACCTTTATCACTTGCAGTTGCTAATAAAGTACCATCATAACTTATTGCAATTGCAGCTACTTGAGTTTTATGAGCTTCAATGACTATGACTGGTTGTAAAGTAGTTGCGTTAAATATAATGACATCCCCGTTATGTTGTCTATTGGTGGTATTGTTATTGTTGTTGTTATTATTTATGTTATTTGTATTTATAGAAGGTTGTTGTTGGGACGTTGTATTATTATTATTATTATTATTATTATTATTATTATTAGTATTTTCATCATCATTGAATAAGAATTGATTATTTAACTTTGGAGGTGATGGATAAACGAAATAATTGTTTTCAATGTTTGGTGACAATGCACATATTCCATTTGGATTCGAACTTGTTTCAATAGTATGTAATAATCTCATATTTGTTATATCATAAATATATATCTGTTCTTCTAATAAGACAAACAATCTTGATTTGTTTAATTTAACTGATAAAATTGTAGTTGGGAAGTTCAATTCACAAATTGTGGAATTTCTTTTGGTGTTTATGATCTTTAGCCTTCTTGGAGACATTGATGGTTGGTCTCCTAACCCAGTGATGGCTATCAAACTAGTTGAAAAAAGCATCTCCACTATTCCAATCCCTGTGTATATCACACCGTTACTTGTAGTGGTAGAGCCAGCTAGATCATTTCTTTGGAAACATTTCCCAAATGGTTCACAATTGAATATTTTGTAACCTTTATTAGTCCCTATAGAAAAACAACTTCCGTCTTGATTGAAATTGATGAAATTTAGGGATTCTAACTGCGAGTTTTTCTCAGACATAGTTATGAAAAAAGGTTGAATGAAGAAGAGAAGCAACAATGAGGCTTTGAAAGGTGAGAATCAATGAATTCAATTCAATTTCAAATAAATTCCAATCAAAGAAACTAGATTTCAAAGCGAAAAGCGAACAAGTGAACACAAATGTTACGTAAGCACCAAAGTATAAAGTACGTGTTTTGGCATGATTTGTTGACTTATTTAAAGAGAGCCTGCTGAGCACACCAGTCACTCACTGGAAGGCAGTTCAAGTACTTACACCAACTGCAATCCATTTTGAACGAAGTTTATACTTAATCCCATAAACCAACCAATTAACAATAAAAGTGACACAATTCTCAATATCGACCAAATTATAAAAGGTTGAGGCTTTATATTAGATTTGTTGACAGTTGAAATGCCATGAGAATTTTGTCTCTTCATCTGAGATTTTATTCAAATGTGTGAAATTAGGATTGTTTAGAAAGTAACAAACCACATAAAAATCCTCCAATATCAGCAAAGTTATCTAATCCAGGTAATAATCCCAACGCTAAACTGCATAAAATCTCAACAAATAAGATAAATATAACTAATTTATACCTCTTTATTTGACTCTTATCCCTATGCAAAAAAATACAATATCAGATTAATTGCGATTATACCAAATAATGCACCAGATGCACCAGAACTTGAAAATCCATCGCCTGCAAAATTGACACTAAATAAGTTGCCTGACAATCCAGAAATGATATAAACGGTCAGGAAGCTTAATGAACCAATCAATCTCTCAACTGATCTCCCAATTATCAACTGTAGTATCAAATTGAAGAAAATGTGCAAAAATCCAGCATGTAAGAAACAAGCACTTAATAATCTCCATAGCTGTTTTAGTTGTTGTTTTGAAGAGTCACACTACTCAGCTAAAGAACACAGTTGAGTTTTAGTGGTAGTGGAATTAGGACAAGGCCATTGTAAAGATAAATTATCAGTGATTCCTAATATTTCATGCATATATACATGGTTGAAATATGGAACCAACATACATTTGGACATAAGTTGAAGGACCGATCATTTGATTGAATGACGGTTTGATAGCAATGACTGAGCCAGTCAGTTTGTGCATCTTGATCAGTTCGTAAATGAAAAAAACGATTTGGATGATACTAAAGGTATATGTGACTCATGGTGAATATTTCATTAGTTGGAACGAAGTGCTTCTTTTGAATTCCTTTTCTTTTAGTTCAAGAGCGTCTCCAAAGAAATCTTGAATAAACACATTATCTTTACTATAATTATGACACACTAATTTTGTAAGGACCTTGGTATATCTTGTGATTCTGATGATCTTTTTGTGACATGATCTTTTTGTGACATGATTGTGTTGTGAGTTCCTGAATTTTACGAAGGACATTCAATAAGAAAAGAAAAGACAAAAGAGAGAAGTAACTTAGAAGATTAGAGAATGGAAGACGAAGAACAATATTGGAATGGAAGAATTGTTTCAAGTTCGTTTCATCAATCTTTAATCGTCACTCCTCTCATCGCTGACATAATTTTCCATCCATTTTCCCATTCAATTAAAGACCATTTTCTATTATCCAAATTCAAATGATCTCAAATGAGTTTTGAAGAGTTCCCATTGAATGAAGATTTCCAGGGTTATTTGGCCACGACGAAGAGCAACGGGCAAGAGAACAACAAGAAAAGAAGAAGGACTAAACCGTGTGAGTTTTGTCGTAAAAGAAAGACGAAATGTGTCCGAGAAGATGAGAATAGTGTGAAATGTATGGAGTGCATAAAAAGAAATCTAGATTGTCATGATCAAGTTAAATCAGCTGAAGTGGCTGTAGCTTGTGATAATTGTACTCATAGAAACAAAACTTGTACAATGACCCCTCATGGTTGTTATCAATGTATACTTGATCAATTGAATTGCATTAACACTGATGTTAAACCAATGATTACAAAAGAGTTTGAGAAAAAATTACTGAAAATTGATTCCAAGGATATTGATAAACATAGAATAGAATATTATAAGAATGAAGTTGAATCATGTGTTGGTGGATCAAGCTTATTGTTGATGGATTTATTTTTCAAACATTTCAACTCATCAATCTATTTAATAAGAAAATACAAGAGTATTGTTTTTTCAGAAAAACCACCTCATCCTTTATTATTAACTATGATTTATCTGCATGGATTCAAGTATTTGAGTTTAACCAGTACGGACTCCACTTCTATAAATAACTTCAAACTAGAAAATTTATCAATCATTTTATTTAAAGAGTTTAGTGATGATAGCTCAATTGAATATGCCCAAGCTTTAGTATTGATGATTTATTATAAATTTGAGAAGAATTTGCAATATAATGATAAGTGCTATTATTTTCTAAGAAAGGTCATATACATAGTGGATGATGATGATTTTATAAACTCAATATCTCGTGAAGAAAAAGAACATTTGTTCAATCAAATCATAACTCTGGATAATTATTTATCATTACAGGAATTCAAAGAATCAAGGGTGTCACATTGGAAAGTCGAAGAGATTCATCCTGATGAGTATTTATCTGCACTAGTTTATACAAATATTTTTAGATTATCTAAATTCAGTGTTGAGTTGAAGCATTTGATGTACAATAAGCTATCAATCAGACGAGATTCTATAAGCGCAGTACTAAGGAAAGGTACTCTATTTATTTCAAAGCTTCAAGATTGGTTTACCAAGTTGAGTGAAAAAGAGGATGAAATTCCAATAACAGTTACATTACATTATTATCTATTGATTTTTTCAACTTACAAAAGAGCGACTGATAAAGTGATGAAAATAGATAAAGATAGAAGTTGCATTGATTCAATAACTGAAGACATGATGAAGAATGTTTCTAAATTCAACGATATTTTATTGAATCCTGAATTGAAATCTACTTTAGAATATCAAATACTTCCCAATTATTTAGTCAACTGCTTCTTCATCTACAGACAGTTGTTGGGTAATCTCCACAGCTTTCAGATGAATGTCACGGGATTCATGCACTCTTACAGGTTGAGATCGAAACCATTGACTGAAATAAGAGAACTTTCAGGTATTTATATTCCATAGAACGATCATATAGTAGTGTCTATACACCAGTGATGTAGGGTAACCCGAAGAAAACTGTGTGGCAAAATTACACAAAAACAATTGTTAATCCGCTAACAAGATGCTTTACAATCTGTCACAAATGTCCGTCAACGTCCTCATTAAGAACGGTGGTAAAACTTATCCATTGACACTTAATCTCAATGATACAACCCTACAATTTAAACAACAAATCAAAGACGCTACAAACATCCCAATCGAAAGACAGAAGATCTTATTGAAATCAGGTCAATTAAATGTAAATGATATAGTAATTAAAGAGTTAAACTTGAAATCAAACCAAATGATCATGGTTTTAGGATCTCCAGAATTGAACTTACCTGTGAAATCAGAAGTCATTGACGAATTATCCAAACAAGAAGATTCTCATAAAGAATTAACTCCTGTTGGTTTGAAAAATTTAGGTAATACATGTTATTTAAATTCAAGTATCCAAATTTTATTCAATTCTCAATTCTTACAAGACGCTTTAGTCAAGAATGAAAGTGTTGGTGAATTAGGAACAAACGAACATTTAATTTTACAATTGAAGAGAACTTTTAATGATTTAAAGCAAGCTCAATTCAATAAAAAGGAATATGTGATACCAAATACTTTAGTCACTTCATTAAGAGTTTTGTTTCCTCAATTTAATGAACGTGATAACTATGGTCAATATAAGCAACAGGATGCAGAAGAATTCTTCACTCAATTGCTATTATCATTAAGTAATGTGTTAGGTGACAAATTTATTGAAAATTTCCAAATCAGTTATAAGCTAAATATCAAAAATCTAGAAGATTTAACTGATGTTGAAGAAAAATATGAAAATGATTTAAAACTACAATGTCATATTGATATCAAGACAAATTTTTTGAAAAATGGTTTAGAGAATTCATTAATTGATAATTTAACAAAATTCAGTTCAAATCTAAATAAAGATTGTAATTATGAAATTACTAAAAAAATTACAAAATTACCAAATATTTTAACAGTTCAATTTGTCAGATTTTTTTGGAAAAGATCAAGTAACAAAAAATCTAAAATTTTAAGAAAAGTTCAATTTCCATTTCAGTTAGACTTAGCTGATTTATTAGATGAAGATTATAAATTGGATAAAATTAAAACAAGAGATCAATTAAGGTCATTAGAGAAGGAAAAAATCACAGAATTAAATGAATTCAACAAAACAAATAAATCGAATAATGCTCAACAATTATTTTTAGAAGATAAATATAATGAATATTTAGCTAAATATAGATCAATTTATCCAGAAACTGGATTATCAAATGGTGAAAACCCTTCATCTTTATATGAGTTACATGGTGTTTTAACTCATCAAGGTTCTTCAGCTGATTCTGGTCATTATCAAGCGTTTATTAAAGATAAATTTGATGATAATAAATGGTGGAGATTTAATGATGATAAAGTGTCTATTGTTGATAAAACTAGAATTGAACAACTTGCAGGCGGTGGTGAAAGTGATAGTGCATTGATTTTGTTGTATAAAGGTTTTGGATTAGAATAGATTATCAACTACATTGAATTATTATTGTTGTAAATATAACTCCTGGTTATGCTATATATATTTTTTATTTTTTTTAATTCTTATTACTATTATTTATAATTCATTAACTAATTTTTCAAAATTTTTAACTTCATCCCAACAGTTCAAAGGTTTAGATTTATTCTTAATCAAACAATTAACGATTTGCTTTTTCGAATCAATAACATTTTCATTTAATTTTAAGAATTTTTTATTCTTTGATTCTAGAATTTTAGATAATTCATTAATCTTATCATTAACACCAATGTTAGATAATCCTTTATCTTCCTCGGTGTCTTCACGTAACAAACTCTTCTCCAATGTGGAATTGAAAAAAGAATCACTTTTTTGCGTAAGTTCATCTAGTTTTAATCCAACTTGTTTTTGAAATTCAATTTCACTATATTGGGAACGAATGTAATCTGTTTCAACGCTTTGTTCTAAGTTGGAGACAAGGGATGGGCTGTACTCAATGTTGGAGGATGGTGTAAAGACTTTTGTCTCGGTTGGTTTAGAGGCAGTGGCACCCATTTTGTGGTTGTGATTGACTGAGTCGGTTTGATGATAATGATTGGCTGGTTTTGACAAAGTTTTTCTAAATGGAAAAAAATTAAAAAATAGATTACGTAAGTTTATGTGGAGTGCTTAGTCATGGAGATAAGTAATAAGTAATAAGTAATAAGTACAATAGTTTTGAAGAACCTGAGGATTGTTGGCAATAGTGAACATCACTACTCAGTCAAAGTTGAGAAATGTGGACTACATCACTTTATCATAATACATGTTTTCATATACTGTCTATATACACATCTAGATTAAGTTAATGGCAATGGCTAAAGCACCTAAGACACCTGCGACTGGGTTAGCTAATAAAGCCATAGCAGCACCTGCAGAAGTGGATGAAGCAGCAGCAGTTCCGGTTGTAGTTCTTGAGGCAGAGGCTTGAGCAGAAGCTATAGCAGCTGATTGAGCAGCATCTCTTGAAGCAGAGGTGGTTTGAATAGATGATTCACCATAGTAGTTATCGTCAGTAGCATTGAAACAATAAGCAGCGAATTCAGTTAATTCGAAAACTGATTCTTCAACGAATTTAATATCAGCACAAGCGTAGAAAGTTTGATTGGCAGAACCTTCAATTGGAGAACCGTCTTCATTAGTTTCATCTTCATCATCATTTTGGTAAATAACTTGGATGGTAGCAACATCACCAGCGTTGATTGATGATGGTTGATCTGGCATATAGAAACAAGTGTGACCAATGTGTAATTCATCAGTGACGTTACCACTGTAGAAATCAACGAATTGATCTTGAGAAGTTGGGTTTGTGTTATATGAGATTGATAATTTAACATCAGTTGAAATATATTTTGCAACAAAAGCAATGAAACCGTCATCTAATGGGAATTCAGTTCTGTTACGAACACCAGCAGTGGAACCACATGGAGCAGTGTTATCTGAATCAGAAGTCCATTGTCTGGTTTGTGGATATAAGAAAGTAACTGGACCCATTGAGTTTGCGAATGCTGAACCATGTTTTAAGTCTTGAGCAGAGACTAACGAAGCTAAAGCTAATAAAGCTGCGAATTTCATTTTTTTCTTGGATATGATATTAATGTGATGAACAGCGATCGACTCATCCAAGAAAATGAGAAATAGATCATTTATATATTTAAAGAGTAATTATTTGCATTTCCGATAACTCAATATTAAGAGAAAAAAATACATAATATTGTAACTATGATTCGTTTTTATCGGTCTTGAAAAAAACACCTGAAGAAATCTTTGATTGCGTGCGTTTTTGTTATGATGAATGATTACTCTTTTAAGGCAATCATGATTCATAGTTCATGAGCATCATGTAGCTTCAAAAATGAATTGGTTTCATTAGTTGTGAATTCAATTATGTATTGATTAAATCAATAAAAAAAAAAAAGGTGTCAACATCATTGGAAAAATATGACATTGACAATCATTACTCGATATTTTATCATTTGTGGTCGTTGTCTATTGAATACATGATTCAATTTAGTTCAAACTTCAATAGCCGTTGATGAAATATGTAGATCATTTACCAAGTAATATTTTATATGTCACTGAAGATAATCATATTAACTCTTTGATTTATTGGCTGTTTTTTTTTTGTCCAAGACTTTTTGAAGGTTCGCTGATTTTGAGTGTCTCGATCCACATTGATTGGCTGAATGGGTTTAATCAGAATTGAACTATTTGTACACGTTGATAACTAGCTACTTCAATAATCATAACTGTGGTCTGTTGTTTAGATGATTAATTAGAATTTCTGTGATATTTAATAGTAACCTTCACATCAATCAAAGATCGATCAAATCCAACTAATTCACCTGTAAGAAATCTTGATATATTATTCATCAAATGATTTAGAAAATCAAACTGGTGAAAGTTGCTGTTAAATATCTAGGTAACGATGGTGATTTAAACAATACTTTGGTTCTTAGAAATAAGTCCCATTACAGCTGTGTTAATTTAGCAAACAAATCAGGTCAAGAATCCATTAATATTGGAATCAAAATCATAGACGTTTGAAAATGAATTGATTAGAAAACTTCTCGTTATATTTACAAATCTTTAGACTTTTACCTCTGAAATGAAATCAAACTCTTCTTACTTTTATCATTGGATATTTTGAGGTTAATTCTTGCAAGCACATTTTATTTATCGAAATATGAAACTTCTGGACTAAATTGAAATTGTTCAAAATAACTTGAGGTTATTAAATATGTTAAAACTCATTATGATTAAAGAGTAGGAAATAAATTATGGTAAATCAAAATCAAATGTATTTTATAATTTATTCATTTTGTTTTTGATGTTAGGTCAGATATCGATATAGTTAATAGAAATTCACAAAGAGAAAGAACATACCCCAATGAAATCTTTCTATAACTTATCACAAACAGGATCTCAAAAATCATTAAATTCTCATACTTTACATGAAAGATCTATAAATTGAAATCTTTTAAGTCGAAGACAAAGGGTTTCTTTTTTTTTTTTTTGCACAACCATTTCCTGAACTTCACTTTCAACACCAGTTTATTGTAACCACAAACAAACCTCTTAACAGCCTGGTTCAAGGTATCAACCTCAACAATGGAAACCACCATCTATTTTTTTTTAAATGGAATCCCAAAATCTCAGCAAATATACAATACCAATCTCGATCAGCTGTACAACAACAAGCATTTTTAACTTCACAACAACAATTTCAACCATATCATTCGAATACATAGGAGACCAGATCTTCCAAAATCAAGCTTCAGATTTTACTCCTTATCTATTCAAACAACTAATCGTGGATATTGTACAAAATCTTTTAATCTCAACAATCGTTACAAATAAATGTGCTATGTTAATCACCTGTGTAATCTTTGATTTTTAAGTTTTGCTTTTAAAGTGTTTAAAAGACATGTATAATCTTCTTCAAGTTTTCAATGGTACTAAGTACTAAAATAAACTAAACGACGAAGTCAGAAAACTAATTTAAAATGTTTCAATAACTTTGAACCTTTAAACCATGTACAAATTTGTTTTCACTGTCTTCTGAAAGACTTGATAAAAAAAGATCAAAAAACAAATGGACGAGTCCGGAGTCGAACCGGAGACCTTTCGCATGCTAAGCGAACGCGCTACCAACTACGCCACACGCCCTGAAGATGTTTTAGATAGAGTTATGGAGTGTCTCATCAGCTCAAGTATCCTATAATGACGCATCAAGTTGAATGAACCAGAAGATTATAAAGAAGAAAATGTAAGAAATAGAATACCAAATTAGGGAATGTATTTAGTTGTATAGCTTTAAAATAAACGATTTAAGAGAAAAAAAATCTGTGTGCAACTCTCCCAGAAGGAAAAATTTGTCACAAGAGTGGTGATTTTCTTTTGTGGATTGGAATTACTTCAATTCTTTTGTGTCAAAATGTGTATTCTGAAAGGGGATCCTTCCTATAAACCTTTCCAGGCTTATTAAACAGGAATCCTTCTATATATACTATAAAATACGTTACAATATACAATCTGTAAAAACTTGTCTCACATGCATCTATTTGACAATTGTATCAACTGCTTCTGTTACTAATGCAACATTTTATGTAAGCTCCTTCATCTGACGAATAGTTGATGATTTCGTTTGTTTGATTGGCGCAAGAATCGATCCAGATTCTCTCAATATTGATTGTAGTGTATGTATCTATTGCATAATGACTGGACATATGTCCCGTTTGTCTCTAGTTAATATGTTGAATATTTCGTGGTAAATATAATTGTCATGTTTAATAACATTATATTTGTGACAAAATTTAATACATGCTTTAATAGCGAAAAAAAAAGTTTTAAATCAAATTTTGGAATATTTCAAGGAAATAGTCTGATAATATATAGCCTTTTTTTGGAGATGATGACGAGTAGAAGTACAATTGAGCTTATTTTATTTAACTTCAAATTGAATGATTTACAATCATGATTTGAAAACTTTGATTTTTGGTAATGGGTTGATAATAATTCATCTTTTCTTGATTAAAGTATGTATGATTGTTGCTATTTGCTTATTAAAGAGACCATATTCGGTAGTTTTAGTCTGTTTAAATGAGTTTTGAAGTTGAATCTATCAATTTCAATTAATCTTTCCCATTTAAACAAAAAAAGCTGGTTCGGCCACTTTAAAGGTGATGAGATAAAATTTTTTTTTTATTGGTGAACGTAACAATAGACACTTAAAAATTAAATATAAAATGACTAAGAGAGTCGCTGAGTCAAGGAAGACTAAATCTTCTAAGAAGACTAAGATCTCTATTGAAGACAAAGTTTCACAAAAATATATCACCACTACAGTCAACGAATTTATTAACAATTCAAATGATTCAAATACAATCGATACTGAAGAATTAACTTCAATTATCAAAATCTATGATTTGTTTCTACCATACATATCGTTAGAGGAAGATTTCAAAAAATATGAAAGTAACATGAGATTATTAAATTTACAAATCTTTAAACTATTTGAAAAATTTTTCGAATTAAATTATTTAAAAAATGAGGAAATCAGAACGAACTATGAAATGTTCAAGCTAAACCTTCTATTCTTCATTGAATCAATATCGTATGATTGTTCTTTAATCATTGACAATCTAGAAATTTATATGAAATTATTGAAGTTTGAAACCAATTCATTTGCTCAATTTGATAAAGAATTAAATGAAAATTTGCCATATTTCCCAAAGAAATCATTTAATGATTTAGTTTTATCAATTTTCAAATCAAGAAATGGTAATATTTTAAACGATGGTACCAATTCAAATATCATTATCCAAGAGTTTTTATCAAGTTATTATTCAAAATATAAGGATTTGCAATTTTTTTTCTTTCATGATCTTAAAATTGAACAGTTAAAGGAACTGGATTTAGAAATAGAATTACTTTTTTCAAAGTTCTTAACAATTTCCAAAGAATCAACTATTGTTTTAGAAGATTCATCTAAAACATTTTTCAAGAATCCACCACCTATTATCTCCAATAAACTTGAATTCAAAGCAGATTTTGAAAAAATTTGGTTATATTTCTTAGGTCATGAACTATCAACAAATCAACATAAAACAGTTCTACTCATATTACACAAAAGGATTATTCCATTTTTCAATAAACCAACAAATTTAATGGATTTTCTAACCGATTCATATGACTTTGGTGGCATAAGCTCAATATTAGCATTAAATGGATTATTTGAACTGATGAGAAGGTATAATTTAGATTATCCAAACTTTTATCAAAAATTATACTCTTTATTTGATGAAGCTTTATTACATATTAAGTATAGATCAAGATTTTTCAGATTAACTGATCTTTTCTTATCATCAACTCATTTACCTGCTGCTATAGTGGCTTCATTCATTAAAAAAATGTCAAGATTATCTTTAAACGCTTCTCCATCTGCTATTGTTTTGATCATACCATTTGTGTATAACTTATTGAAAAGACATCCAACTTGTATGGTGTTATTGCAAAATGAGGCAACTGAAGAATATAATGATCAATTCAATAATCTAGAACAAGATCCATTGAAGACAAACGCATTAGAAAGCTCTATATGGGAATTAGAAACGTTGCAATCGCATTATCATCCGAATGTTGCAACTTTAGCAAGAATCTTCAGTCAACCATTCAAAAAGCAAAGTTATAATATGGAAGATTTCCTTGATTGGAGTTATACTACATTATTAGAAAGTGAATCAAAAAGAAGATTGAAGGCCGAAGTTGCTCTTGAATATGAAAACTTTGAGAGCTTACTAGGTGATTATATCAAAAATTGGAGCTGGTAGTGATATAAGTTCAATAATACACACTCATTCATTCATTATACTCATTATTCATTATTCATCATTTACTTGATTACATAATTTTTTGTAGATATTAGATATCTTTTATCTTGACATAAAAAAAAATAGTGACTTTTAAACTAGCAAACTTATTTATCAAACAGATTCAACCGTATTTTATATCTTCTTTCAACTCATTTATCAAGCTAAAAAACAAGATCAGATTCATTTTTATTAAAACAACTGATACGTCACTCAGGTTTCCACAATGAAAGTTGGCGAATATCAACACTTATTGGCAAATGATAAATCTCACAGTAAATCTAATTCATCGAATAAAACAACAAGATGGATTACCCTAATATCAGTCATACTAGTGATATCAAGCCTATTTATCTGGGAATTTTGCCATCAATTATCTATTGCTTTTTTTAAAGAGATTTCTGGAAAGAGGCAAATGACATTCCGTTTGAAGCATATTTATCATAAAAACACAAATGATTTCAACGCTAACTTATATGGAAGGTTGGATATTACAGATCAATTCATCACTGAAAATGCTTTGAATTCTAATCTCAAGGCCAATCATCACGAATCTTCTTGGTCTAAAAGGTACAAAAATCAATCGCCTTGGACTGTTAGATTACCACTCAAATCAACCACTATTGAATTGAAAAGACTATCTAACAGAGATCCTGACCACATTGAATCTCATTTAGAATTTGCAAGGACTAATCCAATTTTATCAAAGGAAGTTTCATTAGATTGGAACGACGAATTAGTCGATGCCCCAAATGTTACCGATAAAGAAACTATCATATCTCTCGCTCTGATGTCTTCTAATGCTTATGTTGAAGTTCCTGACACTGGTGATTGGAGAGATGTTAAGTTTAATAGTTCCTTAGGTCATGGTTGGAATGGTACTGGTGTTAGAGGACATATTTTTGTTACTGATGATAACTCCACTGTTGTCATTTCTTATAAAGGTACAAGTGCAGCCTATTTATCAGGTTCAGGTGATGATGATACAGTCGCTGAAGATAAAGAAAATGACAATTTATTATTCTCCTGTTGTTGTGGTCGAGTTAGTTATATGTGGACTCCAGTTTGTGATTGTTATGTTTCTTCTTACACATGTGATCAGTCATGTCTTGAAAATGAACTTTATAGAAAAGATAAATATTATCAAGCTGCATTAAGTGTTTACAGAAATGTTACTTCTATGTATCCAAATTCAAACATATGGCTGACTGGACATTCTTTAGGAGGTGCTTTATCAAG
Organism: Phaffomyces thermotolerans; assembly: GCA_003707215.2. Taxonomy (NCBI): domain Eukaryota; kingdom Fungi; phylum Ascomycota; class Saccharomycetes; order Phaffomycetales; family Phaffomycetaceae; genus Phaffomyces; species Phaffomyces thermotolerans. The sequence goes on along the minus strand of PPNJ02000007.1, from coordinate 149,660 downwards.
TTTAGTTGGTAGAACTTATGGTGTACCATCAGTTTCATTCGAAGCTCCAGGAGAGTTATTAGCTACAAAAAGGCTACATTTACCAATGCCACCAGGTCTACCTGATTATATGGAGGGTATTTGGCATTTTGGACATACAGCAGATCCAATTTTTATGGGAGTTTGTAATGGTGCAAGTTCAACTTGTTCAGTGGCTGGTTATGCAATGGAAACTCAATGTCATTCAGGTAAGCAATGTATTTATGATGTTGTTAATGATAGGGGCTGGCATGTCAATATGTTAAATCATAGAATTCACACAGTTATTGATGATGTTATTGAAGCTTATAACGATACAGCCAAATGTGTTGATTCACCACCTTGTCGTGATTGCTATAATTGGAATTTCGTTTCAAATGGCAAAGAGAATCAGTCGCCAAAAGAATCAACAACTAGTTCAAGCATTCAACCAGAACCTACAAAGGAAAGAACATGTCTTGAATGGACTTGGTATGGTCGCTGTATCAAATATTCAGATCATATAGCTAAAGAGAATAGATAGTATAATTCATGTTCAGTGATATCAAATTTCAATATCATGAACCTTGCATGGTTAGTGTTGCAGGGCCCAGAGCTAATTAAATACATCAACTAATTTTATTTATGAAGTTTTCACTGTAGATAGTAGAGAGTCGAGAGTCAAGCCTAGAATCTAAACAGAAAGTAGAACTCACACACTGTCGTAGACAGTAGCCCTAATTGATATTCATTCTTGATATAAGGTAGAGACACCTGTACATGGCATAGTCACATCTCTTGAAAAAAAGTTACGTGAAAATTACCGAATGCGTAACACATCTCTGACACATCTCTAAATCATTCTTCAATCTTTGATAATTCAGATATATTCCATTCATTCAATAAATATTAGCGTGAAATTAATATGACCGGTAGTTTTACAAGCGATGGTGTTGGGGGGAAAGTCTCTCATAAAGCTGTTAAAATCTCATTTGCAGAAGCATACTCAAATTTGCAATTATTCATTTTTAAGCAAAAATTTAGATTCCCTGAGAAGGTGATTAAAGAACTTGAGCAATATATCACCAACAAAATTAATAGTCATTTGATTGCAACTCTTCAAAATATTGACCCTAATGACATTGAAAAGATAAAAGATACGTTTATTGGAGCTAAAGATTTGTTTTTTGAAGAAATCGGTCGTTTACCACAAATATTGCATCAAAAGATAAGTGATGGTGTACTCTTCAAAAACACTTGATTGAAGCTATTAAGTTGTCAAATAACGAAATCACTAATTACACTGAAAAAGAATTAAACAAATTTTTGAAAGGAACAGTTTTTGAAAACAGAAAATCATTATTTAACAATGACGAAGTTCTTAGTAGTGCTCAAAGAGATGCTATTAAATCTCAAGCTATGATCAATGTGTATCGTCAAAAGGTGTTGAAAATGAGGGCTTACAGAGGGAGAAGCAAAAGAGGTAAATTACTAAACGCACCTAGAGACAGAAGTTCTCGTAATGTTTACATTGATTTACCTAAACAATTAACTTCAAACAAAAAATGAAAGACTATTTCAGACAATCACCAGATTAACAAAATCTCAATTTCAACTGCTCCAACACCTTCGAAAAAATATAAAAAAAAAAAAAATTCGTCTAACGTGGTCACATTAACTGAGTTTGAATCTTTACCAAAAGTGTTTGAAGCTTTAGCTGATAAGAAATTGAACGGTAAAAAAGTTGTTTTGAAACCTGCTTTTGTAGATAAGATCGTGAAAGTGAAAAGAGCTGCTAAATCCAGACGAAAGTTACTGAAACAACAAGAAACTGAAACAGCTACAAGTGTTCTATTCTCACACCCAGCTGATTTCACTCCAGTCTGTACTACTGAATTAAGTGCTTTCGCTAATGGGTGGTATATTTTCAATCATTATTCCTATTGGTATGGCCATTGGTATTGGTGTATTATCAAAGTTTAATGGTAATAGTAGATCAACTTTAATAGCTTTGGGTACTTTAGATTCATTCTCAGCTGGTGTTTTAATAGTTGTCTCAAACTTTAAGGTATCTAATTCAACATTTGTATAATTATAAATCAAAAGAGCTGTAATATTAATTTAGCTTGTTTAGACAACATTAATTTATTGAAATCATCTTGCGAATCCTAGTGGTAGAGTTTCATGCATGAAGCAAGTAAATTTGAAGAGAAAAGAACTAGTGTACGTATAGGTAAAATGGACTGTTTAATTGTACCCATAAAACAGCTATAGGATTCTACTGAAAGCGCAAAGCTGATTTGATCCTGAACTGCTTGTAGTGTTTGCGACGTGAAAAGTGCAAAATTAAGACTTTAGTGACTAGTCAGTGGTCACTAAATTATTTTAGAAATATAATAACGTACAAAAAACTCAAAGTTAGTTCAAAATTCTTCTTAATAGCTATTAGCTAGTGTGGGTATATATCAGAAGAAAAATCGTTAAAGATCAATATTTGAAACAAACTACAATAAATCCATTACTTAATAGTATTGTAATGTTCATTATAATGTTCAATAATTGTGACTTGATGATTTATCATCCTGGAGGTCCAGAAACTTTGTGAATAACTCTCATTATACTTATGGTGAAGGTTATCACCCATACAGTCAGAATAAGAAATAAGAAGGAAGCTAACACTTTTTGTTTCTCACAAAGTTCACCAATCTCAGGCAATAATGTTATTGATGGATCAATATTAGTACATACCCAAATCGGGTCATTTAGTGAATGAAATGATAAAGCCAGATTAGCACTTGAAAAAATGATAAACAATAAATCTAATAGAATCAATCTCATTTTCTCCATAGGATTTCTAATACCTATTGGTTTTGAATAGAATTCATCATATGTAATGTAGAATAAGTAAACCATTGCAATACTTTGAACACAGATTGCCATTATGGTACTTGCTTGTTGAGAGATGGAAATGAGTTCCCCAGGTTGGTCAGATTGCAAATCATTTTTAGATAAAACAAAGATTCTTGCTGAGATGGCTAATGCAATTGCACTTAAAGATATTGTTAAAACTCTAAAGGCTAATGGAACATAGTTATTCGTCATTAAAATTCTTGAAAAATATGGCATCCATTCTTCTCTGTTTTCAGTTGACATCCAATAACCAGCCTTTGATCTAGAATTTGTATAATCCTTCTTGAATGAGGAATCTGATGAAGAAGTCAGTGAATTCTTATAGTTTCCAGCATTTTTTTTTTCAAATTCTTGTAAATCAGAATGATCATTATTCAAATAACTTTTTAATCTAGCATCACCACCCCATTTTCCTGATAAATCCGGTAAGTCATTTAAAGCCTCCAGATTTTTCTCTAGAATTCCTTTAGAATAAGCAGGTGTTGAATCAACAGTTTTGAAAAATGTATTCCAATTGTTATTCAATGAACTTAAAAATGGATCTTGAACTGTATATCCACCTTTAGCAAGTTGAGAATCCGAATTTTCAGTATTAGCAGAGTTTGCTATACCATATAAAACATAAGGAGGAACAGTAGTAGGCTCATGAGTATAACAACTTGAAATCTGATCGAATGCTGTTTTTGATTTATTCTTATTCCTGGATGATTTTCCATGTTTAGGAGTAGGTTTCTGAACTGGTTGTTTTGATGGATTGGTAATGGGTATCAGGTTTGATAAAGGACTATTCTCATCATTATTTGAAATCTCTATACGAGCAGTAGATAGCTGATCAGTGACGTTATGTGGTTGGGACATTAAATAAAGGGTTGCTTGAATGTTTGTTGACAGCTTGATGAATAGGGATATTACTTAAGCCAAAATACAACAAATATTTCAAAAGTAATTGATAAATGATGGATAATGGCGAAGAGGATCTTGATTCTTGAGAATGAATTTATTTTAAATATTCAATTTTAACAGAAAATTTGTGGTTTTGTGAACTTTTTATGTCAAAAATGTATAATTCGGTAAACCACCATAAGAGAGAATGATACTACAGATAATATAGGGAAATAACAAGAGGTCTTTCGGGAAAATGAGAGTGACTCTTTTGCAATTAGTAGTTTCAAGAATCATTTCTAATTTTCTGGCAGTTTTAGTGGATGTTGGCGAAACTAGCAGAAGGTTTCAGGGACTCTATTACTTTCAGACTGTGTGGCTATATATATGGCTAGTGGAAGAAAGAATAGAATAAAGCAACAGAGATTGAAATAAAGATGAAATTCACTGTAACCAGTGATGACTTGAAAGTCTACATAAGATATAAACGATCCTTAACAAATAATGATAAATAAATTTTTATTTATAGTATTTCAAATACCGGAAGCTGAATTTTTGATAGTTTTTAACGTCATAATTGTTCTGGATCGAAACACTTACGAAATATTAAGGATTAATTTACTATAAAGCTATTAAAGAAGTAATCTTATATTGAATTTGATAACCATATTTTAATAAGATCAAAATATATCATAGAAAGGGCACTGTTCGAACCATCAAAACCATTTCTTCCTAACATCAACTGATAACAGCAATCAATTAATAATGTTCAAACAACATTTGAAACAATTTTCAGCAACTTGCTTTGTTACTAGAAGATACTTATCAAATAATCCAAACAAAAGTCTTTCCAAGATCCTAGTTTTCCCAATAACTAGCAAGAAATCTTACCTGCTGTTTAAATTCAATGATTCTTTAATAAATAGTGGATCTCCACTTGTTAAATATGAAAATAAAATAGTTGGCTTAGCTACAAAAGGTTGGAATGCTTTGAAATCATCAAATAAATCATACAACAAAAAGATTGTTTATTGTGTTGATAAGTTCTTGCAATCAATTCCTTGGACAGAAGATTCCTTAAGCTCAATTCCATCAAATTCTGCATTATTGAGACAGATCAAAATCTCAAAGTCAAAAGAGACCCATAACGATGGTGTGATTAAAACGAAAAAGTTAGTCAATCATTTAGAAATTGAAAATGGTGAACATAATGATGAACTAATTGATATTCCAATATATTACCCTGGCTCCAGCTTGTCAAAAGAAGAATTGAAATCAGAAATCATTGAAACTTATAAGCATGGTCTTGAATATCATAAAAGGCAAATGTTGATCACTGGGTTATGTGTCCCATTAACTCTACCTATTGCTATTATCCCGTTAGTTCCAAATGTTCCATGTTTTTATTTTTGTTACAGATTTTACTGTAATTTTAAGGCGTATTTAGGTGCAACCCATTTGAAAGAACTAGTTGAACGAGAACATATAATATTCAAAGAAAGCTGGAAATTAGACAAAGTTTTCAATAAGATGAAAGACCAACCAATAAAAATCAATGAAACTATTATCGACGAAATTGTGGAATTATATGATATTGAGTCAAATAAAAACTCCTTTTTAAAGACTTTAGCTCAAGAAAGAAAATCATTAGAACCAAAAAAATGAATAATATAGATACCAACAAACTAAATATATATAGAGCAATAGATTAATTTTATAAAAGTAATATCCATTTACCATAAAGCCCTACTATGGAAGCCCTACTATAGATCACATGATGCATTGCCATCCACACACCTAGACCTAATCCGAGGGCAAGAATCCTAGCGTATTTTTGCGTGACGTCCCTTGTCGAAATAGCAATGGACCCCGGAAATAAAGTCGTTGAAAAATTTCATATATTTTTCAAAAAAACTGAAAACTTCTTCTTTTATACATTTTTACTATTTATTAACATACTTATTAAACAACTTCAAGATGCGTAATAAGTGGAGAAAGAAGAGAGTCAGAAGACTTAAGAGAAAGAGACGGAAGGTCAGAGCTAGATCTAAATAAGCGGACTAAATAATTATAAATATCATTTTCAAACTTCAATTAGAGAAAATTCAAAAGATGAATGAATAGAATATGTTAAGGTCTTTTCTCATTCAAATTAAATTGGTTTTTGTTGATGAATTATTCTATTGTTTAACTTTTCACGATGCTGGTTCTTATTAAATACTGCTTTTATTTGTTTCAAATTATGTTGATATAAGGTTTTATATTTTGTTGAGATGTTGTTTGGGACTTTTAATTGTCCGCAATCATATAAAAATATAATGTATGGATTTATTCGTATGTTGTCAAAATGGTTATTGTAGTTTAGCATTAGTTTACTTGTAATTCTTGTTGACTTCTGATCAATTAGGAGTTTGAATGTACTAAGAATCTGATGAAATTCTGATCAATCGACTCGTTAGCTATCAGTGCTACGCGCGATGTTGTTACTATTTACCAATTGTTTACAATTTACGTTTTTGAATTGAATTGAATTGAATTGCTTTAACCACTTGACATTATCGTGTTATACATTTTTCAACAAATTCAGCATTTGTTGCGAAATGTCTAAGTAAAATAAAAAATCGATTGGAATCAGTAATCTATCCAAGTAGATTTCCATTGAAGGGAGACGAAAGATCATAAATATCCTCATAGTTGTGAAATCTTTAAACATAAATTACAACTATTCAGCTCACTTTATTCCTTATTCTAAATTTTCTTTTGACCCTACGAGTCCACAACTAAGATTACCCGATAAGGAACTCTATATATAGAGTAGGGTAATCAGTGTTGCAACCTCCTGAATTAAACGTTTAAAAATCAGACCTCTTGAACTAGTAGATTAATAACCATTATATTAAAACACCGGTTTTTATACCTTGAACTACTCTTTGTACACACATATCCAATTATTTAGATTGTCTTTATATAGGGATCTGTTCTGTTTGGTATAATTGAGTTAAATAATCACAATGGTATGTTATCGTTAATAATACTTAGACAAATATTCCTAAAATTAAATTTACTAACTGATATTAGGCTGGTGCAATCGAAAATGCTCGTAAAGAGATCAAACGTATCTCTTTAGAAGATCATAGAGAATCTGAATATGGTCAAATCTACTCGGTCTCTGGTCCAGTTGTCGTTGCTGAAAACATGATCGGATGTGCTATGTATGAATTAGTTAAAGTTGGTCATGACAACTTAGTTGGTGAAGTTATCAGAATTGATGCTGATAAGGCAACTATCCAAGTTTACGAAGAAACTGCAGGTGTTACTGTTGGTGATCCTGTTTTAAGAACTGGTAAACCTTTGTCTGTTGAATTAGGTCCTGGTTTGATGGAAACTATTTATGATGGTATTCAAAGACCTTTAAAAGCAATTAAAGAAACTTCTCAATCCATCTATATTCCTAGAGGTGTGGATGCTCCAGCTTTAGATAGAAGTAAAAAGTACGACTTCAAACCAGCTGATAAAAGAGTTGGTGATCATATTAGTGGTGGTGATATCTTTGGTTCTATTTTTGAGAATTCTTTATTAGATGACCATAAGATCTTATTACCTCCAAGAACAAGAGGTACTATTACATCAATTGCTGAAGCTGGATCTTACACTATTGATGAACCACTTTTAGAAGTTGAATTTGATGGTGTCAAACATAAATACTCAATGTATCACACATGGCCTGTTAGAGTTCCAAGACCCGTTGCAGAAAAATTATCCGCAGATTATCCATTATTAACTGGTCAAAGAGTTTTAGATTCTTTATTCCCATGTGTTCAAGGTGGTACCACTTGTATTCCAGGTGCGTTCGGTTGTGGTAAAACCGTTATTTCTCAATCGTTATCCAAATTTTCAAACTCTGATGCTATTATCTACGTTGGTTGTTTTTCAAAAGGTACTGCTGTCTTAATGGCAAATGGTGAATCTCAAGCCATTGAAAAAATTAAAGTTGGTGATTTAGTTATGGGAAAAGATGGTAAGCATAGAAAGGTTATTGGTTTACCAAGAGGTAATGATACTATGTATGAAGTTCAACAAATTACTGGTCATTCACGTGATGCTGAAGTTCATGGTTTAGTCAACTTCACTGTTTCTGCTGATCATAAATTGGTTTTAAGAACTAAACAAACTGCTCATATTGCTACGCGTTCTTATGGCGGTAAACCTTTCACTGTTGTTGAATACTTTTCTTTAGAACAAAAGAATGGTATTGAATTAGTTGTTGCTAAAACAAAAGCCTTTGATTATCAAGTTCATGGTGGTAAAGATGGTGCTGAAAGAAAAGCTAATGAATTTATTACTAATCTTGATGTTTATTCAACTATCAATTGGACAATTGAAGCTAAAGATTATTATAAAGTTGGTCTTAATGTCAAATCAAATACAACTCAAATGTTTGCTCCAGTCTTAGCTGAATCTGGTAAGGTTGGTAAATTTTTACAAAAGAAAGGTATTGATGCTATTAATGCTCCAAAATTAGGTTATTTATTAGGTAATTGGGTTGGAGATGGTCACTTGGATCGTGCTGCTTTCTCCTTCGATCCAAAAGATGTTACTTTGGCTGAAAGAGTCACTAAATTCGCTTCTGATTTAGGTTTATCTACTTCCTCTAATGAATATCATCATCGTTATTTAAACTCTCATGATTCAGGTTCTGCTCCTAAATCAACTGACTCTCAAATGGCTATTGAAACTGAAAATGATTTAGAAACATTTTTTGTCGAAGTTGCTCATGCCACCCAAGACGAAGAAAAGAACTGGGTTTTTGATAGTGATTGGGATGTTCTTTCTGGTACTGATGAAAGTTATATTCCAGGAGGTGATTTAACTGTTACTATCCATGGAACTTGTGACAATGGCGTTAGACAAAACAACAATACGAACAACGTTTTCTGGGAAGCTGTTAAAGAATTTGAAGTTAAAAGTGAAACTAAAACTGGTTATGAAAAAGCTGTTCCATTTGATTTTGCTTCTGAAGATATTGCTGTTAGAGAATCATTCTTATGCGGTTTAATTGATTCTGATGGTCATGTCAAATCAAATGCTGATGGTACCAAAAATGCTACTATCTCTACTATTTACAAATCAGTTAGTGATGGTGTTGTTTTAGTTGCTCGTTCTTTAGGTATTAAAGTTTCTGTTAGTACTGAAGATGCTAAAGTTGATTCCAATGGTGTTTATCATAGACTTGTTTACCGTGTCTTCTTAAATGGTCCTGCTTTATCTGTTGTTTTAGCTAACTCTGCTTTAGAAAGAAAATCTGTTGATGTTATTGTTTCAAGAGAACCAGTTCAATTCCATTTCAATTTAATTGAAAAACCAAAAGAAGATTATTATGGTATTACACTAGATGAAAATTCAGATCATATGTTTTTATTATCAAATTTAGTTTTAGTCCATAATTGTGGTGAAAGAGGTAATGAAATGGCTGAAGTTTTAATGGAATTTCCTGAACTATACACTGAGATTTCAGGTAGAAAAGAACCAATTATGAAACGTACCACTTTAGTTGCTAATACTTCAAATATGCCAGTCGCTGCGAGAGAAGCTTCTATTTATACTGGTATTACTTTAGCTGAATATTTCAGAGATCAAGGTAAAAATGTTTCTATGATTGCTGATTCATCTTCAAGATGGGCTGAAGCCCTAAGAGAAATTTCAGGTCGTCTAGGTGAAATGCCTGCTGATCAAGGTTTCCCAGCTTATTTAGGTGCTAAATTAGCTTCTTTCTACGAAAGAGCTGGTAAAGCTGTTGCCTTAGGTTCTCCAAACCGTATTGGATCTGTTTCTATTGTTGCTGCTGTCTCACCAGCTGGTGGTGATTTCTCAGATCCTGTTACTACTTCAACTTTAGGTATCACTCAAGTCTTCTGGGGTTTAGATAAAAAATTAGCTCAAAGAAAACATTTCCCATCTATCAACACATCTGTCTCATATTCCAAATATACCACTGTTTTGAACAAATATTATGATTCCAATTATCCGGAATTCCCACAGTTAAGAGATAGAATAAGAGAAATTCTATCAAATGCTGAAGAACTAGAACAAGTCGTTCAACTAGTTGGTAAATCCGCTTTATCTGATTCGGATAAAATCACTTTAGATGTTGCAAGTTTAATTAAAGAAGATTTCTTGCAACAAAATGGTTACTCTACATATGATCAATTCTGTCCAATTTGGAAAACTTTCGATATGATGAGGGCATTTATTGGTTATAATGATGAAGCTCAAAAAGCCATTGCTAATGGTGCAGTTTGGTCAAAGTTATCTGAACAAACTAGCGATGTTAAACATGCTGTTTCTTCATCTAAGTTCGTTGAACCATCTAAAGGTGAAGCAGCTGGTAGAGCTGAGTTTGAAAAATTATTACACGATATCTCAGAAAGATTTTCCGAAGCTAGTGATTAGTCAATAAAAAATAGAAACAACAACATAATTCATTTATATTTTATTTTGGTAATAGATTTTTAATATTAGTATCAACATTTGAATGTGGATTTAGTATCATTGATTGTCTATAATAACTGATGATCTCTTTCTCCTGGAATTCCAGAACAAGTTAAAATTAAGTAAACATCGTTCCACATCTCATTGCAAACCTCTTCTGATATGGACCAACAACTGGGTTCTTCTTCATAGGACTGTGCTACATTCTGTGTTGGATTTTGTTCAAATGTAACTATCGGGTCCATTGTAACTGTTACCATGGATGGCGTAAGATCATGTTTAATGAGGGTTGGAATATCTTGTTCTGTGAGTGGATAAGCTTGCGGTGTTGTTGGTTCATATTCAAGGGAATCATTATAATTACTGTCTGTTATTCTATTTTCAGTTTCACCAGTAATTCTAGGAATATAAGAAGATTTTATGGAGGCAGAAGCAGTTTGTAATGGGGCTTCAGGAAATTCAACTGTAACAAAATCAGAGCTATCTTGAATAGAATTGGCAGTTCTTGTTGTTGAAAGTTCTGAAGGTGATTTATTCTCTATATCACCAATATCTTCATCAGAAAGTGATTCCTTGAAGGTACTTTTTTTTTTTGTTGTTTCAATATCTAGACTATTCATTGTAACATATGGAGATTTGGCAATACTACTTATATTACTATCAGTAGTATAGTAACTGGCTGAGTTTGACTGTTCTGTACTTCCTGTTTCCTGAACTTTATTTGCTTCTAGAACAGGTAAATCTGCTTTTTGGAAAGCATGTTTTCCATCTAAGATATCATCAACTCTAAAAGCAGATTGCGGTGCACCCCATCTGACTAGTTGCTGTTCCATATGCTCTCTTAAAATATCATTGCTTGGATATATACGAGTTGATTGTCTTGAAATTACTGATTGTCTTATACCTGTTGGCTTACCAAACCCACTATACACAGAATTAGTTGGAATAAAAGGTGGTCTATGATCAAGTTCATCAAATCTAATCGGTTCTTCTTCTATTTGATCTTGATCTGACTCCATTATAACTTTAAGAGGCTCAGAAATTGGCTGTTTTTCTGCAGTTTTGTCTGTCGAATTCACTTCTGTAGCCTCTACAACTGTTTCTAGACCATCTTTATTCACTAATTTCCATCTTCCAAATTCTTTAGACGGGGATATGTTAGTTTCTTTCAAAGGATATTCAGAATTAGAAGAGACCTTTAGGTGGTTTGAGCTTTCCACTGGTACATAAGATTGTGCTGTGTAATATACAGTAGTATTTGAGTCACTTATAGGTATAGATACACCTGTACCTGGACTTTGAAGCATAGTATCTATCATGCCAATATCTGCTGTGGAAGAGGGCTGATTCTCATGATCATCCAGTGCACTCATTACTGAGATGAGTCTTAATGAGTTTAATGTGTTTATCACTTGTTCAAAAATTGTGGGTTTGAATACATTATTTCATCTAAAACACAAAACTAGTAAATTCAGATGGTAACAAATTCGAATTTTGACTCTTGAGACTTTTTGAAGCTTGAATTACCAATAATTACAAGTGTCAATTTAGACCAAGAACTGTCATGTTTGAGCCCAGTTCTTATCCTCAAACATATTTTATGCAATAGGGTTTATCCGGGATCTATCTGCAAAATTCAAAAAATGTTGTACATATGGCATGATTCAAGTCAAATTACATCTTGATCACATCACATTCAAATAGTCAATGCCTACAGGAAAGAAAACACATTTTACTGAGGAATCAATAGTGGAGTTAGTTGAGAAACCAACTTCAATAGATGAGGATAGACATTTCTCTGAGTCAGAAACCCTTATTGAAAACGGGGATGAGGCCATCACCTTTTTGCAAAAGAACAATATATCTCTTGATTCAACCAAAGAGAACAAGTATCCTCCTAAGTTGGCTAGAAAGATTGATAAAAGAATCATGTTAGTGATGTGTGGTGCTTATTTTCTACAGTTTTTAGATAAAAATTTACTAAACTATGCAGGTGTTATGGGAATCAAAGATAATTTGAAGAACAATGAATTTGCTAATTTAGGTACAATTTTTTACGCTTCATATATTTTTGCTGAACCATTTGGGGCTTATTTCTTACAAGTTTTACCTACTGCTAAGTTTCTATCGTTTTGTATTGTTGCATGGGGTATTGTTGTTGCATGTCATGCTGCTTGTCATACTTATGCTTCTTTAATGGTTGTTAGAACGCTTTTGGGTATATTTGAGGCCTCATTGTCACCAGGATTTGTTGTTATTTCATCAATGTACTGGACAAAATCAGAAAACATACAGAGAACTGGTATTTGGGTTTCATTTGCTGGTCTTTCTGTTATTGTTGGTGGTTTGCTATCGTTCGGTTTCCAGCATATTCATGGTGAAGTTTTCCAATCATGGCAGATATTTTTTCTTGTTATGGGTATTATAACAATTATATTTGGAATCATAACATATCTTGTCTTACCAAATAATCCAACTTCCGCAACTTTTTTAACTGAAGAAGAGAAAGTATTAGTTTTAGAACATATCAGAACAAATCAATCAGGCACAGAAAATAAAACGTTTAAAAAGAAGCAGCTAAAAGAGTTATTCTTTCACGATAAACACACTTGGGTGTTATTTTTATTAACCATTGTTTCGATGATCTCAACAGGTGCATTAGGTACTTGGTCAGTTTCAATTATCAAATCATTCGGATTCACTAATGAAATTGCAGCATTAGTACAAATGCCAGTTGGTGCCGCCATGATTATTGTTATTTTAGGTGAGTCTTATTTATGTTCTTATATTGAAAGAAGAACTATGATATACGTTGGAGTTTCATTACTAGGAGTGATTGGTTATAGTATTTTGTATGCTAGTAAAAACAAAGTTGCCAATTTGATTGCTATTTATCTAAATATGGGCTCCACTGGTGTTATATCTTTATTATACTCATGGAATAGTGCAAATACAGCAGGTCATACAAAGAAACTTGCTCGTAATGCATTGACTATGATTGCCTTTTCGATTGGTTCATTAATTGGTCCTCAATTATTTAGGGCTAATGAAGCACCAGAATTCAAATCAGCTAAAATAACGTTATTAGTTTTATCTATTATTACTATTCCTTTAGCTATAATGGTTGGACTTATCTCAAAATGGGAAAATCAGAAAAGAGACAAAGCTGGCCATGTTAACCTTCCACCAAATTATGAATTTAGAGACATGACGGATATGGAGAATCCAAATTTTAGGTATTCATATTAAGCACAATGATGTTTCATACACACTTTTCTTATTTCACTAATCTTTTGTATAAACAGGAGGTACTTTTACAATACATTTAATACATACATTATAATTCCAAGTGTTGTAAGTAAACAATCCATTTATTCTGACTTTAACATAATCTTTGACTGAAAGTAATTCCTGTAATTTGTCATTCTATTGTTGTTGTTTGTATGTTTAATTTTCATGTTAATTATTTATTTCTATTTCATTATTCATTTTATTCGTTATATTTTAAACAAAGAGTTCAACAACTTGTTCGAACTCCAAAACCGTAAATCGTTTTAAACACGAAATTAGGCAATAAACCACTCAATCTCCATCTCCATCTCAGTTTCTTTCTTGCTTCAGTCAACCAAATCTGCTCCTTTGTTAAATTATTACTTAGTAAAAGATTCCCATTGAGCTGATATTTCAATTTCTTAATCAAACCATTTGAAAACGAAGAATCCAAATTATTTGTAGATTTCAAACCTTGTCTATTTAAAGATTCTTTTATATCTTCAACAAATTCAGACATTGGTTGGTATGCTGACATTTTTGAGTCAAAATCTTCCACCAGTTTTGATAAAGCCTCATATTTTTCTGTACAATCGCAACAAACGAATTCGTTAAACTTATCTTTGGAGGTTAATAGACTACTTAGATCATATAGCGGCGATTCACAAATAATGCAATATTTCAATGAGTTATGTTCTGTGTTCAATGAAAATTCTGCCATTGGTTCATCAAATTCTTCAGATAATTTTACTGTTGCAACCGATGTTGGGCCCAATGAAGATCTGAAAGTGAAAGCTGACCCTTGAGATGATTCTGGAATGGTTGTGTATTCAAGAGGAGTAGCTTCATGTGGTAAAAAACTCAGATCAATATCGTTATTTTTTATGATGTTGGTTGTTAATAAATATTGTGGTTCTTCTTCTACTCTAGTGTCATTCGTTGAGGATGAAATATTTCTTGACCTAGTTGAAGGAAGCTCATCAGATAGTATTTTCTGACATTTACTAATATAATTGATTCCACCATCTTGAGACATATCTTCAGCGTTAAGATTTTGAAATTTATTTATTGATGTTTTAAGATCAAGAACGCTTAATTTCTTTCTTGCCAGTTTTTGTGTTTGAATGTAATCCTCAACAAGGATAATAGGATCCAGCTCATAGAGAGTTGAATTGAAGCTTGTGTCGGTTTCATCAGTGGCATTGAACTGTGGGCTTCTACTCAAGAGCTGATGATCTTCTCTTTTTGGTGGTGGAGCTAATGGAAATGAAGTTAACTGTGAATCTGAAATATCTAATTTGGGTTTGTTATATAGTTTTGATTCCTTCTTCTTGATATATCGAATAGAGGGATCATCAAAATTCAACATTTTAGCAGATGACTCTTTTGAAGTATCAGTAATTGAAAAAAAAAGTCCTTCAACAGATGTAACTTCTTTAAACGATAACTTTGAAGGACTCATATCAGAAACATTATTAACGGACCGTATACGGATAGGAGTTGACTTATTACAGTTCATTGCAGTCATAAATTGTGAAATTTTTCTGTAAAATTCTCCTAATGACTTTTCCTAGATTGCTTTAGAAATTAAAAACTTATATCTGTCAAACACCCTCAAGTTTTAACACGATAAAACAAAGATAGTCTAGGTTGATTTCGGATAAGATTTCTGATAATGTATTGGTTTTAAGATAGTGAGCAGGTATTAGCAACGACAGGTATAACAATTGGGACAAAAAGAAAAGTCATCAGTATTTTTGGAATATTAATTATTCACCAGAGTATTTTTAAAATGTAAACAATGACTACCGGATCGGGATGAATTTGTTTGTTACCACTCATCACCATAGTTACACTCCTCATTATGTCATTGTCATTACATAATACATTTTGGCAAGGGTAGCTAAAGATGGATTATCAAGTAAGAAACCATAAGTCGTAATCATTAATTTCAAAAACTGTACAAGTTTTATATAAGTGAGATAGCATCTAAGTTTTCTTGTGTGATGTCAACGTTGAGATCATCTCTAGCTATTGCGATTTTAAGAAGATCTATTTCAAAATCAAGTTTTAAATTCTTTAGTTTAATTTCAGTCAATTTTTTTTGATTCAGTTTTGATTTCTTGTACCTTTCTTCTCTTTCATCCCTAATTTTCATTAATGCTGGTTCTAAAGACTTGTCTGATGTTTTCAAGCTATCCAATGATAGTAGTTTTATCCATGGATTTTCATATTTGGTTTCTGGTTCAGGAGTTAAGTCTTTGATTTTCTCAGCTTCAATTTGTTGTGTTTCTTGCTGTTGTTCATGATTCTTTCTTGGTGTATAATTTGAAACATCACTGTTACGATTATGATAATGGGATGAATTTGAACCATTGTATGAATTTTGTCTAGGAGAACTATTATAGAATGCTGTATTCTCCCTGTTATATGGGCTATATGAACCGCCTCTTCCTCTATACCCCCCTCTGTAGCTCCCTCTGTAGCTGCTGCCTCTTGTACTTGCATTATAGTTGTTTCTGTAATCATTATTATATCTTCCAGATTCAGAACCTTGTCTTCTATCAGGATTCTCTTGACCTGAATGCCTGGTTGGCGTATTAAACCCGCTAGATTCTGCTGAAAGAGTTTCATTATTACTAGCAGTGCTATCTCCTCTTGGCTCCTGATCTTTTAATGTAGATACATTATCTTTCGGAGCATCTTGTCTATTTGGTTGATATGAGTTATCAGTGTTATACCTGCTATAATAGTTTGAATGACCGTTGTAGCTTGAGTGTCCATGATATCCACCTCTCGAATAATCTCTTGGTGAGCCTTGATAGTTTCCTCTCCCTCTATATGAAGCACCTCGACTTGAAAAGCTCTCTCTTCTATCATAATTGTTGTCATACTCACTGTTAATAATGTTGTTAGTCAACAAAATCAGTAGTTCGGAGATAAATTTCCAGTGTAAGTGGAAATATTTCTGTGAGACTTACTTCGACAAGTTGTAGTTTCTACTCATTTTGTTGAGATTGATGTTTTCAAATTAAGTTAAACATTCAAGTGTTTCTACGCTCAATTTTTTTTTTAATATTAGTTAGTTACCCGAAAAACCAGATACATATAATGAATGCACCATCATTTTACTTCAAAAAAATCGTTGACTACATATTGATTCCATATTAGTTAAGTATATATGACAAATATGGAGCCTTGTTGTGCATAAAGAGCCCTAGATCCAAATCACCATCATTTTTATCATTACACCAATTCGTTATGTCATTAAACATCATTTGTGATTTTATCATATCTAATCTCCATTCTTCTTGTCTCATTCTGTATTCTAGAACTTCACATCCTTCAATTAGAACAACTTGACCAGTTTTCAATAGTTTATTTCTTTTGAATTCAATTAAAGGTCCTAAAGAAGTGAATGAAACAATATGTCTGATTTCTAAAACTAATAAATATGAGAAATATCCATTTCTAATAAGTTCTGGAATTGATTCGTTTGTTAATAATACACATTTATTTAATGACAGCCTTTCTATTGTATTGGAATGTGTGCTTGCTAATTTCCATAAGCCGATATCAGTAATTGAACAACCAGCAAGACCTAAAGTTTTCATTTGAGGACAATGAGTAGAGATTGATGATAATGTTTTATCCGTAATTGCTTCAGAGTTTGAATGTCTTCCTAAATTCAAAAATTTTAATTGATTACAGTGACGTGTGATTGCAGTAACGCCACGATCAGTGGTTTTTGAACATTCTCTTAGGTCTAGATATTCTAAAACTGGACATGATTTGGAGACAAGTTTTAGAAAAGAATCATCAACTGAGTTTGAACCTGGTAAGATTAATCTTTTGACCATTGCACCAGAAAACATTGATGGAGATGGTAAAACCTTTGGACAAATGTACAATTCAATCCATTCTAATTGACCACTAACGGCTTTGGCAACAACATCAAGGTCAGTTTGCTTTGCATTTGGTAATTTATGTAAAATGAACAATTTTGTATTTGATTTTGTTCTAAATAATTTATTTTTTGATGTTGAATTAACAAAATTTAACCATTTTGAATTGTTAAAGAAGAAAAGTTTTGAAGAAGCTAGTTCCAAAGCGACTTGATACCATAATTTGTTCACCAACAAACAACTGTATAAAGAGTTATTTTTCGAAAACGAAGTTGATGGGGCACCACCGTTATGTGTTGCAGATTTTAAAGCTTCGCTCCAAATTTTTAAAGCCTTGTTTTCATCTTTATGGATCAATAAAGCATGATGATAGGATAATGGTCTTCTTCTAACTGGCGCCAACTCTTGAGGAACATTAGTGAAATCATCAAGATAGGATAAAATCTTGGTTAAGATTTCAGGAATTGAAAAAATTTGATGTGAATTAGAAGATGGAAGACTTTCTGTTCTTTTTAAAGTTAAATTAGAAAATTGGTTGTAAACTTCTTCATCTTGAATTTGAAGAGCATCATTTACTGGAGTTTTTCTTGAAAACGGTGTTTTTGTTGGGGTTGGAAAGTAATTAGAGTCATTATTAGTTGAAAAGCTAACGGGACTTGTGTTCAAGCTAGCAAATGATGATTTACTGAAAACTCTTTTAAAACTTTTAACTAAATTATTTGATGGGTATAAACTGTGTGATCTTTGATTTTTCTCTGGAGTTGATGGAGGAGTATTGTAAACTGAAGAGATCTTCAAATGGTTGGTTCTTTTAGCAGGCCTTTCTAACGGATGGGCATCACCAGGTCTTTTGTAAATATTGGAACTTTGTGACATTGATAACCTTTGTAAAATTTTGATTAGAATTGATTAATAGCTAGTATCAAACTGGCTTTATATGTGTAAAGAGCGACTTGAGTTAGAATGTTATTAATAATGAGTGGACGTCAACGCAAATTAATGGCGACAATGATGTTGGTTATCTTATATATTCAACAATGTTAATGAAAACCTGTATGGGTGATGGTGTTAGGTTTAGGAATATTGATGAATAGTGTGATCAATACCCAATAGAACACTAATATAAAAATGAGAACCTGTAGTACTGTCAAAAGCAATGGAACAATAAATCAGGAAGTTTCTTGAGTCTTTATACAACAGTAAAATGAATAGAACCAGCAAATAGTGCAACAACTGTAGGATTGTGCATTGGGGATCTTCTTTGTCAATCTATGGGGCTTTTTTTACGTTTTACTGTATTATCCTGAAGGAAATTATATGGCTGGTTGTTTAATTGAAAAGGGCCGGACTTTCAATATTAGCCAGCAAATCTCCTATTTGAGGGGTGGTGGGTCTACTTAGGTAAAGCTAGAATGAACCTTCCAGAATTCCGTAGCTAAGCTGCTTGTTGAGACACAGATCTGAATCTGCTTGGTACTGTTGAGTGCTTGTGTGTGCTTTTAGTTGCAATATTGTTAACATTGTGCCTATGACATTACCATCGATACATATTACAATAAATATTGATTATCAGTTGTAGGCAGTTGTTTTACAGTTAAGAGTTATGATATAGAACTCCCAACATGCATCTCACTGTCTTTTTATTATATCATTGTTCCTATACAAGATCACCAAAATTGGTATATCTAATGGTCTTCTTAATATCAGTAGTGTGGTGAAGAACATGACTTGTGTTCCATGGGTCCCTAGTCTATTGTTCATCTCTCTCGTATTCTCTTATCTACTCTCAGCGTCCCAAAGTCCCAAAGCCATATAATTACGATAATAAAAGTACAATAATAGTATGATTTAAGAAGTTAATGAGGTTCCTCTTATTATCACATTCACTAACAATAATTACATCATATTCACCACAATGACATTAATCACCCAAATAGTAACACTAAGTTGAACTAACTTAATTATCATTTAAAAGATAGAAAGACTTCATTATAATCATCATTAAAAAACAAACAAAAATCTTTCTAGCAAATCACTCTAACAAATTCTATAACTTTCTGAACCGATGACAACAAAAAAAAACGGAGGATCTCCAGTTACACTCTGTTTTACCCTATTTAAAATTTATTATGTTCCTCATTCCCTCAAATAGCTCAACCTAGTGTTGATTTTCCTACTACTATTCACTACTCTCTTGAAAAAGAACATGAAGTTTCTATTTTGAGGCAAACAAACCACAACACGTTTAGTCAATTTCTCGAAACGAGATCAAGATGACGAAACACTTTAGTCTAATCAACTAATGAACTACTCTGCTCCTCTCTAAAATTTGGCTCTAATGAAAAAGATATCATCGTTTTGGTATATAGTGTGTACACTGGGTTAATATGATTTCCATATTTTGTCTTCAATAGAAGCTTACTGTTTTATTAATGCTAAAAAACAGAGATCAATTATCCATTTGGATAGAACCATGAAGCTGAAAATCAATCAGGTGAAAATTCAAAATACAGTGTCATTGATGATGAAGATCCAAACATTTGCAGTGAACTCTTTCTCTAAACATAAGATATGACATCCCATATATCGATATACCAACTCCAACTAAGGATTCTACATGATTTGAAACGTTCAATTTAGATGAATTAGCATTTTTTTTTTTAAGCTGGTAAATCTCCTTTTTATTTATCTTATTGCTGATTAACACTTTCGCTTATGTGGGTACTTTTTCAATAAGTACTATGTTAATGTTGGTTATTATGCTACTGGAAAATGCTGCTTAAACAAATTGGATAGAATTGTTCCCATTCATCAATAGATATCATGGAACGCACCAAGTAGAATCAAAATCGCGTTAACTAATGTTTCTTTCTCTGATGATTATTTTTTTATTATGGTTTCCAAATTTCACATATCTTGCTTCGATTAAGGTACAGCTTATACTTTTTTCCCATCTTCATTATCATGAATTTATTGGTTTCAATTATTCCTCATCTCAAGGTATTTAATGTGCGATTTGTCCAACATCTTCAATAGCTAAATAACTAATAAATAAAAGCTAATTCATGTATCAAAACCAACAGATATTGTGTGTTTAGCAATTTGTGGTATTATTAGGAAATGGCTCATCTTTCGATTAAACATATTTACTATGAGACACCATCTTTACACTAGTGTTTGAGTGGAAAAATTATATGTTTTGTATTATAATAAATTTACAATATTTGAAAAATCCTGTGTCTCTTGGGGGTCAAAACGAGAACAATTTTCTCTACTATTTTTCTTTATTTTAGGGTCCAAATTTCTGAGGTTAAATGTTCTACGTCATACAAGTCAATCTCTTTTAGTGTGAGATACATATTCTTTCAGTTTCTAGTTCGATATCTCTAAAATCTTTATCTTCTGTAGTATATAGTTCAATTTGAATGGATGGTAAGGTAAAAACATTTAAGACATAGGCAATATAATCTTTACAAGTGAATAGTAGAGTAGCATCAAAACATGAAGCTTCAATTGAAGGATGAATTCTATATTTGAGTCTTCTTATGAATATTTTATTTATTGTTAAACCTGCCCTTGATTGAACCAATGAGGAAGCTACCCATTATACTATAGAGGGGTCTGAGGTCCCCGGTTTGTAACAGAGAATGAAGTATAGCTAGCTACGATGAGAAAGCTCTAGTTTTTTGGTATTGACTGTAATGTGTAATGATATCTCATGAGTACCGGAAATTGTCCTTTATAAATTGGAGATAATCTCATTCTTCATTTCGTTAAACCTTGTTTAATTGCATTATCAACTGAATCTTATAATAATTTATCGAAAGAAGCCTTTATTTTGAACACTTGGTTTCTAATTTGATTCTAATTTAGTAAAACATGAATTATCAAATCAACTCGTATTACAAAACTTGTGGGAATACTCATATCTACAAACATTTATAAAGCTTACCATTGAATTCTTCTGTTATGACAGTTTCTGATCTATCATCTTCAATTGGGTCATTGAAGCAATACTGTGTCTCTTTGCCTCTGCTGAAGAACATGACTCTTTCAAATGTTGAACATCGTTTTGATGAGCTCAGTTAATCTGAAAGTTTCAAAGGTAAATGCGTATTTTTCATCACCATCTGAGACCAAACATCTACGTAATATTCAGTACTAACAAATGTTCTGCTAAAGTCCATGAAAAAAAAATTCATAATTCAAAATAGAAAAAAAAAACAAAAATTGTTTATAAACAAATTAATTTTTGCTCCTATTTAACTTCTTATTATTTAGGCCATTGAGCTGAACTGAGCGTCTCAAACTTTACCAAATCTGAGATCATTTATTGCTGTGTGGTATCTGCTTTATTTTGTTAATCCACTATTAGCATACGCTTTTACGCTCAATAAAACTCATACCGTTTTATATGTTAAAAACAGAAGAACAGAAGAATATCCCAATCACTACAGCTTCAATCAAAACATCTAAGGAGAGTATTTCAGCTGTCATATTTTATCAGCGCTATATACAGTATCAGTTAAAGACCCTTATCGCTAAAATATCGCTCATTATTGGCTGTTATTAGATATGCCTACTGATAATAGAAGTCAGAGACCTTATACCTCTGGATGGCCTGGTAACAGTGGCCCATCTTTCTCTTCGAGGGGAAACTTCAGACCAAGAATGAGAACTAGTTTATCCGCTGATCAAGGTAACTTTCAAGGTCGCAATCAGGTACCCAACCAACAAACATTTCCATCTTCTTATAGAGGTTCTGGCCATCGTTATTATGGTGGTAGCAGTAAAGCTTCATACGCTGGTTATAAGTCAGATAGATCAAAATCAGGTTCATACTATAATATCAGAGATGCTTATAACGGGGAGACAAGCTCTTTAGAAGTTACACCTCCATCAATCCAACCTCAAGCAAATCATTATTATCAAAGGAACCAGAATTTCCAAAATCAGACCACATATTATCAACCAAGATATAGTTCTAGGAATGATCAAAGAACAGAGCAAAGGCCTGATAAAAGGTCAAGATATATGCAGAATGTATCATCCTATTATGGCCCAGCAAGTCGACATAATTCTTTAAGTATCAATCCTAATCAAAATCAGTATGTTAAAGAAGACTTCTATGATAATAATCATTCATCTTACTCTGCAAATAATTTCAAGAAAACTAAAGACTACTCAAATAGATCTTCATTCGCTTCTACTCTATATTCCAAAAGAACAGATAGAACAGAAGAGAATTCAAATACCTATAGATTCCAAAGACCTGTGAGACCTTCATTGATACCCAAAGATTTCAAAGATGATTATAATGATGATGAAGATGAAGAACTTGAAAGACAATTAAGAAATTCGGAAAAACAAGAAGAGGAGGAAGAAGAAGAATTAGAAGAACGTATACCTAATAGTGAAGGGAATGATAAAGCGGAATCTTTTATCGATAATGCGCAAAAAACTTTGACTGAAGATGTCGCTGGTTCTAATAATTTCAATAAAACAAAGGAAATTGAAGTAGAAGGAGAAAACCAGGATGAAACTATGGAAGATTCAGTTGTTATTAATCAAGAAAATAATAAAAAAGATCTTGAAACTCAAATGCAAATAAGTACTGATAATGGTTCAGTTCCACAACCTCTAGTAAGGGAAGTTTCACAAGAGAAAGACGAAGAATCTGATAATTACGACCCAGAAACTGCAATTGATATCTCTGATGATATCAGAAAAGTCATTGAGAAGGTTAATATTTCTCCTGAAAAGAAACCACAAAATAATTCTAGTATCACTCTAACATCAGAAGAATTGAGAACAAAACCGAAGACAATTGAAATTTCTGAAATCCGAACCCCCAAACCCGTCATTTCATTCAATACTCCTGAGTCATGTATCTTCCCATTACCACGTCTAGAGTACAAATTATGGGATCTTAAAAATCATACACAAGAAGAAATCTCATCACAATTACCTTATTTGCTGAATAAACCGGTCCAATCAGTCAATGAGTATCCATTTTATTCAAGAAATTTTTTAGTTCATGAACAAGTTATAAAACCAAAATTATTGAAGAATCTATCAATCGTGAAGACAAGTACTTTTTTTAAAAAAGCTTCTTTGATCAATGAATATCAACGAAGATCAATTGATTGGGAAGAAAGACTAACTATCATGAAAAATCAACTGTCATCGATTTATTCTAAAAACGAAACGGATCCACCAGCAACAGTTGCTGATAGTCAAACTAGTCCTATAGGTACTCAAGATCAACATTTAAATAGACAAGGTTCAAGACGTGGCAGAGGTGATGCTGTTCAATCAGAAGCAGAATTTTTAGAAATTCTTAAAACTTTAGGTGAAGAAGATGAAAGTGAACCATTACGCCGTGCTGAACAATTAGCTGCTATTATTCCTGATATGATCTTGAATCCAATTGCTAAAAATTTACTCTTGACAAACATTAATAACTTAGTTACAGATAAAGAAAGCTGGGCTTCATCTATTAAGGTTGACGGAATTGATAATTTCACCAGAAGAGAACATGAGTTATTTTGTGAAGGATTTCTATCATTCCCTAAAAGATTTGGTCGTATTTCTGCTTTAATGGGTGGCTTAAGGACTCCTGAAGAGTGTGTGTTACACTATTATAGAACTAAAAAGACTTTGACTGATTACAAACAACTATTGTTGTATAAGAAGAAAAGAAGAAAAGGTCCAAAAGGTAAAAGAGGTCCTAAACCAAAGTTATTGACTAATACCCCAATCACATCAACATTAGAAACGCCCCAGGATAGCGCAGATGAATTTAGTTTGGATAATTTAATTCCAAAAGAAGTTACTGAAGAAGTTTATTATACTGAAACTGGTCGTCGTCGTCGTGCTGCAGCTCCTACTTTTGAAAACATCAATAATGAAAATAGTAATAAAGTATCCCCATCACCACAACAGCCAATTCCCTCATCACAATCATCTTCTACCGTGTCACAAAACGAAGAAGAACGTAAAAGATCATTAGAAGTTTCAAGAGTACTTGACTCGAGAATTCCAGAATCAACAGAAACAAGTCAAGGATCTATACCAGCTAAAAAGAAACAAAGAGGCCCTAAAGCGAAAAGAGTTATTGAATCTTCAATTTCCCCAATACCATCTGAATTTACTGAGAATGCTGCTCCAAATGACAGTAAAAACAAAGGAAATATCACCAGTTACTGGAGTGTTAAAGATACCAATCTATTTACATCATTATTAGGTGAATATGGACAAAACTGGATTGTTATTGCAGATAATATAAAAACTAAATCAGCAGTTATGGTCAGAAATTATTATCATAGAAATGCGGATGAATATGGATGGAGGAAAATTGCTGAAGTAGCTGAACAAAGATTACAAAGAGAGAATCCAGATTATGTTGCACCGAAAAATCCGCCACTAGGTGTATTTACAGCATCAAGTAGTGTTCCAAATAATATCAACCTTCCAACCTTCCCACCAGCAAACCATGAAAAGCAGGCAACTACAATTATAAATCCATTGAATCTACCACCAACTTCAACGTTCACTACGAAATTATCAGGTATATCACCAATCACAATTGGTACAAAGGATCCGATTAGCAGGTCTAATCCATTTTCTATAACAAGTTTATTGAATCCACCAGATGATCGCAAAGTTATAGTTAAAGATAATATAAACGGGAGAAATTTACCAAATTTGGATGGAATTCAAACAGAAAGAGATATTGAAACAGTTGAACCACTCAGAACCTCAATGGCAAGAGCTCAACCACAACCTCAAGGATTTAATCCATTAAATGCGTTACTTGATGCAGCTCAAAGTTCACCGGCCTGGAATAATGGTTCACAACAACAAATGAATTCCACAGGTGGTAAAACATTTGAGAGTGTTAGATCAGTTTATGGTAGAGATACTCCTGATTATACAGGTGGATATCAGGCAACTTATTCTGAAAGTTCATTAAGAGGAGGTAGATCACTCTTGAATGACAATTTAGCAGAATCCAATAAACCTGTATTACCACCAATTTCATCAAATTTTGATAATGTTTTAAATGATCAAAAAAAATGATATTTGTAACGGTTATTAAATTTGTGGAAGAATTTGGTTTGTATTTGAATGCTATTTATATATAAAAGGAAACATTTGTATTATACTTAAGTGATGAGCTGATATCATGATTATTGTAGTACATCTTGTTTCAAATTAGAAATAACTTCGTTATAAGTTGGGATACTATTAGAGGCACCTGTTTTTTGAACCGCTAAAGAGGAAGCAAATGAAGCAAATTCAATGGAAGTACTAATATCAACACCCAAACAACGCTGTGTTAAGAAGGACCCCAAAAATGTATCACCTGCACCAGTTGTATCTACCACATTATTAACTTTGAAAGATTCAGCAAATATAGTATCATTTGAGTCTTTAGAAATCGTTGAAATTGAACCTATTGAGCCTAATGTAATGATAACTAAGTTTGAATTGAATTGATTGATTTTTTGTTTTAAAACCTTCAAAAGTGTAGTATATCCATCGACGAGATCATTTTCAATTAACTTTTCAAATCTCTGATATTCTTCGCTAGGTAACGTATCTTTAGCGATTGCTAATGATTCAGTCTCATTAACGATTAAAATGTCAACTAGTTCTAACACTTCTGCACTGTATGAATAATATGGAGATGGGTTATACACGATCTCAACGTTTGAGGGTCTGTTTGATTTTAACCATTTAATGACATGTACTGTATCAGGAATCTCATTTTGTAACACCACGATTTCCTCTTCAGTGTCATAAACAGGGAACAACTTCTCTAATTGAATATCAGTGAAATGTGTTTCATGGTTTGCACCTTCCGCTATCAATATTCTATTTTCACCTGTCGATTTCTCCACTAAGATAGTTGCAACACCAGATGTTTGGTTTTCTAAGACTCCAACATTTGAAACATCAACACCATGTTCTTTGAGGGCTTTGATTAGATCAACACCAAATGAATCATCTCCAACGTTACCTATCAGTCTCACTTTGTATGTTTCATTTATTTCTGGAATTAGTTTTGCAATTGATATTGTCTGATTCAAACCTTTACCACCAATGTGAGTCTCAAATGAATCAGCTTTGAATGTCTCTCCAGCACTCGGTATCCTTTGAGTATATGTGACCAGATCATAGTTCAGTGAGCCAATTATTGTTAATTTGACCATTATTTAATACCATAAATTGAAGGTTTGAAGATTTGAATCTGAAGAAGAGCATAAGGTAAAAAAAAATATACGGAGAGATGAAAAACACTAGAGGGAAAAAAAGAAGCACTCATGCCGGGGGTCGAACCCGGAATCTTCTGATTAGAAGTCAGACGCGTTGCCATTACGCCACACGAGCTTAATTGTTACCTGTGAAACTGGTCTGTTTACTCCACTAATTAAGCTTTCAGTAATCCGGGTAACCGATAATGTTTTTATTTTTTTTTTTTTTTTTTGATGTTTAAATACAACTAAAGAAGATGAATAAGTAAAGATAAGTATGACTGAAATACCACAGGATATCACTCCAATAGCATTTCCACCTGCAGTTCTTGCGAGAATTGCTCCAGAACTGTCACTACAAAGGCATTTGGCCATTGGAATCCGTCCCAATTTAAGAACGTTTGAAGAATTCAGAAAAATTGATATAAGTGATGGTGGATTATCAAGATACTCTAAAGATGGTGTTAAAGACTCAGTGATATTAGGCTCCTCAGTGTTGAAATCTGGTGGAACCACTGTGATCACTACCATTACTGCTTCTTTAGTTGAAGAAGATTTACCAGCTGAAAATATCAATGAAGATGCAGCTGCTGTGAATGCTGTTTTTGCACAGGAAAAATTGCAAGAGGAAATTAGATTAGGTTCGTTAAAGGAATCAGCTAGTATCTATCCACTAGTTGAAGTTGAAAGAGGCAGAGTTGGTGCACCAACTGATGAAGAAATGATTTTATCACAAAATATATATAATACTTTTTTACATTCAGGAATCTTATCAAAAGATTCATTAAAAGCTAATGTTGGTCTACGAAGCATTAATCCTGATGGGGAAGTAGATATTTATTACCATGATCCAAATGATAAAGATTCATTAGAAGTGACACCAAAACGTCGTTGGTCATTTGTTTTATATGCTAAAATTAAAGTATTCAATCGTTCATGTCCATTATTTGATTTAGTCTGGACTTCATTAATTTCTGCTCTACAAAACACTAAATTACCAAAGACTTATATTGATGAAAATGCATTTGATATAAAAATCCCTGTCAAATTACATAACAATGCTGGTACCATAAGAGAACAATATCAAATAACGTGTGACCCAATAGAGAATTATCCATTAGTATTAAACAAAGAATCAATTGGGTTTTCTTCGAATTATGGTATAGTGGATACTGATGAAGAATCTATTGAAACAGTTAATGTTGAAGATAAAATGGATCTTGATGTTAAAAGTGTTTTATTAACTGATATTGAAGGTGAAGAAGAAGAAAATACAATTAAAAAGACGATTTCAATTATTGTTGATAATTCCAAAAATATAAAATCTTTAACTATACTAGGAGGGGTTAATAGAGATCAACTACATAAATCAATTAAAATGGCTCAGATCAGATCAAAGGAAATGATTAAATAGATAAATATAGATAAAGATTAAAAACTGCTAATGTTTATTTTGTTTCTTGTTGTTTTGTGATGGGTATATATAATAATAATCGTAATCCAATTGTCTATTATCGATAATCAAATTTAAGTTCTTCTCTTTCTAATTTTAGATGGTGCTGGAGAGGGGGATGGAGTGCTAACATTTTGCACGTCAATGCTAACATATTCATTGATTTTATTACCAAATCCACCAACTCTTTTAACAACTCTTGCTTTTTTACCCTTTTTGATATAAATATCAATATAGAATAAAATAAACAAGACTAAGTAAGATGAAATAATACCTAAGCCAGTCCATGTAGCTAATGAAGTACCAACACAATCGATACAAGCATTTTTATCACATCCAAACAATCCATAATCATGTTTAACTTTGATGAATGCAGCATAATAAATAAAAATTAAATCTAAAACAAATTGAGTTATTTGGAAGTTAGTGATCCATTGCTTCCACCAGACTTTGATCCCTCTAGCTGCTAAAAAGTAATAAAAGTACATAACGACATGAACAGCTAAATTCAAAGTGATTGGAACCCATGAAATTGATGTGGTACCAGTTAATTGAAAATAACACAATAAAGCAGTTGCGCCGTGATGATAAGAATGTAAAAAAATAATCTTCTTTCTTTTAACAACTAAGAACACGGTATCAACGAATTCTAAGTATTTTGTCATATAATTCAAATAATATAAAGTAACTAACCTTGGAGTCCATGCATTAATGTTACAAATTGCATAAAATAAACCATGTTGATAAATGATTGGAATTAACTGTTCAACCATCAATAAAAGTAAAGTCAGTGAGATAGTGGTTAAAAGAAAGTTATGAGCTTGGAACAAAAAATTCAATTTCCATGCTGTTAAATCAAATTTGTTGAAGATCGCTTGACCACCAAAGATGACTGTATAATAGGCGATAATAGCAATCACGACAGGTGGGAAAGTTGAGAGAAAAGTCTCATTTTCAATAAATTCGAAATCATCTGGGATGAAGTTACCGAACGTGACATATTTTACAGCTTCATTGAAGAGTGGCCATAAGATGTAATTTGATGAAGATTCTATCATTGACATAATACCAACTTGCAAGTAATTAAAAAATAAGTAACAAAAAAAACTAGACAGTGTGAAACCAAAACAAAAAGAACAAGACAGTGGATGAACTTTAAATAGTAAAAGTAACAACAATATCCGCCAAAAGATTTCTCTAAAGATTGAATATCTTTACTTTTTTTTTGAGAATTCAAGTATTTTCAACGCGTAAAAAATAAAAAAAAGTAAACAGAAATTTTCGCGATTGTTTAAAAATAGGAGAAAAAAAGAAGAGCGGAGTTAATCGGCTCATCACGTTTATTAATAAGGAATTGAATTAAATTGATGGAAATGCACCAGGAATGTCGTCAATTGAAGGTGTATCTTCTGATCGAGACCGAAAATAATGATAAGGCTTGACCTTACGACTGATCAGCCTTTGTTTGCGACGTGAGGATTTAACATCTTTTGATTCATCTGAATGTTCTTCATCTGATCCAACAGGAATACTCGAAACGTTTTCACTTGAGGTACTATCATCATCTGATTGCTTTGGAGATGGTGCAATGACTGCATTGATATATTCTTGTTCCCTCAAATCATCATCACCGTCAGCATTATCTTCATCAACTTCTTCTTCTTCTGATGAACTATCTTTATTTTCTCTATAAAAGTTCTCTAG
Organism: Phaffomyces thermotolerans; assembly: GCA_003707215.2. NCBI lineage: Eukaryota > Fungi > Ascomycota > Saccharomycetes > Phaffomycetales > Phaffomycetaceae > Phaffomyces > Phaffomyces thermotolerans. The sequence continues at coordinate 119,790 of PPNJ02000007.1, read as the reverse complement.
ATTTTCTAACTCAATACGTTGATCTGTTTCAAATGATTCTCTTGCTTTTTCTAACATTTCAACTAATTTATCACCACCTAAAAATTTGGATGATCTTTTTCTATAAAACAATAAATAAGCGCTTCCACTGATTGAACTTTCAGGCTTAGCAGCAGTGACTCTTGAATCATCATAGTAATACCATTTATTATCAACGAAATTCTTAACGTATGAAGTATAATGACCACCACCTAATCCACCATAATGATTATCAACTGCAAATAAATCATAAACACAATCCTTAGAATCTGTAATAGTAGTAGCTAAATATGGTGACATATCTAAATCTTCAATTGGGAATTCAACAATGGCATCAATTTTATCACTAAAACTTCTTTGATTTTCAAATCTTTTCAAATGAATTGTTAAAATATCAGGAGTTGACCAAATTTCAATTTGTTTTGTAGCTTGTCTATGTTCTTTACAATTTGAACAGTACCATAAATCATCTTCACCTAACACTTCAGGTTTTGAAAATAAATTCAAACATTGATCTAAAGTTAGATTTTTATTTAATTTTTCTTGTTCTCTTTTGGTTCTATTGTCTTCAATTTCTTGATTAACTAAAATTTCTGGATTTGTCCAGGTATTATTACCACCTTTACCTTCTTCTTCTAACCCAGAAAAGAAAATATCAAAATATTCTGGGTCCCATTCACAAACTAATGCAACTCTTTTATCAATTACTTTTTTAGAAATTGCTATATCGAAGTCAGGTTTTTCTATTTTAATGGAATCCGATAGTTTTTCTTCTTCTAACGTATCTGTTAATACAGTTAATTGAGCATCAATGCTACTTGGACTATCAATTATTGGGGTTTCCTTTTCAACTGGTGAAACTTGAACATAATCTTTTAAATCTTCATCAATATCTTGTTTGTTGACTTGACCAGGATACGTTATTTCAATATCATTATCCTCACTTAAAGGAGATAGAGGTTTAGTCATATCAGTTTCTTGTTGGGAATCAGAATTTCCAGTAATCTTTTCCTTATATAGAGTCTTTTTATAATCTGGTAGTGAATCAATTAAATCAGGCAAATTTGTGAAATTATTGTTAGTATTTGGAGTCCAAACAGTCTCATCATCGATAGCCATAGATTTTGGACCATAAGAATGTTTATTATTAAGACCATAATTGTAATTTTTTCGTCTTATTTTAGATTCTTTAGAAGCATTGAATGTTTTAATTTTGAATGCAAATTCACCTGAAATTTCTTTGACATTCAAAGAGTTTGAGTCAGAATCATCAATTATCTCAATATCATCATCTTTATCTTCCATCATAACATCTTTATTTGATGATCTTGCTTTGGTGAAATATTGATAGGTACTCAATTGTTGATATTTATGTTCCAGTTTTTGTCTAATTGAACCAAATGAATCTCTCTCTTCTTCGTTCAAACTTATGAAAAATGGAATACCAAATGCACTTGGAATTCCAGAATCAGGTAGAACGGTATTTAGAACAGGAACAATAAGATCATTCTCAAAATGTTGCACTTCATACATTATAATAACATCATTATTTGAAATCAAGTCACTTATTGGTAGATACCCAGATTGAGAATCTGAACTTTCGAAATTTTTATAGAATTGATGCGACCAAATCTCACAGGTAAATAAATGATTAACGTTCAATGACAATTTATCAGCAACATAATTTTTGAGAGTTGAATAAGTTGAAGATTTTTTTAATTCAATTTCAAAACTTTTGATTGGTCCATTTTCTAAAAATAGTAAAATTTTACCAGACCAAAGATTATTAACTGGTAATGGTAATGTTAAATCACTAAACGGATCAAAAGTTATTGAAATTTTAGAACAATCTGGACAAATCAATGTTGATTTATATAAACCTGTAAATAAATCGATTATAATTGAGTCATTTCTTAACTTATGTTGTTCCCAAGATTTAATTGCTAATTGTTGAATTGCTTCAATATTTTCAGAATCTTTTTCATCAAGTTCTGGTTTTTCAGTTATTGGTTTTTTGATAATTCTATTTAAGTCTTCATGTAATCCATCTAATAAAAATGCTAAAAATTCTTGTGAATCTTGTTGATGATAACTTGAAAACATTGAATTAAATCTTCCTATAGTTTGTTTAAAATCTCTTGGTGTGAACGAAGTACCTCTGTTTGATTTTTTATCAAATAAGCTATGAATTAAATTGCCAAAGCTAATTGCAACTTTACCACTCATACCCAATGGATTATCTGGATTTAATTCATTTTCAAAACAATTAAACAGAAAATAATGAGTTAATTCAGGAATATGAACTAGACATTGTAAAGCAGAGTTCATATAACAAGTATTACCAAGATTCTGTAAACCTATCCTACCATCAGATGGAGATGGAGGATGATGAATGAAGTAATTAGATGGCCAGTAATTATCATTTGATTTTGAAGTTTTGGAATTTTTTATTATTTTTTGTTCAATTATCAAATGAGCATGGTTCAAGCCTGATGATTTTATTTGACTTTCAAAGAATTGTTTTTTAATTAAAATTTTTGAATTAAAATTAAAAAAAGTTTTCGGGTTAATTAAATAATTCAAATTGATTAAGTCATTATCTGTTATAATCCAGACTCTGAATTTTCTATTATGGTTATTCTTGCTACTGTTGTTGTTTGGTTTAGTATATCTTTCCTTTTCATCTAATTTTCTAATTGATAATTGAATCAAGTCATCGAAAGTTTGGAACGAGCTTATAGCAAAAAACGGAACTGAAGAATATGAGCTATTGGTATTGTCTGAATCTTGAACTAAATGATGCAAATAAAATGAAGGTCTTGCAAATTCTGGTTCTAATGTTCCTTCTGGTCCTGCAATAACATATGTTGTGACCTCATCAGAGTTAGGAGTTAATCCATACCATGAGACTAATAGTTGATAAATTTCAGGTAATAAAACGTACAATGGATAAGTATTATAATCACAAAATATACCATTTTCATTGATGATTCCGTTAGTATCGATTGGACCCAATTTTTGTTTAATTTCTTCTGTTGATTTGAAATCAGATTCAAGGAACGTGTTAATCCATGATGAGTAAATAACATTGACTAAAGTACCTTCTACAACAGACTGAGATTGTTCTTGTAATAGTTGTGTTAATTGTGTTCTTTGAGCTTTTAATAGAGATTCACTATCTAGAAGGGAATCTTTACTAACACCATCAGCTTCTTCAGCTTTATCAAGATCATCAGTGTTATCGGTGTTAAAATTATTGGGGTTATATTCGTTGGCACTTAAGTAAACGCTATCATCACAAATCTCATCATTGGGTTTAAGGGTATGATTGTCTTCCAATGACATTATCAAAAGTATGATGTGATAAAAAAAAAAAACAGTGAGGAGCTAGCACAGTAGATGAACCAATAGGACCTCAAAATTCGAATTTGAATGACTTTTTATCTAAATATCAACAGAATTTATTTTATAAAATTGACGTGAACTCATTTCAATTTTTTTTTTTTTTTTTTTTTTTTTTGCCATCAACATTAACCCCGGAATAAGGAAGATGGTCGGAACACACTGACACTTATCGCAGATGCTTAAAAAGACATATTCTAATCACATTTTATTATACAATTATAAAACAAAACCAAATCTAAGTAACAGCAACCATTATACCATAACCCAAAGTAATAACGATAACATATGCAATGATAGAAGCAGGGACACCTCTTGTGATAAACGTATTCACGTTCAAGTATCTGTTTCCCAGATCGTCAGTCATAGAGATTGCAGTGACGTTAGGGAACCCAGATGATGCAAGACCCATACCACAACTTGCCATTAAAGCAGTTGAGAAAATCAATAGTGGAGCTGCATTTGATGCTGGTAAAGATTTACCAATTTCTTCAACCAATGGAATAATAATAATAGCTGACACGGTATGTGAAACAAAAGTACCGATAACTAGAACTAATGCACCAAAGATAATAATGACCGTGTACGTTGGATAATCCATGACTTTTCTTTGTAATGCACCAGCAATGGTAGCTAATAACCCAGATGATGAAACTGCTTTACCTAATGCTAAAGACCCCATTGCTAATATGACAATAGACCAAGGGAAGTTATTAACATCAGCAGTTGATAGCAAACCTGTACCAAAAAATAAAACAATTGGGATAACAGCAACAATACCAGCTTCACCGAAAACGTTCCCTAATTTAGATAAAACACACCATAAAATAATAGTAACTAATAACACAAAACAAATAAACCATTGTTTAATTGTGAATTTTTCTTTAATAGGTCTGTATTTAATAACTTTTGCAGTATTAATTTTAAACGTCATGATTAATAACATCCAAATTAAACCTAATGCAGCAATTGAAACAGGAATAGCAACGGCCAACCATTGACCCCAACCAATTCCATATGGTTCTAAATAAGTCATTGCCACGATATTTTGTGGAGATGAGATTGGTGAAGCCATACCTGCAACATTTGAAGCTAATGCAACACCTAATATCAAAGATTTTGCAAATGGAGAATCAGTTGATAAATTTCTTAAAACACCTTGAATTAAAGAATAACATAAAACCGGAGTAGCAACGTTAGATATCCACATTGATAAGAATAGAGCAACAGCCATAATTGAGAATAAAATGTTTCTTGGTTTGGCACCTGCTAATGTTAAGATATAAGAAGCTAAAACTTTTGCAATATTATATTTTGATAAAGCAGCAGCTAATGTAAACCCACCAATTAGAACCATGATTGTGGATGACCACATTTTACTTAAGATATAAGCTGAGGCATTAGCTGCAGTCATAACGGTATCATCTTCATTTTTCAAAACTTTGAATAAAACAACCAAGAGTGGACATAACATAGCTGTAACAAATAATGGAATAGCTTCAGTGGCCCATAATAGTGCGACACATGCTAATAAAGCCATACATCTATGTTCAACAGGATCGTTGAAAGTTTTAACCCCTAATAAAATACCAGTGATTGTAATGATAATAATTAATTTATAAGTTCTTGAAGTGTTTAAAAATTTTGGTAGTTTGAAATATTCTAATTTTGTGAAATATAAATTAATGATAAATGGTAATTTCCATTGATAGAATTCTAAGTGATAAAATTTATCGCTTGATAATGCATTAACATTGGGAACGATTTTAACGTTACCTTGAGTTTGGGTTTCTAGGCCAATCATATCTTTCCAAACTGTAGTTCTTTCCCAAACGATATGTTCTCTTAATTGAGATTTCAACTCTTCTTTACATTCTTCAATTGAGTCAACTCTGTTTGTGATTGAAGCATAAACTTCAATTAAATTATTTAATTTTGAATCTAAATGAATTAAAGTATGGAAATTAAAAATATGACAAGATTGGAAAAATTCATTATTATCGAATAAAGTTGGTTTCAAATCAGAAATTAAAGATTTATCGAATTTTTTAGTAATTTTCATAAATCCCAATTTGTTTAATTCAATGAATGATTTTAACTGTGATAATTGTAAAAATAATTGAATTGTTCTTTTTTTCAAGGTTATAATTTTTTGTGATTTAACATTGATATCTTCATGAGTTAAAAGGGCTGAATTTTCGGAATGAATATCTTCATCATCGTCATCATCTTTTGTTGAGTTCTTATCTTCATCTAAAGCGTCATCTATATCATTTTTTTCCAAATCAACGTCTAAATTGAAAGATGTGACTGATTTTAATAAAGCATCATTATATGAAGATTTGTTGGATAAGATTGAATGAGCATCTGAGTTTTTACTCAGATTCATGTGTACTTTATTGAATTCAACGTTATCAATCAAATGATCATATTCTAAATACAGCTCAGATTCAGTTGATCTATAAAATTCATCAATTTTTACTAATTCAGACTTCAAGTGTTCTAAAAAGATATCTTTAGGATTGAGATCTTCCTTGATAGTTTCCGGTTTGTTTAACCTTAATTTTTTCAAGAAATCTTTAGATTTTGATTTTTCATTATTATTATTATTATTATTATTATTATTGTATTCACTTAATTCAATAGTTGTGGTTTCATGATCCAAATTTTTGGTTTTGAAAACTTTTGATTTTAACCTATTAAAAGTTGAACTATCACGAGCCTCTTCGCCGTTTTGCTCACCATCAGCAATCTCTAAACTTTTTGATTGCAACTCATAAATGATCTTTTTCAACTGAGAATAATTCAGATAATTACCTTGCCATTCAGGAACGGAATTATATTTCAAAGACAAGGAAAACTTCATAATACCAAGCTACTCCCTGAACAAATAGTTTCACAGAGGTTGTTGAAAGACAAGAGTTTTTTAAAAGTTAAGAACTTTATATCTTTGAATCTGGGCAGAAACAGGGAAAAAGAAAAAAAAAAAATTTCTGTTTTCTCGTTTGTAAATTCTACATACAAAATTAAAGGGTGGGCTGCAGAGATAAGTACGGAATTTATGGTTATATGACAATCAATATAAAATATATCGAACCGTTCAACAAAAGAAAAAATGTATCCCATTGATCTATAATGAAATTACACAAAAATAAAGAAACAAGAACTCGCACAAGACCTGAATTCTCTCAATAAAGTAAAACGTCGTGTGAATTTAAGAAAAAAAAAAGTCTTGGGAGACACACACACACACACGTGGGACTGTTACATAATAATAATATATTACATAATTAATGATGTAATCATTTTTTTTTTTTTTTTTTTTTTTGTTTCATGTTTCAAAAACTAAAAATAAAGTAAACCACAATTTTTTAATAAATTCATTAATAATCTCTTTGTATTTATATTTTTTATACTTGTTGCTTGTGAAAAGATCAGTTGCCCACTGGTGCCATTCCTGTTATATTTTCCTTCACGCAGCTTCACCCGTCCTCATCTTCACTCCTTATCGTTATCTAGCCTCAAATCGGTACAGAAATTATCACTTCACTTCTCATTACATTATTCTTTAAATAGAAAAAGACTTCTCATTTTTTTTACAAACTATTCAAAAAAACGATAAATATTACTCCAAATAGTACACTGGTCCAGTATCATATAAACCAGGTCATATTACCACGAGGATCATGACAAACCTTGAGGATCCAACTGGTTTAACTTCAAAACTACTCAACTTGAGTCCTTCAACAAAGAAAAACACCAAAAATCTATCATTACAATTAAATGATTTCAATTCACAGCCATTGAACGCATCAAACACTTTCATCCCAACAACGCCCACAACTTCTATCAAATCTTTCTTTGAAACTTCCCCAACGCATCCAAGTCTATACAGACATCCTTCATTGAATCAAGCTAATAATAACCATAAATCCGAACTTGGTTTGAAAAGAAGAACAACTTTATCTTTATCAATTCCATTGGAATTAGATACTTCAAAATATAACTCATTACCTTCATCTTCTTCATCATCAAAATTATCGTCATCATCTATTCTGAGTTCGAATTCTTCAATTCAATTCTCTTCACCTTCATCATCAACTAGAAACGCAAATTCTCCAATAATCAATAAATCCAGTTCATCATCTTCTTCTTCAAATGCAACGTTGAAAGAATTATCAGATCATGGAGTTAAGAGTTCTAATTATAATGGAGATTTGAAAACACAAACTTTGATTCAGAATTTGTCAAATATTAACATTTCAAGTGACGATGATAGCTCAAAACTAAACGTTTATCCCAACGGCCCAAAACTGGTGTTTGATTCCAATCTATACCTTTACTCAGAACCAACATTACAACAAATTGAAAAATTTGATCTTGTTATCAATTGTGCCAAAGAATTAATTCCTCCATTTTTATCAACCTATGAATCTAGTCAGTCTTCTATCTCTTCGGGATTCCGCCATTTCAGTTATAAGCATTTAGACTATTATTACGTTCCGTGGACTCATACCTCTAAAATTTGTCCAGATTTATCGAAATTAACAAACATAATAACAGAGTCATTAAATCAACATAAGAGAATACTAATTCATTGTCAATGTGGTGTAAGTAGGTCAGCATCACTAATAGTGGCGTTAATTATGAAATTAAAGAATTTGAACTTAAATGATTCTTATAATTTATTAAAATTAAATGCTCCTGATATAAGTCCCAACATGTCTTTGATTTTTCAATTAATGGAATGGGGTGAAAGTATCGGTGTTGATTCTGTTGTTTCTTCAGATCAATACGAATCTGATGTAATGAAAGTAAAGGATGATACATTATAATAAATAAAGATACTAATGACTACTAATTAATGAGAATATACGAATGTTTAAAAGAGAAACAAAAAAAGAAAAAACACACACACACATACATGGACAATATAGATTTATACTAATGATAATGAATGCATTACCTTTCTCTCCTTAATTATCAATCCTTTCCGTAATACTAATCAATCTTTTTAATGCAGTGATCCATTTCCTTGTAATCTCATCAATCATTATATTTGAACCACTTTGTTCAGTCCTAACCTGTGATGATCTAGAATGAATACCAATATTGACAACCCCAATCGGCCATGCAGTGTTTCCTATACTCAATTTCATATAACTTTCATTTGCCTTCAAGTATTCCTTACGTTGAAGGTGATATAATATTGATAGAATTGAAATCAATTGATTATGATCAATGGTATTTTTTCTTAGTTTCACTAGAATTGGAAATAAATTCTTTTTAGTTTCTATCAGTAAGGTTTTATCTTCGTTTGATGACTCCCATTTAGACAGAATTGTTTTGATGTATCGATTGACTTTCATACAGATTAGATTATTTTCCTTCTTATTCCCAAACTCTTCCACTCTAATTATTTGATCTTTAGGTACGTCTTTGTATATGTCATCTAGTTCATTCAGTTTTTGTTGTTTTGACGCCTCAACTTCTGTGGGTTGGCCGTCTTCAAGTCTGTGTTTCTTTTCATTACTCATTATGTGGTGACTATAGATATTAAATCTGTGTGATGGAAGTGTTTGTGTTATTACTATGTAAAATTGATGTGAAGTACTAGAAAAGAAAAAAAATAAAAAATTATATCAAATATAAACAACCATACCCTCAATTGCATAGACACACACAAACACATACACACACACACACCTTCAAACCAACCAACTATACACTACTATAATAACCAAGTATAATGACAGAACAAGAAGATGACAAACTATCGAGAGAGTTGGAAATCTTAGCAAGACAGCAAGAAGCTGAAAGTGATGATGAAGTATATCTGTCAGACAATGCAGAATTCGTTGATGCCAACGATCTTTCCATCGATAATAAAGAATCTTTAGACTTGAATCTGAAGAACGTCAATCAGAAGATCTGGTTGGTTAGATTACCTAGATTCTTAGCAAGTAAATTCAAAGAGAAAGATAAATTACAAGGACAAGAAATTGGTAAAATTTTGGTTGAAAACATCTCAAATGCTCAAAGAAAACCTAAGATGAGAATGCAATTGAATGAAGATCGAATCATGTCCTTTGATGGAATTCCTCATGATTATGAACTTCAATTGACTAAGGACTTGGTTCAAAATCAGTACGTTTTCACTGAAGAGAATTTAAGTAATTTCACTCAAGAGAATGAAAAAACCGAACTAGATTTCAATATAAGAGCTAGTTCCGTCACTGATGAGCCTACAACTGATCAAGAATCAACACCAACCCCACAATCACAATCACAATCGAACACTAATAATTCAACTTCTTTTACATTACATGCAAATCAACAACAACAACCATATGGAATCAAAAAGAAAAAAAAGTTCAATAAATTTAGAAATAGAGATGGTACCCAAAAGGTTATTCCATTTGTAAAGACTATTCCTAAAAAAACTGCAATATTAGGTAAAATTGTTCATGAATGTCTTGCAGTACCATCAATGAATGATCCAAATTATGGTATTATATTAGAAGCAAGAAAGAAGTTAATCAAAGAAGAACCAAGACCAACAGTGACATTGTTAAACGAGAAATCAGGTGTTACTTTCTCTAATACCGGTTTAACTTTGAAATCAGACACTTCATCATTCATGAAAACTCAAGTCGTTAAAAATAAAAACATTGGTAGAGCAATTAGAATGCCACAAAAAGATTTATTCGATTTATTGTTTAAACTATTTGATGAATACGACTATTGGTCTTTGAAAGGGATCAAAGAAAGAACTAAACAACCTGAAGTTTATCTCAAAGAAACGTTGGATCAAATTGCAATATTGATTAAAAAAGGTCCATATGCGTTAAAATACGCCTTGAAGAGAGAATATAAAGAGTTGAAAGATCAAGAAAGAGCAGCTAAGTTGGGAGAACTTGGCCTCAAAGAGGAGAATAAAGATGATGACAATGAAAGTGAAGAAGAGGACTTGGAAATGGAGGATATTATATGAATCAATGACACATTTTTATGTATCATTTATTATGTAATCTGGTGAATTTTATGTAAATTTTACGTAATATTTCTGTGACTGCGAAAAGTTTTCTGTTCATCCAAACATTTCCGGTGCTGAAATTTCTCGAAAAAAAAAAAAAAAAAAAGCTGAAAAGTTGAAGTGAATTTGAAAGTAATAAGAACTCGATTCATTAATCAAGGAAAATCATTCACAATGGCTAAAGAAATTAAAGATATCAAAGAATTCATTGAATTAACCAGAAGAGCTGACATCAGATCTGCCACCATCAAAGTCAACAAAAAATACAACTCTGAAGGTGAAGTCATCAATGAATCAAAATTCAAAATTAGAGGTTCAAGACATTTATACACTTTAAAAGTCGTTGATGAAGAAAAAGCTAACAAATTAAAACAATCTTTACCATCAACTTTAGAAGTTACTGAAATCTAAGTAGATTGATTACAATTGTTAATCTATATATCAAAAATAAAAATAAAAATTTTAAAGAATATAAACTTAAAAATAAATTAATTAATTGGATATCATTATATTAAAAAGTCTATATTTATTTGTTTGTTTTTAGCTTATTTTGCATTCAGTTAATGTATACTTTTAATGGGATAAACGGGTTTGTTTTACAGAGTTCAAATGTAGACTAATATTATACTCATTTTTCAATAAAAAGAGTTTAGAGGAGTTAAATGTGAATTTTATTACAGATTGATTGGATGATTGGTATGTATTGTTATTACTAGAATTATGTGCAATTAGTTAGATGATTCATTCATTTTTATCACTACCATTAAATTCACTAGGTTCACTAAATGATAATCTTTTTTTGGTTTTTTCTAATTCTTTAACAGAATTTAAAATATTTGGTTGTTCATCAAATCGTAAACTTTTTCTCTGTCTTGTATTTATTTCAACTTGTTCATTTTCTTTAGTTATCCCACTTGCTTGAACGTTTTGAACTTGTGTTATTGGCGTGACTTCACTCTCAAGTATAATAGCTGATGGATTATTATTGCTCAATGAATTGGTGTTATTGTTATTACTCTTGTCATTATTTTTAGTGTTAGTATTATTATCATTAACAACTGTGTTATTCTTAACATTGATTGGTAGTAACTCAGCTGTTCTAATCCACCTTCTTCTTCTTGTATATTTTGAAAACGAATCTTCTGTTGATGGATTCTTCCATGTATTATCATAATAAATAAAACCATCATCACTTGAAGGGTTTGCAGTAGTTTTTGGTCTTGAACTTGGTAGTTGGATTGCTCCATCATTAGTTAAATCTAATCTCCATGTCTTATCAACCCATTTCCACACTAAGTTTGAACTCTCTTCAGTCTCTGGTAATTTAAACTGATCAGTTGGTGAACTTTCATTTAGAAATTCATCCGTCCAGGCAGTCCTCTCATAACTCAATAAATTCAATGTCCAACCAATACCTAACCAACGACGTTGATTTTCATATAATACGTAAGTGAATACAATTGGTTTTCCATCTTTATTATTTTGAATCCCAACTTTTTCATTAACTTTCTTAACTGCATTAAATATACCTGAAACTTTCTTATTTATATTAATACCACCAAAGTCTAAACCTGTTAGATAAAATGATAAAACTCTTATTATTCTAATTCTCCATAATAATTTCCTAGTAACTTTGAGAAAACTTGAATGATAAGTTAAAACATATAATCCATTTATTAATATGAAACTTCTTGGTGAAAAGATAAAATACATTATTGAAACGTATAATGGTGATAAAAATGCTGTTGTGAAAAGTATTCTTTTAATATCATAAGAAGTCAAAGCTAATGATGTGATTGGACTTAAAAATATATCTGCTTTAACACTTAATCCAGTTAAAAGATGAACAATATCATCTAACGTTGGGTTACTTATGATTTTTTCTTCAATATGTTTACTCAATAATGAATAAGCAACTAATATAGCAACAGGTAATAGATGTCCTAAATAAGTAACAATCCATTCAAAATATAAAACAAATGTACCATATACCACAACACACAGTATTCCTAGCCATGGATCATCATTAGTCCAAGTGATTACACTTAAGAATTTATCAATTATAATGAAATATGGATATGATTTGACTAAAACTTTTGAAACTGTTAATGGTGTTGACGATAACAAGGGAGAACTATCTGCTTTTAAAGCACCTCCAATTCTATCGTTCAAAGTGGTATTTCTTCCAGTAAACTCTGCTCTAGTCTCATGTACTTCTTCTGTCGGTAAGTTAGAAGACATTGTAGTGTGTTATGACAACCAATTACCATAAAATTACCAGTATTTAACAAATATCTTTTAAAATAGTTATTTAATTTCCGGGAACCTTGGTCTCGGAATTAAAAAATAAGAGAGAGATGAGCACATCGCACTTAACACTCTGTGATAATCAGTACTCAACATAGTGATCAACAAATGGTATTAGAAGGAGTTTTAAATGTTCAAAAAACGTATTGTTAAAGGTCAGAATAGAGTGGTTGCAAGAGATAACTCAGAAGCGAGTTCAGATGAAGAACAAAGCGTCGTGAGGAAGAAATTGAGAACAGTTAATAATCACAATGATGATAAGAAGGTAGATAATAATGAAGCAAAAGAAAAGATACAACTATCAGTGAATGATGAGGCCACTAAAGTTGATATACTAAACCAAGAAATCATAGACAGAGAAAGGGAGAAAAAGTCTCAAAAAACAGATCAAGATGATAACGACGATGGTTCATATAAAGGTTTAACAAACTATACAAAATTCATTAAACCAAAATCTACAATGGATGAAAAAGGACCTAAAAAGCAAGCTTCAAATGTTAGGTCAACCACTGTTTTTGATTTTCAAAGAGATGTGTGTAAAGATTATAAACAGACTGGATTTTGTGGGTATGGTGATAGTTGTAAATTTTTACATGCAAGAGACGATTTCAAAGCAGGTTGGAAATTAAATAAAGAATGGGATTTAAAATCAAAGTCAAACACAGAATTAGAAAAAACTTTGAAAAATATTCCTTTTAAATGCATTATTTGTAAAAATGATTACAAGGAGCCTGTTAAAACCTCTTGTGGACATTATTTTTGTGAATTATGTTTCCTCAATAGAATTAAAAGAAATCCAAAGTGCGCTATTTGCGGGAAATCAACAGATGGTGTTGCGTTACCAGCTAAAGATTTAAAAGTCATGCTAAAACGTTAAGTTTGATTGAATGTTACATTATTTATTTTTCTTACGAGTTTTTAATATCGTCTCATTTCATAATTCATTAACATTTATATATATTTTTCTTTCAATTTGCCCTAACTTCAGAGTATAGTGGATCTGCTTTGTGTAATTCTAAAGCTGTTGTAACATCTCCGTGGTTTTGATTATTGATTAATTTCATTGTAGTTTCATAATCTTCTAAAAATACTAATTTTTTGACATATTGTTCTATCTTAGTTTCTTCAACTTCAAATTTATGATTTGAAAGATTTTCATGATCAACATAAATATGATTGAATTTATTGAACTTCTTATAAAAATTATCAACTATCTTAATCCAAACTTTTAATTCGGTATCATACATGTAAATTTCATAGTTTTGTAAAGTTACTAATAATTTTTCATTGATTAACTCAATATCAAGAATTCTTGATTTCAAAGCAATAGATTTTTCAGTGATTGATAATTGATAATTTAAAATCGGTGCTAATGAAATTCCCTTAACAATCTTTTGCATTCTAAATAGATTGAAAACATGAATCATTGAATCATCTGTGACAACTAATAGATTTTCATCTTTTGCAACCATATAGTTGACATTAAACCCTAGTTCAATTCTAGGAAATAGTAATCTACCATTTGGTGATAAAATCATCAAAGCTGCTGAATTTGTAGCTAATGCCCAAAATTTATTAAATGAACCAGTTATTGATATGATTGTATCTTGAACAAAAATCTCAAAACCTAAACATTGATTAAAGAAACCACGTATTATTGTTACGTTATCATCTTCATCATCTTCATATGTATAATAATTGGACGCCTCTAGGATATTGTATTCTTTTTTATCTTTACTAACTGTCATTTTTGTTATTAGTAAAGAATCTGTATTCAGCTCAGGATGTAACTTCAATAGATTCTTATCAGATTGCTTCCTTCTTCTTTTATTTAACAAAGATCCAATATTTTCGTCAACTTCATATTCTTCACTTTCATCGTTATAATCTAAATCATCATTTTCATCATCCTCATTTTCCTCTTCAGGTGATGTTCTTTTGATATGATAACCATGAACAGAAGTTTGAACACCAAACTTAGGTATATCATATGAGGTTTTAGATATTTTAGATAATGCTTTTTTAGCATCCTTAATCTGTTCTTTAGTCTTGGAAACTGTTATACTCCCGAATTTATCATGTTGTGTTTTAGATGATGAGTTACTTGTCGTGGAAATTAATGTTGGCATAACTCTCTTCTTACCATTCTTCATTTGAACTTTATTTAATTTGATTTGATCATTAGCAGTCGCAGTTGTATTTGATGATTTTTCTGTGGTGGCTGGTTTAGTTATCAGTGTAGGAACTTTAGGCTTTTCCGTTGGTTTTGTAATAAGTGTTGATCTATCACCATTAACCATTAATCTATCCATATGCATTTCATTCCAACTTCTTTGAAACTCAGCAGCTTTATCCTCTAGTATCAATTGTTCCGTACTTTCAGGGAAGACTATACTATCTTTATCAACACCGTATTTGTTTAATAATTCATCATTTTTCTCTGGTGAAATGGGTACACCTAGTTCATTATTTTCAAACCTTAAAACTGATATGTTACCATCTAAAGAACTACAGAATAATGTTGTTCCGTCCGGTGTCCATGCCAAATCAGTAATTGTTTTGAAAGTCATATCTTCAAAAATTGCTAATGGCGTAGGTGAAACTGTATCCCAAACAACTAAATTTCTATCTTGACCACCAGTGGCTAAAACCGATGAAATCCTTTTACTTTCACCTTCACCAGCTTCATATAATGCGGGACTAAAACTTGCAACTTCACAAGGTGTTTCATGACCAATTAGACTAAAATCTGAATCCCAATTACCTCTATTAATAATTGCAACTGATGTAACTGGACCATTTGTTGCATTGGGTGCTGCAATATGTTGCCCATCAGGAGACCATGATAATCTTCGAAAATATGTTGTTAATGGAGATTGTTTAAATGGTGCTAATATAGTTCTTTCCATTGAAAATGTTAATTCTGTTCCTTTATGATATCTGAAAACTCTAATTGATCTATCATCAGAAGCAGTTGCAAAATATTTATTAGCAGGATCGAAAACAACACCTTTAACAGTAGATCTATGAACGTCAAATCTTTTCAACTTTTCGAAAGTTGAACCACTATAAATAATAACGGATCTATCCAAACCAACAGATACTAAAATTGAAGAGTCTGGCGCCCAAGCAATATCTTGGATATCATTATCATGAGCAACCACTCTTTTAGTAACCGTCCAATGTTCAGCATTCTGTTCTCCAAATGATGGTCTTGATTCTTCATCTTTCTCCCATATTAGTAAAACTTTATCATCAGATCCACTTGCTAAAAATCTACCATCTGGTGAAAATTTGACACATGTGACACCGCCAGTATGACGTGCCATTGAGCATAACGGCTTGCAGTTCTCGTCTTTCTTTTGGTTCTCATCTGTGAATTTAAGTATTTCTGCAACTGACCATATTCTGACTTGGCCATCTAACCCACCAGAAGCTAACCTGGAACCATCTGGACTAACACTAACTGAATAAATTTCATGCTTCCTTCTCTCCTCTATTAGCAGATGTGTTAGTGAGGAAATTTTAATATAATTATATTGAGCACTACTCACCATTGTGATTTAGCCACGGAAGCTTTAAAATGTACATTGTATGATCTTTAGGTTGGTCTTTATATTATCAGTAAAGAATTTAGAAGAACTCAAATATGTTTGAAAAATCGCGAAAGTTGTTAGATGATTTTAAGCCCGAACAAATCCGAGAGAAGTTTAGTACAACTATTGAAAATTTCTAAGAGTTATTTTTTATTTAGCTAAACTTTTAGATAAGTTCATGAGTTTATTTTTCAAATCATCAACGTATTCCAAGCTCAAGTAATAAACATCATCTTCTATCAAAAAACGGTCATAAAAGGCAAAAATTAGTTTTAAATTCCATAATTCTGAAATATCAGAAGGTGATTCAACAATATGATTTAGCTCAATTTGTCTATCTATTATGTTTGAGTTGAACCCTCCTTTGGGTTCATCTTTTAGTAATTTTAAAACATCTATTTTTCTCATACCTTGAAAAATATTCAACTCTGCAGTTACGTCTTGTTTATTATCTTCATCAAATTTTGAATTAATTTCGTTCACAATCAATTTAACAGACTGTCTCAAAACTTCAACTTTCTTTCTTTTATAAAGGTATAAATCAACTTTCACATCTAGGTTAGATAAATCAGTGATTTCCAGTTTAAAATAATCATCAGTTTCAGAAACAATTTTTTCAATTGTATCTAATGGGGGTAATAAACATGGAGCTTGAATAATGCTAGACTTTCCATTCTTATAAGACACTTCAACGGTACTTTTGATAGGTTTATTGTTTTCAACATCACGAACAACTAAACAACGTGGTTCAACGGATAATGACCAAAAATGTCTTAAAGCTTGTAGATGAACATCAGGTTCAATACTTTCAATTCTTGGAAATAGAGGATATAGAGAAGTGACTAATGAAGCAATTGCAAAATTTGAGTTACTGAACGCGTATTGACCACCACCTAAAAACGTAAATCCTAAAGCCATATTAGTCGCCATCGAATTACCATAAATCTCATCTATATTAACACGATTTAGCTTCCCGTGTAACATTCTTAATCTTCTGAAAACATCTAAATCTCCTGAACCTGCCATTATTAAAGATAATGAGATTGCTAAAATAACTTGACAATGCGATAAGTATTGGCTTATTAATCTTAATGAATAAGCTTCTGAGTTTTCAACCTTTTCGAGTAATGTAGTAACATTATCAAAATAACTAATAATCGTTGACTTCGCTTCAAAATTTTGAGTTGATGCAAATCTCAACCCAATTGACAAGCAAACACCACATAAAACATAGTAGTAATTACATTGGAAAATTTCATGGTCTACTTCTGATGTACTTCTTGAACTTTGAGGGATTTGTGATTCAATCCATCCCATTGTATTTCCAATTTTATCCCATAAAATTAAATTTTTACCTAGTGATCTTAGTAATAGTAAGTCAGGTCTAACGTAATCTAACAGGTGTGAGTTTTCTGGAATTTCTAGTTTCTTAGCGATAACATCATTATTGGTTTTCAAATAAATAAAAGATAATGCGATAATTGCACCAGCCATGGACTTGTCAAACTCTTCACCGGTTTGAACATCTTTCATCAAAGTGGCAATTGAAATTAATCTGTCAATGGCATGAGTATCTTGCAAGCTTCTTAAATTATCTCCACTGCCTAAATTGATGTAACCTAACCCAATACCAGCTGATAGTCTATAGCTTTCGTCGCCTAACTGTCTTTCTTCAACAGTGACATTAGAATTGATTTGTGATAGTAAAATTTCACTCATTCTTCTATGCTGAGTTTCAAGATATAATAAACCAATACCAATCAAACCAGCTGATTGAACTTGAGTTGATATAATTAAATCACTTGCCCCTTGAGGTAATAATGCAACAACATGAACACTCAAAACTTTTGTTAATTTAACATCCATAGTACCTCTCAAACTGGCACTCATGCCCAATAATAACCCAATACTGGTATAGAAATGTTTTGGACCAAGGTAATTATAAATATTCCATTCTTCTAATGATTTTAAATGACCATTTAATCCTAAACCTAATAAAAACCCACCATGTTGAGCACTCAAATTTTCAGGTTTATTGAAAATAATCCAACTACCATTGATACCTTTCGAATCCCTTGAAATTGTTAATCCATTTGATGCACCATTATGAAAATAACCCCATTGTAAAGCATTAGAATTGATGCTTGATTTTTCAAGAGAGACTGAAATATTATCTGGTTGAATCACTGTGTTAAAATTCATTTTTGGATCTGGAAATCTTTCAGTTGCTAGTGGAACTTTACTTGAAAAAAATAACATCGATCTGCCTATAGGAATAGATAAAGTTCTTAGGGCAACTAATGAAGCTAATCCTTTTTGTCTATGTAAAGAATCTTCCTCACTTAAAGATGCCAATTCTTCTGTATAAAATGATTGATTTTGGAAAGTTTGTAAAATTTTGGAAATTTCATAAAATCTTCTGTCTTCTGAAAAAATCAATTTCGTTATATTGAAACGATCAGTTTCTAATGGAGCTAGAGGTTCTGGGGGGTCATTTATAGATGAGATAATTTGATGAATATCTTTATTTTGATATTTTGGTATTGAATTCGAGGATAAATGAGCAACATCTTTCTCAGAAAATGCAAGTTTTCGTAAATCTTTTCTATCAATTAGTTCAAACTTTTCATTATTTTCACTTAGACCAGTTAGTTTCTTCTCGACAAATGAAATGGCCTCTTTTATTGGAATAACAATACCTATTGGGTAAGTTTCTAAAGTTGATTGAGTTATATTAAACTCAGTTACCATATTGACAACGTCAGTCGAAGAAAACTCGGTCGACACAATAGCTTCGAATAGTCTTAAAACATAAAATGATCTTGGTGTGACAAGTTCATCAACTTTCTCTGACTCATGACTCAATCTTGAAAATGTACAATATGGAACAATTTTATATTCAAATAACGAACACAATGATTTGATAACATTAGGCGGATCTTGTAAGAGTTGTAAAGTAGGAAATTTCAAGTCATTGTTCAAATCATGAGATTTGAAGCAATAATAACTATACCAGCTTTCACCCCATCCCATCCAATTTGTAAGTTGTGCTAATAAAAAACCTAAATCAGCCACAGTTTTAGAGTGAAGAACATTTAATCTGTATTCTTCTCTTATCAAATGCAACGCTAAAACGAAATTTGGGGCCATTTCATGTAACTGGAAATTATCTTCCAGTGCTTTCAATTGTAAAGGGTACAAGTATCCTAATAAAGAAGTAATTTTGTTTTGTTGTTTAATGGTTGATTGGTCAATCACAAATGGTAACATGATAACTAAAATGGTAAGAATTAGAGCATTCCAATCTTCATGAACTATCGAAAATGCGTTAAACCATATCAGGACAATATAGTCATGAGTATGAGAACTAACAAGCAATTTAAATGATGACAATACTTTCGAAACAGCTTCATTTCTAGGATTGATCACTAATTGATAAGTTTGAATATGGTTTAGTTCATTTTTAACGACAATTTGAGAACCATTCATATTATAAATTTGAAGAATTTTATCAGAAGGTTCATAAACTGAGGAACTTATTTCATTAAATGGATTATAGATTTCGAATTTGTTTTCATTTGAAATTAATATAATAAAACCAGGTAGATCTTTAGTTACTGTAAAATCAAGATATTTTTCACTTAAATCAAATGAGCCTGAGATTTGAGGTGCCCTAAATTTGATATTTCCAGATTTTGTGAAGATAAGAATTTCAAACAAATTTGTTTTTGGATTTCTCAAAATAATAGCATCTTTATTATCTGAAGTGATTGAAGATACTTTTATATCGTTCAAATGATTCTGTGTTGGTAATTTAACGTGTTCAAATCTTGTTAAAGTTGCATCTCTTCTGAATGTAGAAGAGTCCAGTGTTGATGTAGTGGCCGTTGATTGGGCAAACTTATTTGAATTCAAGTCATATGAGGCCATTCTATCAATTGATAAAACTCCAGAATGAGATACCGATCTTTTTCTGGAATGTGCATTCATATCATCATCATTATTGTTATTATTGTCATCTTTACCATAAGTTCCATTATTATTGACTATAGATGTTCTTTTAGTATGATTTGATTGTTTTCTTTGTATCGAGCCACTCAGAAGTGAATTTGTAGAGCGATTTAAGAATCTGGTATGATATAAACTAATTGAATTATCAGTTTCACTAAAAGTAACAGCAATTGACTCTTTAGAAGTTTGGGGGAAATGGAGCAAACTTTCATTGGATGAAATTGAGGATGTTGATGAGGATACAATTGAACCCATTTCATGCATTGGTTCGGTTAAAGTTAGGAATTGCACGTTGTTTGGACCTGCTTCTCTCTCTATTATAACCCCATTTTCATATTGTAATGCATTTTTAATTTTGAATGGAAAACTTGAAACATAAGACCTTCCATCCTTGTAATAAATATAAATTGAATCAGTTAATACAACAGTGACTGTCATTTCTTTGTCATTGAATGAAGTAAAAAAAGCATTTGTTACGTTTGAATCATAGATCAACTTTCTGGAAATAATATTTCCTTTATACCAACAAACAGATCTTTGATTTATTATTAAAGTTTCATTATCAGAGGTGGTTTTGACCCTAGCGTTTTCTGGAAAGCAGCCATCTTCTATGTCACAAAATTCTAAGTTTCTCAAAACCACAGTGGGTTGTTCCATTAAGTTTGACCTAGGCCTCTCTTCTAACATGTAATAATTGAAACTTGTGTTTTTTGTTTTCGTTTTTTGTTTTTAGTTTCAGTTTTTTGTTTATGTGAAGAAAAAAATACACAGACAGAATGTACTACAAATTTGTATCAAAAAAACAAGATCAGAGCGTGTATACGAGTAGAACTGAATAGAATTAAATATTGTGGGCTATTATTTACAATTCAAATTGGATTTTGACAGCTTGAGCGAATCTTTTTAAACCTTCATCAATTTTGTCTAAAGGAACAGCAGCATAAGTACCTCTGAAGAAGATTTGGTTAGCTGATGAAGCATCAGTTTCTTGCTCTGGTTGAGGAGGATTGGTTTGACCTTTGACTTTGAACCAACTACCGGAAATCATTAAGGCACCTTGCTTCAAAGCTTCTTCAAAGATAGCTTCTTCAACTTTGGTTGGATCATTGTTAAATTCAGAAGCGAATTTTGGATGTTTTGAAGCATCTAGGTGGATGGTGAAAAACATACCGGCAACTGGTGGGTTGTAAGACGAAATTTCCTTTGGAAAATATTTTTCAACTGAATCAATAGCAGCATCACGTCTAACTGAATACTCATGACGTAAACCGATTAACCAATCAATGTAACCATTCTGACCCCATCTTTGTAATAAACCGTTAACTAATGATTGAGTAAAACCAGATGGGTTCTGAACAGAAACCTCATGTAATCTAATAATTCTTTCTAATAGAACGGATTGACCAACAATCCAACCAAGACGAGAACCTGGAGCTAGGACTTTTGAGAAAGAATCCAATCTTAACACTCTACCATCCACATCAAGGGAAAGGAAAGATGGAACTAAATTTTCAATAAAAGTTTTATGGTCATGGTTTGGTTCGGTTGATCTTTCTGAAGCGTTTTTAGTGTAAGTCTCCATTTGTAAGAAGTAGTATGGTTCATCTTCGACAATTATCAAATCATGTTCTTGAGCAATTTTGTAAATAGCCTCTCTTCTTTCTTTACTCAAAGAAGAACCAGTTGGATTTTGACCAGTTGGGATTGTATATAAAAGTTTTGGTTTTGGACCAACCCAATTATTTAAAATTGTAGCAAATTTTTCTGGAATGATACCAAAGTCATCGACTGGCGTTGGATAAGTAGTTACACCGTTACCATGAGCAGTTTCTAAAGCAGATGAGAAAGTATAACCTTCAGTGATAATTGTATCACCTCTATTACAAAAAGTTCTTAAAACAGAATCCCAAGCTTCAGTGTTACCAATAGTTGAGATAAGATCCCAACCTTCATATGGAATTTTATGGATCAATCCAGTATGATCTTTCAAAAATTTGATGATTTCTGGGTGGCCTTCAGTGTAACCATATTGTAAAGATCTTGATAATGGAATATCATCACTTCTATTGATAGTGGATTTGGGGTCTCTGTGAATTTCAGTGATGAGAGCTTCACCTTCTTTTGGATAAGCACCAATACCATTTGTGAATGGAGCAGCTGGTGATTCAGCAGTGACTTTAGTCCATGGGAAGTAATCAGCTAATGGTAAACCACCACCCAAGAAGACAACGTTTGGATCACCTAAATATTTGAAAGCACTCTTTAATGGAGATGGATTTCTTGAAGTAGCTTCGACTGATAAGTGATGTGTGAAGTCTTTTGGTCCAGTCATATTGAAAAATGAAGTAATTCAAACTAACAACTAAAAACATAAATTTTCATAGTCAAACTGCGAAAAAGTTTCGAGCACTTTATATAATTTTATTTTTTTTGAATGATGAGACTCTGAGAGTTTCCCAATTCAGATACAAAACCGAAAAGAAAATAGCGAGCTAAGCGGCCCCAGGTTCTAGGTGGGAGGAGGTTTTGCCTAGAAGTTGTTTGAGTTTGGAGGTGTCCACCCGGTAAAAGAAGGATATTATCGGGATTCGAGGTAAGTCGTTCTAACCTTCCTGTTAAAGACACAAATAAAGTTTTCAAATTTAAATTAATAGGTGAGATTTGTAAACTCGCAGCTGATTACTTTTTAGGTGTCAAAGATTCAGATCTTATCTTTATAAATAAAATAGTCATACGGCACTTATAAATTTATATAAGAATAAATCTGTTAGTATACATTTGTTAACGATTTACAAATCATCCTGGCCAGTGGACTTAGAACATATAACTTATAACTTATGAGTCATGTCTCATCATTAATAGACAAAAAACATTTTTTTTATTTAATTCTTTTTATTGTACATATACTTTGTCATTACTCTCTAATGTGTAAATCTGTGACTATTTATCTTAGAAACCAAATGGATTCTCTGCAGTAGCCTTGGCTAGATTGGCTTTTGTTTGGCCATTTTGACTTTGAGATGGAGTATTACCAAATCCAAATCCAGTAGGTTGTGCTTCTAATGGTTGAGTAGAGTTCCCAAATCCTCCAAATGTGGCTTGAGGTTGTCCAAATCCTCCAAATTGTGTAGGTTGTTGACCGAATCCTCCAAACTGTGGTCGAGGTTGTGATTGTTGACCGAATCCTCCAAATTGTTGTTGTAAACCATTATTAAATGTTGGAGGACTTGAGATTGATGAATTTTGGAATTGATTTTGTAATTGATTCATTTGATTATTGAAACCAAACTGTGGTTGGATTTGTTGTTGAAATCCATTACTGAATCCTGTAGGTTGCTGAGGTTGAACCGGTTGTTGGAAACCCGTTTGTTGCATGTTGAATCCTGCAGATTGAGTAGGCAATGGTAAGTTTATAGAAGTCTGTAGATTTCCAAAAGGAGTAGTAGGCTGACTTAAAGAATTAGTTGGTAATCCATTAAATGTAGCTGCTTGATTAACAATAAAGGCTGGTTTTTGGCCAGTTAAAGCTGGATTGATAGCACCGAATGATGTTTGAGGTAAACCACCAGTTAAAGCTGGGTTAACAGAACCGAATGATGTTTGAGGTAAACCACCAGTTAAAGCTGGGTTAACAGAACCGAATGATGTTTGAGGTAAACCACCAGTTAAAGCTGAGTTAACAGCACCGAATGATGTTTGAGGTAAACCACCAGTTAAAGCTGAGTTAACAGCACCGAATGATGTTTGAGGTAAACCACCAGTTAAAGCAGCAGACAATCCACCAGTTCTTTGTAATGGAAGAGCAGTTCCAAAAGTTGGTAATCCACCGCTCGGTAAAGTTGAGTTTTGGCCTGTTTTTTGTAATGGAATCAAACCAGTTTGTTGAATTGGTAAAATATTTTGGCCTGTTTTTTGTAATGGAATTAAACCAGTTTGTTGAATTGGTAAAATACTTTGACCAGTTTTTTGTAATGGAATCAAGCCTTGTTGTAAAGCAATAGCTCCGGTTTGTTGGATTGGTAGATAAACGTAAGCACCACCTGTAGTCAATGGTAAAATATTACCACCACCAGTTTTGAATGGATCCAACGGAATAAGACCAGTTGGTTGAGCAGTAATTTGACCAGTTTTTTGAGGTGCAACAGATTGTCCAGTTTTAGTTGGTTCTAAGATTGTGCTTGATGGTGTTGGGGCATAAGTTTGGACATTTGATTTTACTGAAGATGAAGTGGCAGTTGGTTGTAATGGTTTTAAGTTGACTAGATCTTGCATTGAACCAGTGAATTCTTGAGTTAATCCTGAACTTTGTGGTGGTGCCAGATTATTAGATGCAGAATTAACAGCTGGTTTAACAGTCCAAGCATCATCATCTTGTTTTGATTCAGCAACAGTAGCAGAAGCTTTTGGAAATGATGAGCCAACTTGATTAGCAGAACCAGTACGATTAACTTTTAATGCACCTGATGGTTCAGAAAACAAACCACCATTTTGATTATTTTCCTTTGGCTGACGATTAAATTTAGTATCGATATATCTATTAACTCTGATGATGTCACCTTCTTTCAATCCTAAGGTTCTTAGAACACTTGAATCTAAACTTTCCAAAATATTTGGATCAATTTCTTCTTTGTTGAAATTTGAACTATATCTCTGACATTGATTGACATCAACACCTGCTTCAAGGAAAAATTCAAACCAATCGTATACTTCTTTTGGCTTGATTGAAACTGGAGTGGAAGTTGGTCTTGATGGATGTGGTGGAGGTACATCAACATTAATTGCTCTCATAGCATCCTTTCTAGCATCTTTAGCAATCCTTTTAGCTTCTTCAACTTCCTCTCTTAACCTTTCTCTTTCTTCTCTATCTTCTTCACGTTCTTTCTCAAGACGTTCACGTTCTCTCTCAATACGTTGACGTTCACGTTCACGTTCTTTTTCATCACGTTCACGTCTCCTACGCTCTCTTTCTCTTCTTTCATTTCTTTCCTTTTCTTGTTCAGAAGCTTTAATTCTCGATGATGATGATTTAGCTTTATAGTTTTCTAATGACATACCAGTAACTCTTTCAACATATTCTAAATCTAATAATGATAGTTTTGTGGCTGCAACGGCAATTTTAACACCATTCGTCTTATGCAAATGAATTTTACCTTCAACTACACCCAAAAATTCAGCATCAACCTTAAAAGTACCAGTTCTGTCTTCCCAAGTTCTAACTCTTGAAGGTTTTGGTGCAGACAATTTAGGTGGTTCAGGTTCATCATAATCGGCAGAATTATATGCTGATTTTCTAGCAGGGGACTGGTTCGATGAAGATCCTGCTGGTGTTTTTATCTTTGGAGATGATGATGATTTGAATAATTTTGAAACAAAATTTGAAGATTCTTTTTCCTTTGGTTTTTCCTTTTCTTTTATTGGAGAAACAAATTGAGCTGGAACAACACCTTTTTTATGAGTCTGAGAATGTTCAACCATCCACCAATCTTGGGATTTTTTATC
This sequence comes from Phaffomyces thermotolerans, assembly GCA_003707215.2. Lineage (NCBI taxonomy): Eukaryota > Fungi > Ascomycota > Saccharomycetes > Phaffomycetales > Phaffomycetaceae > Phaffomyces > Phaffomyces thermotolerans. The sequence goes on along the minus strand of PPNJ02000007.1, from coordinate 93,921 downwards.
ATTAATAATGTAAACTAAATCACCTTCATAAACGTCTAATTCGTCAGAGCCTTCAGCTTGGAAATCGTACAAAATTCTGGCCCGACGCTTACCAGAGGTGGCTTCTTTGATTTCATTCAAACCTGAGGTTGAGACTGTTTTCAATTCACCAACAATACTTGAAATTTGAGCAGCAACGTCTTTTGAGCCAGCATGGATTTCCAAAGAATATAATGGATTTCTGAATTCAAAAAATATATGTTTCTTCTCAGTACTATATGATAATAAATCTTTAATCTTCCATTGTTGGGGCGACTTACCATTAACTGAATCTGGTGAAAAGTAAATAGTAGAGCTACTAATTGCTAACATTGCTTTCTTCTTCTTACGACCATCAACTTCGCTGATTTGCCATGTGTATAATTCACCGTCATCATTATCATCTTCCTGGATTTGTTTTCGTTCTCTTCTATGTGGTTTTTGTTGAGTTTTAGTTTCATATTCTTCACCGCTATAGTCTGATCTTGTTGATCTACGTGACGCACGACGACTCAAAGAATCATCTTGACCGGGTCTAGCAGGTTTTGGAGGAGGTAGTTCATCTTGATCAACGCTTGCACCAGCATATCCATCATAAGTTGGTCTAGGAACAGATGGTAGTGCCGGAGTTTCATCCTCTTCTTTCTGAATCTCGGGCCTATCGTTTGTAGAGGAAGAATTATTTGAGGAAGGATGACCTGGAGGTGGGATACTAAGGTTAGTTTGTGGAACGCTATTGGATGGTGTAACATCTTTTCTCAGTTCGATATAGTTTGATGGAACAAACCCATATTCTTCTTGATTTTGTTTTTTAACTAAAATCCAATCAGGATCTTTATCATCGTATACATCAAATTGATCCATTTCTTGAAAATTTAACTCCTCTTCTGTTTGTTTGGCATACTCATAAAGCGCTGAGGCTGTACCAATAACAGGGGCAGGCTCAATATAGTTAGAAGGAACTAGCCCGACTGGTTCTTCAACATCAGGTCCAACAACTCTCTTCTTAACAGTCCACCAGTCATCTATGTTTGATTTTTCAATTAAATACAAGATATCATCTTCTTCTATGGCCAATTCTTGCTCAGCTTGAGGCTCATAGCTATAGATAGCCTTGTAAATCCCAATGAAGGACATCTTTGCACAGAAGGCTTTGGTTATTTTGTACTGATGATCTTACTGTTAGGGGTTTTTTTTTCGAAATATCGACGGACGATGTTCGCGGAGATAATTGACTAGTGTGGGAAGACTTTTGATGAGGTGAAGACTTGAGATTAACGAAAGACTGAGTGTGGTGCCAATAACTCAACTATTTAGACTCTACTCTGTTTTGAAACGACAAACGTGGATTTGTACCTGTAATGGATAAAAGATAATTTATCTAAGTCAACCAGTTGGGAGCCCTGTATGTAACGTTAGGGGAAACACAGATCACATTCACTTTTCAAATTTGAAGTGATGAGATCTAATAAGTGGTAAATAAGTTAATTAACTGGGGAAAAGACATTAATCTCTCCGTGTAACTCAGTGTTGACACCGGAAGCACTCCTGTAAAAGTTTCAATAAGCAATAGTATCTTTCAATAAGCCGATATCGGTTCACAATCCAAACCTCTTTTTTCAGTTCTGAGCAAAGACCACAGTTTGTCTAATATTTGAACAATCAATCAGTTCTATCCCAAAATTTGTATATCAGTGCCTTATTGCTAGTTTCACAACCAATTTAATCCTAGTTGGTTTTTTTGTCGGATCAGATTCAATTATACTTGTCAATACCTCTTATAACCACTTACGATCATCGATCATCATTTTTTGTTGAATACATATTTCCAATCATATTGAAAAGGACAATTCCTGCATTTACTTTTTGCATTTAAAAGATGTCATTGTCACGTCATTCAACTCCTGATACCCCAATACTATCAGGCCTATCATCAACGATTAGGCCCTATGAATATCTCTCTGTCAACCCTTGCTCTCATTTATCCCAAGTTTTACAGTCAAATGCTAAAGAAACTGCTCTAAGAAATTATGGGTTAGCAGTTAAAGTCATAAATTTTACAAACACTTCATCAACATATAAATCCAAAGACACTAAGAATAAACCTATAGACAAAGCCAGATTAATGAACTTAAGATCAAGAGTTTTAAAATGTAAAGATTGTTATGTTAATATTGGAAACACTTACATTTGCTTGCAGTGTCCGCATGTTGGCTGTCTCAAAAACAATCATTTCATAAATCATGCAAAAAGTGCAGGTCATATTTTTGGTTAGTACTATCATCTTCATAAAAACTTCAGCTGTATTTTTTTACTAACATCAGTTTACAGGTATTGATAGTCAAACAGGATATTTATTCTGTTTCAAATGTGGTAGCTATGTAAATGATGTACAAATGGAAGCAATTCGTCAACAAAATATGAAAATCTCCAAAACTTCAGTCACAAGTTCCTTAAATTCAACAGATGAAGAGATAGATTTAATCATTCAATATTCTAAACCCTCATCATATAAAGCTACCACTGGGATTAAAGGATTCGTCAATATGGGATCAACATGTTTCATGAGTAGTGTTGTTCAAACATTTATTCATAATCCATTAATTAGAGACTTTTTCATGTCTGAAGGGCATATGTATTGTCCAAAGGATAAAAATGATTGTATTACTTGTGCCATTGATGAAGTTTTCACAAATTTTTATACGTCCAATAAAATCTCTGGATTTGGGCCAGTTTCATTATTGAATAGTGCATGGAAAATCAATAAATCACTAGCTGGTTATTCAGAACAAGACGCACATGAGTTTTGGCAATTTTTAGTGAATAAATTACATCAAGATCTAACAAATAATAATAAAAATCCATTCTCAACCAAACAAGATCATCATCATCAAAATGAAGCCAACTGTGACTGTATTGTCCACAAGACTTTCTCAAGTGATCTGCAAAGTTCAATCACTTGTATGGAATGTGGTAATGTTACAAATACAATTGATCCAGTTATTGATTTTTCGTTAGGTATCAAAAATTCAGAGAATTTGAAAGATTGCTTTAAACATTTCACACAAAATGAAAAACTGGACTTCAAATACGACTGTTCAAATTGTAAACAGAAGACATCAGTTTCTAAAAAACTATCAATTTTAAGATTCCCAAATGTTCTGGCAATTCAACTAAAAAGATTTGAACATACAAACTCTTCTGTTAAACTAGAGAATTTTATTGAATTCCCTTCGTTTTTAAACATGTCTGAGTTTTCAACTTCTTTTGAAATCTCTCAAGAATTTGATCCAAGGTTGAATTATGAATTATTTGGTGTCATTTGTCATATCGGATCAGTTAACACAGGTCATTATATCGCTGTTATCAAAAATCATAAAGGTGAATGGTTCAAATTTGATGATTCTGTTGTTACGTTAATGACTAATGAGCAAGTCTCTCAATTAAGAGTCTATTTATTATTTTATATTGTTCATAAATTTGCATAAACTTGAACTTGCCTACATAATATAGTAAGTTAAAATAGAAATACATTGCATCTATGTTTAAATTGCTGACCCTAATAATGTTGACGTAGCTGATTCCAGCTTCCAAACATAACTTCTGAACTACCTTAAAATCCGACCTTAATTTGAAAAAACTCGAAAACTACAAACAGTTGGAGATTTTCACTACTCACAAATGCTGTAGAAACTTGCAGCTCTTGATTGATGGACTTTATAGAAAAAGTTTTGCTCTTAACTATGGGTGGGGCCTTCTAATTATAGAATTTGATAATCGTTACAATACCACCAAATTAATTTCAAATTACAAGAAAGAGATCAATTCAATTGATGAGATAAAGCACTATAACTCTGTCTGTTCTGATCTTCTGATTTATAAGTAATGATCCAGTTCTTTCTTAACTATGTAGATTCTAGAATACTTACCCTGAATAAATTGACCATGTTGCCCCAAAGACTCAGAATAACTCAGAACAACACTTGGTGGCTTATGGCTTAATCTTGCTTACATAATACACTTACCTGATACCTGATACCTGATATCTGATACGAATGTTCAATAGTGTTTCAGTCCTGGTGTTCTCTATTATGAAGCAAATTTGTATGGGAAAATTTTGAAAATTTTCAACTTGCAATACTTCAACTCCTAGAACATATACTCTTGATTCATTGTCCCTACACTCATATCTATATAATAGAAAAACATCTGAGTTTATATACTTCACTTGTTGCTATAGTACTCATAACTATGCCAGTGAGCAATCGGATCTAGTTGTTCCAAATATGCTTGCTGAATAAATTTTGAGGTCTTATTCGACTCTTTAGTAAACTTCTTAATCTTGGTACTATTTTAAACTTTTAGGAATTTTTTTATCAACCTATAGCTAATTTGTTCATGATCAGATATTGATTTATTGAGATTCAAATGGTCTCAAATTTATCAGTTTTACTAAAAATTTTCTCCCTAGATGACGATAAAAGACGAAAAATAAAAATTAATTTAGAGTATGTGCCACTATAAAATGAGAATAAAATGATTATAACTCCTCAATTAAGTGATAGACCTATATTCCTCTTAATTTTCTACCTACGTGCGTCGTGTACCATGTATTAACCAAATTAATTGGTAAATTAAACCACCGCCGGTTTTTTGAAATTTTCCAATTTTTTCCAATATGTACGTATATATATTATATATATAATTACGACCTACATAGCCTTTTATTTTCAATTTTAGAAAATTATAGTATATAGTACTAGTTACAAACGTCGACCAGCTCGTCATCATGAATTTATAATATATCTTATATGAACGCGCGTCTCATGATGCATATTATAATAATTAATATTATTAATAATATTCTAGACGCGTGTCGATATAAATTATATATCAACTCAAACATTTAAAAAATATTACTACCAAGCAATAAAAGGATCCGGATTGACTGGTTATTGGAGTCTAACTACCAGTCCATTCATCTTCGAGAAAGGTGGATGATTTGAATAGATGATCTTACCAGAATGGAGTACTTAGGTTTACGAAACATAGTCGAACAGGCCAAATTGACAAGACTGAACCGATGCTAACTTGCATGTCTAATCATGCCTGGAAAAAAAATGCTATAAGGAAACAACGGTAAAGACGGTGTATCAAATAGAAGCCAGAAAGAGATGGAGTTTAAGATTGTATAGACAAATTTAATGAACAATAAAAAAAAAAAAAAAAATACTTTTATTATGAGCTCCGGTAGCATTGAATCAGGAATGACGTAACTGTTCAACAACAATTAACCAATTATAGCTTACAATTTATAAGCGATCTTAGATAATGAATAAGGTGCAAAATATATACTATTTAGTATTACCTGATACCAATTTCCAAAACAGTGTTTTAGCAGATCTGAGAATAACACCATATATCAATTCTTGTATAAATAGTAAATATGTCTCTGATATAATTCCCACTCTTTTCTTTTATTGCACGACTTTTTTTTATCTATTGTGACATTGGTACAGACACACACTCAGAAAAAGAAAAAAATATCCCTATAAGGCTTAAAATGCGCACAATACCATTTTGTTTATTAAGTGTATGATTAGGAATTCAAGGCTCATCATGTCACAGAAAGTAGCCCCAAAACCTTCCATGTTTTCAATAGCATCGGCTAACCATCTTGGATCTGGACAGCTCAGCAATAATCCTACTTCACAACCCGGAACAGCCATGAATAGAAGACCATGTTCAAACTGTACTTGCTCTCCTGGTTTATTATCAAGACAGAGTAGAAGACAATCTTTAATCAGAAAGTTCTCCAAAAACACCGTGAATACAAGTCCAAGAAGATCCATCTCTACTGAGTCTGTGTACTCATCAGATAGTTTTTGTAATACCAAAAATATCAATACCACAAAAAGATTAGAAGACTTGAGAAATAAGATGAAAGAAAATGATTTGACCGTTTACATCGTCCCAAGTGAAGATGAGCATCAGTCTGAATACGTTTCAGCGGCTGATCAAAGAAGAAGTTTTATTTCAGGTTTCACAGGTTCAGCAGGTATTGCTATAATCACAAGGGATTTATTAAATTTCAACGCTACCCAAGAAGGTAAATCTGCCTTAAGTACTGATGGTAGATATTTTATTCAAGCTAGTCAAGAATTAGATTATAATTGGTTATTATTAAGACAAGGGGCCAAAAATGAACCATCATGGCAAGAATGGGCTATCAATGAAGCTATCGAACAGTCTCTTGGTAGTTCAAGATTAGTTAAGATTGGTATCGACCCAAAAGTTATCCCATATAAGCAAGTTGTATCATTTGAACAGCTAATTAAAAAAAAAATTGCTCAAAGTGGCAACAAAGCTAAAGTCGAGCTAGTTGCAATCAAAAATAATTTAGTGGATGAAATTTGGCCAAGATATGAAGAGTTACCAAAAAGACCAACTAATGAAATAATTAAACTAAATATTAAATATTCAGGCGAACCGTTCAGTTCAAAATTGTTAAGATTAAAACAAGAATTACTAAATTCAAACTCTCAATCCATTTTATTATCTGCATTAGATGAAATATCTTGGTTCCTAAATTTAAGAGGTTCAGACATTGAGTATAACCCAGTATTCTTTTCTTATTTAATTGTTTCAAATGAAGTTATTAAATTATTCACAAATAGCAAGATTTCAGAAGAAGTAGACAGTTACCTTCAAGAAAACAACATTCAAATCTATAATTACGAAGAAATTTGGACTGAACTATCCTCCATTACGAATGTTTTAAAAGAAAATTCAGAAATTATCTCACTTCCAGAAAATGCGTCTTGGGAAATTATTAGAAATTTAAATAATTGCAAATTTCAACAAATTCATTCGCCAATCGATTTGTTCAAATCAGTTAAAAATAAAACAGAGATTAAAAATTTTGACATTGCCCAATTAAAAGATGCCATATCACTAATCAAATACTTCTCTTGGTTAGAAAATACTTTGATAAGGGAAGAAAATCTAATTGATGAGTTTAATGCAGCAGAAAAATTAATTGAGTTCAGGAAAGAAGATGAAGCTTATAAAGGAAACTCTTTTGAAACCATTAGCTCTACAGGTTCTAATGCTGCTATTATTCATTATGCGCCCCCTAAAGAAAATAGCTCAATGATTGATCCTTCAAAAATTTATTTATGTGATTCTGGGTCACAATATTTAGAAGGTACGACTGATATTACAAGAACCTATCATTTTTCAACTCCATCTAAAGAAGAAAGTGAAAATTTTACCCTAGTATTGAAAGGTAATTTAGCCATTGAATTGTTAACTTTCCCAGAAGGTACAAATGGTTATATGATTGATAGTTTAGCAAGACAATTTCTATGGTCAAAAGGTTTAGACTATAGACATGGTACAGGTCATGGTGTTGGATCATTCTTGAATGTTCATGAGGGCCCAATTGGCATTAGTTGGAGACCAAGTGTAATGAGCTTCCCTTTAAAAGTTGGTAACGTAATTACTAATGAACCTGGCTATTATGAAGATGGAAAGTATGGTATTAGAATTGAAAATGATCTAGTTGTTGAAGAAACTAATTTAAAATTTGGTGATAAACAGTTTTTCAAATTTAGAAATGCTACTTTAGTTCCTTATTGTAAAAAATTAATCAACAAAAGTCTTCTAACAAATGAAGAAATAAATAGAATTAATAATTATCATAAAAAAATATGGGATTTGGTTAGTGGTCATTTAGACAAAAATTCTTACGCTTTGACTTGGTTAAAGAAAGAAACAAGTCCATTGTAAATTGATAAGATGAGTTATGTATATTTATTGTTTTTTGAGACACATCTTTAGAATATTACAATTTTATAACGTTGTATATGCTATTCACTTAATGAATTGAAAACAAATTTCTGACGAATTTGTACTTTTTATTCTACTCTATTTTCTATTTTATCTTGAAACCCATACAAAGAAATATCTCTTTTCTTCTCTGTTATATTATCTAATCATTGATCAACAAAACCCCAACCCCCCAATTCTCAATTGCCATCTTATATTCAACTTAACGTTTCCTACAGGCTATGTGTGACACATATTAGAATTAATTTACAGCCTTTCATAATGATGTTCGCCTAATTAAAAAGAAAAAAACCGGATTTTACTGATGAGTCCAATTCCGACAACTCATCGCACCCGGGCAACAAACCCACTGAAATTTTTTTTTTCCACTTTAAAGTTTAGAAACTAAACAAAGCACAATTATCTTCAAGCTCAAAGTTATAAAATTGACTGATCACTTGTGCTCTAGAACTATCAAAACACTTATATTCAACTGATATTTTCCATATTAGTTTCTGCCTTCTCACTGGTTAGCTGCATATCATACCAACAAGGCTTTTTTTGTAAGGTTTTTAGATCCAGTTTTTACAATTGATAGTTTTAATATTTATATATTAGAGAAATGAGTGATAAAATCTCACTCAACTACACAGAATGTTTGAAATCATTTAAACAATATCAGTTATTTTATTCCCAGAAAGCGGCATTGCAAATAGTTGAATTGGAGTTCAACACGTCTAATACCATTATTGAAAATTTAAACAATCTTGCTTCATTATCATTGGACTCTAATCTAACAGCCTCAATTTTAATTTCATTAGATAAAATTTTTTTAGATTTAGTTTCTAGATGGATTTCAGACTCAAAGATTGAAGAAGAATTCACTAAATCTAAAAATTTGAAAAGTTCGGTTAAAGGTGTTTATGTTTTAAGTGCTTTAGGTAGAATCATCGATTTAGCTCCTGAAGTTGCCCCTTTAGCTGAATTTTTTCTAGATAATAATCCAATATTACAAAATTTGGAAAACAATTACAGTTCTGTTAAAGATTCTGAGTTAAGAGAATTATTATTAGCATTTCATAGATTATTACAGTTTGATCAAGAAAGATTCTCCAAATTTTTTTCACCACATTTAATATCAATCATTCTGAAGGATTCATCGAACTCAGTTATCAAATTCTTATGCATTCAATTATTGTCAAAATATCTAAATCTTGCTGAAAAGGCCACTAATGATATGAAACGAAACCAATTAGGGGACGAACCATTGATTTCAACATATGAGAATGATAATGGAATTGATTATAAATTTTTGCCAATTTTAGAAGCTCAAAGATTCGCTAATCATATTAAAGTGAAAGCCATTAATAATGAAAATAGATCAGATAACCCAAATGATGTATTCATAAATATTGAAACTTCAGATCTAAGTTCATTAGTTGTTTCAGTTTGTGGTGTTTTAGTTCCAAAAATTCATTTTGATCAACAATTCACTAAATCTGTTGATTTTGTCCCAACTCCAAGATCTGTTCAAATCATGAAAGATCTAGCTTATAACGTTCAACATTCAAATCCAGTTATGTTGGTAGGTGGTGCAGGTTCTGGTAAAACCTTCATCATCAATGAATTGAGTAAGTACCTTGCTTGTGATAAATCGATTGTTAAAATACATTTGGGTGATCAAACGGACGCTAAGTTGCTTTTAGGTACTTATTCTTCTGGTACCGAACCTGGTACTTTTGAATGGAGAAATGGTGTTTTAACAACAGCTGTTAAAGAAGGTCGATGGATTTTAATTGAAGATATTGACAAAGCTCCAACTGAAGTTTTATCAATACTATTAAGTTTACTAGAAAAAAGAGAATTAACTATTCCTTCAAGAGGTGAAGTTATTAAAGCCGCAAATGGTTTTCAGATGATTTCCACAATTAGAACCACCAATAATTTTAAAACATCTCCAATTCCTGATTTGATTGGTATGAGATTATGGACTAGATTAGTCCTAGATGAACCTGAAAGAGGAGAATTAAGTCAAATTTTGAAAGCAAAGTACCCATTATTAGAGAGACTAATTCCATCTTTCTTGGACCTTTACAATTTAATCCACGAAACTTATAACTCTAAATCTTTCTTATTGCTAAACAAAGGTGCTCATTTGAGAGTTATTTCGATCAGAGATTTAATCAAGTTTTGCAGAAGAGTTAGTGCTTTGTTTGAAAGTAACAACATTACTGATCCCACTCATTTATTAACATCAGATGTTATCGATGATATATTCGCTGAAGCAGTTGATTGTTTTGCTAGTGCATTAAGTGAAAAAGCTGCTCTGACGCCGTTAATCAACACAATTGGCAGTGCTTTACAAGTTCCTTCATCAAGAATTCAGTTATTCATGAACAAACATGTCCCATTATATGAAGATTTTGATGACCAGTTAGTTATTGGGAGAGCTCATTTAAAAAAGTCTCCAAGTGCATTATATTCTAAGAAGGCTACAGGCAATAACACTTCATTCGCAAGAACTAATCATTCCTTAAGATTGATGGAACAAGTTGGTGTTTCCATTCAGATGATTGAACCTGTGCTATTGGTTGGTGAAACTGGTACTGGTAAAACTACTGTTGTTCAGCAAGTCGCCAAACAATTAAATAAAAAACTTACAGTTATCAATGTTTCTCAACAAACTGAAGCTGGGGATTTACTTGGTGGTTTCAAACCAGTTAATGTTAAGACCGTTGCTGTTCCAATTCAAGAAGAGTTTCTGAACTTATTCCAATTGACTTTTTCAACCAAGAAGAATGAAAAATTTGAACGTGCTTTAATTAAATGTTTCAACCGCAATCAGTGGAGAAATGTTATCAAACTATGGAATGAAGCTGTCAAACTAGCGCATAAGATTTTGAAAACATCTGAAGCTGAATTTGATGAAGTTCCAAAGAAAAAAAGAAGAATGAATTCTGATGACAAACTATTATTACTAAGAAAATGGGATGAATTTACAACCACTATAAAAAATTTTGAAATTCAATCAGAATCAATGGATAATTCTTTTGTTTTCAATTTCGTTGAAGGTTCTTTGGTTCAAGCTGTCAAGAATGGTGAATGGTTACTATTAGATGAAATCAATTTAGCATCTTCAGATACATTAGAAAGTATTTCGGATTTATTATCTGATGTTGCCAGTCAAAGAAGTCTGTTATTATCTGAGAAAGGTGAGGTAGAATCAATTCAAGCTCATCCTGATTTTAGAATATTTGGTTGTATGAATCCGGCTACTGATGTTGGCAAACGTGATTTACCTTTAAGTATTAGATCAAGGTTTACAGAAATTAACGTGCATTCTCCAGACGCTGATATTTCTGATCTACTACAAATCATTGACAAATATGTTGGTCGTTTTGCTTTAAATGATGAGTGGGTAGGTAATGATATTGCTCAATTATATCTTGAAACCAAAAAACTAGCTGATTCAAACAAGATTGTTGATGGGGCTAACCAGAAACCTCATTTCAGTATTCGTACTTTAACAAGAACTCTACTTTACGCCTGTGATATCTACTCAGTTTATGGGTTACGTCGTTCATTATTTGAAGGGTTTTCAATGTCATTTTTAACTCTATTGGATCAAAAGTCTGAATCTCTGTTAAAACCATTGATTGAAGAATATACCATTGGTAGATTGAAGAATGCAAAATCTGTCATTAGTCAAATACCTCCAGCTCCATTGGCTGAGTCCGGTTCTTTTGTTCAATTCAGACATTATTGGATGAAACAAGGACCATTTGATGTTATTGATAAACCTGGCTATATTATCACGCCATTTGTTGAAAAGAACTTGTTAAATCTAGTTAGGGCTACATCTGGTAAAAGATTTCCAATTTTAGTCCAAGGTCCAACATCAAGTGGTAAAACTTCTATGATCAAGTACTTAGCTGATATCACTGGTAATAAATTTGTCCGTATCAATAATCATGAACATACTGATTTACAAGAATATTTAGGTACTTATAGTTCTGATGATACAGGTAGATTATCATTTAAAGAAGGTGTTCTTGTGGAAGCCCTACGTAAAGGTTACTGGTTAGTCTTAGATGAATTGAATTTGGCCCCAACTGATGTTTTAGAAGCTTTAAACCGTTTATTAGATGATAACAGAGAATTGTTTATCCCTGAAACACAAGAAGTTGTTCATCCTCATCCAAATTTCATGTTGTTTGCTACCCAAAATCCACCTGGTTTATATGGTGGTCGTAAAGTTTTATCAAGAGCTTTCCGTAATAGATTTTTAGAATTGCATTTTGACGATATTCCTCAAGATGAATTAGAAATAATTTTACGTGAAAGGTGTAAAATCGCTCCAAGTTATGCGAAAAAAATCGTTGAAGTTTACAGACAGTTATCTGTCCAACGTCAATCTTCCCGCTTGTTTGAACAAAAAAACTCTTTTGCCACTCTTCGTGATTTATTTCGTTGGGCTTTGAGAGAAGCTGTTGGGTATGAAGAATTAGCTGCTAATGGTTATATGCTACTAGCTGAAAGAGTGAGAAAACCAGCAGAGAAATTAGCTGTCAAGCAAACTCTAGAAAAAGTTATGAGAGTTAAACTAGATATGGATGGTTACTATAGTAGCTTAGAAAATGAAAATTTGATGGAACTGGAGTCAAATGTTGTTTGGACCAAAGCCATTCGTCGTTTATCTGTTTTAATTGATGCTTCTTTGAAGAACAATGAACCTGTCTTGTTAGTTGGTGAGACTGGTTGTGGTAAAACTACAGTGTGTCAGCTATTAGCTGAATATTGTAATAAAAAATTAATCACTGTTAATGCTCATCAAAATACTGAAACAGGTGATTTACTTGGTGCTCAAAGACCTGTTCGTAATAAGTCCCATTTACAAAGAGACCTTTATAAAAGAGTTTTAAAATCACTTCAAGGTTTAGGCCTTGATTCTATTCCTGAGGAACTGGATGATATTTTAAGATTGTATGATGAAACAGACAAAAGTAAAATCGATGAAGAAACACAACAACAAATTAGAGAAATCAGATATAGAACGAATAAATTATTTGAATGGTGTGATGGTCCATTGATCACTGCATTAAAAACTGGTCAATACTTCCTACTAGATGAAATTTCATTAGCTGACGATTCCGTTTTAGAAAGACTAAATTCAGTTTTAGAACCAGAAAGAAGTTTATTATTAGCTGAAAAGGGTACCGATGAGAGTTCGATCACTGCTGCTGATGGTTTTCAATTTCTAGCAACTATGAATCCAGGTGGTGACTATGGTAAGAAAGAATTATCTCCAGCTTTAAGAAATCGTTTCACTGAAATTTGGGTTCCATCTGTTGAAGATTTTAACGATGTTTTCACTATTATTGAAACTAAACTAGATCCAGAAGTCAAATACTTAGCCTCTATTATTGTGAAATTTTCAGAAAATTTTGGTACTAAACTAAGTGGTGGTGATGTTACCAGTGGTATCATTTCTTTGCGTGACATTCTAGCTTGGGTTGAATTTGTAAACAAATCATATAAAAATTCACGATCAGCTAGTGGTTCATTATTACACGGGGCTTGTATGGTATTTATTGACGCTTTGGGTACTAATAACACAGCACATCTTGCTGAATCTGAAGAAAGATTAGCCAAAGAGAAACTATATTGGATTCAAGAATTATCAGATCTTGCTAAAGAAGACTTATCAGTTTACTACAATCAACAACCAAAGATCATCTTAGACGAATCTTCTTTATCTGCTGGTATGTTTAGTTTACAAAGAAAAGCCGACACTGATGCAGAAGAACCCTTCAGTTTTGAAGCTCCTACAACGGCTAAGAATACCATGCGCGTTATAAGGGCACTGCAATTGAACAAACCTATCTTATTAGAAGGTAGTCCTGGTGTTGGTAAAACGAGTCTGGTTTCTGCTTTAGCTAAGGCTACAGGAAATCCTTTAACTCGTATCAATTTATCGGAACAAACAGATTTAGTAGATTTGTTTGGTTCAGATGCCCCTGTTGAAGGTGGTAAATCTGGTGAGTTTTCTTGGAGAGATGCTCCTTTCTTAAGAGCTATGCAAAAAGGTGAATGGGTCTTATTAGATGAAATGAATTTGGCTTCTCAATCAGTTCTAGAAGGTTTAAACGCATGTCTAGATCACCGTGGGGAAGCTTATATTCCAGAATTAGATAAATCCTTCCCTCGCCACAAGAACTTTTTGGTCTTTGCGGCTCAAAATCCTCAATTTCAAGGTGGTGGTAGAAAAGGATTGCCAAAATCTTTTGTCAATAGATTCTCAGTAGTTTATGTTGATACCCTGACAGCTGAAGATTTAGTTTTGATTGCCCATCATTTATATCCTGCTATTGGTGAAAATGTTTGTGCGAAAATGATTTCTGTGGTTTCCAAGTTGGAGTATGAAATCTCTATTTTAAAAAGCTGGGGCACTAATGGTGGTCCATGGGAATTTAACTTACGTGATACATTAAGATGGCTCCAACTATATCAAACTCCATCGTTATCAGACGATATATCTCCTGTTGATTTCTTAGACATCGTCATTTGTCAAAGGTTTAGAGATGCAAAGGATCGTGAAAAAGCTAGAAAATTAGTTGAAGAAGTTTTTGGAGCTAAAATTGTTGATGATAATTTATTCTCCATTGGTGAGTCTTTTGTTCAAGCTAAGAAAGCTATTTTGAGAAAAGGCACTGATTTACAATTAACATCTCATTCACATTTATCACATTTACAATCAAATACTTCAATTGTTGAATCATCATTGTTCGCTATTCAAAATAACTGGCCAGTTGTCTATGTTGGTCCCACTAATGCTGGTAAAACTGAACTTGTCAGATATTTAGCAACTATTTCAAATTCAAAAGTTGTTGAATTTTCAATGAACAGCGATATTGATAGTATGGATATTCTTGGTGGTTATGAACAAGTTGATTTAAATAGAGAAGTAACTCTGGTCGTCAATGAACTATCATCATACTTGAAACTAAAATTATCCAACTACTTCCAAAGTGAAATAAAAATCTCAGATGCCATTATTGGATGTTTGAAATTATTCAACTTTTTGAAGAAGAATCATATCAACTTAGAAAATTACTCATTATTCTTAGAAAAGTTTACGGTCTTTAAAGAGAGTCTCAAATTTGATGCTGACATCGAAAGAGTTGGTCAAAAATGTGATGAATTGTCTAAAAAGCTCAGCAAACCTGCGGGTGTGAGATTTGAATGGTTTGACGGTCTTTTAGTGAAAGCCGTTGAAGAAGGTCATTGGTTAGTCCTTGATAATGCTAATTTATGCTCTCCATCTGTTTTAGATAGATTGAATTCTTTACTGGAAATCAATGGATCGTTAATCATCAACGAATGCAGTTTATCTGATGGTCAACCAAGAGTCTTGAAACCTCACAAAAATTTTAGATTATTCCTAACAATGGATCCAAGATATGGTGAATTATCTCGTGCAATGAGAAATAGAGGTGTTGAAATCTATATTGATTCCCTTGAAAATCGCTCTACTACTTTTGATAGAATGGTTTTAGATATTAGTTTCACTGACTCTTCAGAAGATGAAGAGCTGAATTTGAACTCTTTATCATTTGATGAATCCAAATTTCCCCCACTCGCTAGATATATTGATCCAAGTGATTCATTTTCCCATTACATTGCTTCTGTTTTCGATAGTATGATTTTATCTGATGGTAATATTCATGTCTCAAGAAGTTTAGCTACTATCATTCCATTTGTTTCCCAGAGTTCATTATCAGGCTTACTTGAATCTGTTAGTAATTCATCCGAATTCGAAGATAAGTTTATTGACAGTTTGAGTCAGTTAGTTGCTTATGTCAATCATCTAAGTTCCAGTGGGTTTACTCAAAAATTCTTTAATTTATACTCTCTAGTTTCTGAAAAAGCTGATTCGCTTGCACAGTCTCCAATTAAATTTGAGAATTATCAGAAGATTAATCCCTTATGGAATATCTATGTGTATGGTGTCTTGAACAAAGATGATTTTCGTGAAAGTCAAGAATTGATCTCATTTTTTGAATTGTTGAGTAATTTATTTGATAACTCAAATTTATTAAACCATATTGAATTAAAGGGAACTAATGGTAAACTGTCAGAACTAAACCATATTGAACAATGCTATGCTGCTGCTTCTGGAAGAAATATCAAAAATCAACCTCGTTTAAATATCTATAAGCTACTTCACGGAATTCAAGAATTCATCATCTCAAGAATTTCTCCATTATCTGCCCAAGAAGTTGTTGAAACTAAAGGTTTATTCGATGCTTTATACAAGCTCTCAATTATTTGGCTATCTTTAGCAGAAGCCAGTCATACAAAAAATGAATCAAAAGCCAGAGTTTATCAAAAGATTTTAAGGGAATGGGCATCAGATTCAGAATCAATTTCTTCTGGTGCTTTCAACAGTTTATTAGATTCATTCGAAGAGGACTTAAAATTAAAAAGAGGTATCTTGATGACTCCAATTTGGGAGAAGTTTAGAGGATCTTATCCACAAAACGGGGAAACCTGGTTGTTGAATTCTGAAATTATAACATTAATGAAAAAGTTCGACACTGTTGCATTACAGCAATTTTCTGACTCTGAAAGTCTAGTCTCTTCATTATCAGCTTCAGTCTTAGTTATTTATGAAGATATTGTCTCGAATAATACTCCAGGTGTTGAAGATGCATTTGAAAAATTGGAAGACGGTATCACAATCTTAGAAGAGATCTCTTCCAAATTTTTAATCAAACGTGTCCATACTTTTCAAGAAAGTTTCAAACTATTATTCAATTTTGTTGTTTCTGATAATTCAGAAATAAATGACGATTTGTTGTCATTGGCCTATCATTCTGGTGTAGGTGTTTGTGCTTTAGCTGGGTTTAGAAACAAAGTTTATCCAAATGTCTACAATCAACTTTGGGAAAAATCTCATGGTACTCATATCTCCCATACTGCATCATTATTTACTGACTTGTTTTTACAAACTACGTTTGTCTCAGTTAGTGGTTATAATAATTCAATTGCGCAACAGTTAGATCAAACCTACACTGATTCTGTAATTTTATTCAAACAATTAATCAAAAATTCAGATTCGGTTATTTTAGACAGAGTTGGACAACATAAAAAGATCATTTTATCGTGGTATGCTAAAATTGTTGGATTAGTTTATAATGGTGAACTTGCTGAAAATCTTGAATCATTAGTTGTTGCCTCTTCATCGGTTGAAAGTGAGTTTTTCCAAAGAATCAATCAATCTTTCTTGATTCCCGCTGCTGTGCAAGCTGAAGAAAGTCAAGAGATTGGTGACTTGGGTCAAGCTTGGGTTTTGTTTGCTATTGGTTTGATTCAGTTATATGTTCCAGACTCTCCATATGATCCAGCTATTGAAGAACATGTTAATTATACTAATTTTGAAAAAAAGAAAACTTTATGCTCTTTAATCTCAAAATCATTCAAAGCTATCAGATCTATCAACTTTGGTGATGATACAATTTTCATCGAAAAATGTTTACCAACCATTGAAGAAAGTGATGTTCCTGAAAAACCAAGAGTTTTCAGAACTGATGTTGCAATTGATAACTTATTTGAAGAATGGCAGTCATTCATGGTTTCAACTGTTGATATTGATGCTTTACAGAACTTTTTACAAATTACTGAAGATGAAGACTTAGAACATTTATCTTTGCAATTTGATCTATTCCAACAAAATGCTTCCAGTTTTATTGAAAGGCTTCAAACCCAATTCTCGAACTTTTCAGATGTTAATGATATTTTCAAAGGCTACATTTTCTCACTAAAACTTGGTTTTGATTTAATCTTAGAATCCAAAAGACAAATGGACTCAACTTACAAAGTTAGCCCATTATGGTTCATTAGTCCAAAAGATCTAACAATCACTAGAAGCTTTGAAAAAGGCTTTGAACAACTTAAAGACTTTACCAAATCTGTTGATGTTGAATCTAGTATTGGTGAAAAGATTTTAAGGTACTTAATGGATTATGTATTAAGTTCATCATTGAAACTAGATAATGATGATGGCAAATTAGAACAAATTTTTCAAGCTTTATATTATAGATGGTCTTTAAGAAGGACTCGTAAAGAACAAAAGGAAGTTGAAGAAGGCAGTCTTTTCAGATATAAAGGTGAAGTTGATGAAGATAAAGATTTTAAAAAATTATTTCCAGATTATGATGATTTTATTCAAACTGGTGAAGGTGTTGTTTTAGACAAAGGTACAAATGATTTGGAAGACGAAGTTGCTGAAATTGCCCTTCGTTATGTTTCTCTTTTTTTGGAAAACGAAACTACTACTTTACCTAAATTAGTTAAGGATGGTTCCGATATTGCTATTCAAATAATTCAATCAACCAATGAGTTTAAAAATTCCAACATTGATGCTTCAGCATTTGCAGTCATTATTAATAAATTGAATGAATCAATTAATGCTGTTATATCTCCTGTTGAAAGTTCAGAATTGGATTTCTATCGTGGTCACAGCACATCTGAATTAAACAGGGCTGTTAATATCGTTCAAAGGTTATTGAAATCAGTTCGGGAATTATTAGAACAATGGCCTGAACATGACACCTTAAATATCTTAGAAAGAATTTCGTTTGAATTCTTAACTTTCCCAGTTAAAACTCCAATGGCAAAATTAATTCAAAAAATTGAACAAATCTATACTTACATTTCTGAATGGGAAAAATATGCATCAATTAAAGTTTCACTAAAAGTTCATTTTGATGAATTGACTGCTTTGATTGTTTCTTGGAGAAAGTTAGAATTAGCTTCATGGAAATCATTATTCAAGAATGAAGATACTATTGTTGCTAAAAGTATTGGTGTTTGGTGGTTTAATTTATTTGAGACTATAATATTACCATCCTATGCCAATGAAGAAAGTGAAATACCAAAATTAATCACTTCATTGAACATTTTCATTAGCAAGAGTTCATTTGGTGAATACAGTCCACGTTTGAATTTACTAAAAGCATTCACTGAACATGCTTCATTAATCTCTAAAGATAAGTTATTGAAGCAATCATTAAAGAACTTAATCACTTATTATGAACAGTTCAAACCAATCATTGATGAACATCTATCCAAAGAAAGAAAACGTTTACAGAAGGATGTTGATGAAGTTATTTTGTTAGCATCTTGGAAAGATGTCAACATTGATGCGTTAAAACAAAGTGCTCGCCGCTCTCATCATAATCTTTACAAAATTGTTCGTAAATACCGTGCGCTTTTATCAAAAGAGGTTACAAGTTTAATTGAAGATGGTATCTCAAGTGATAATAAAGTTGCTTACTCTAAATTCAGAGTCAATGTTACATCATTTGAATCATTAGAACTTGATAAATTTGATGAAGATTTGAAATCATTACCTGCTTGGAATGATAGACCGGCTCGTTTGAAACGTAGTCAAGTTGTTGTTAATAATATGAAAACATATAGTCAACGTTTAGATGATAAAGAATATCCTAATTTATTACAGTTTATTAAAGATACTGTTGAAGAAATGGATCGTTTAAAATCTGAAACTCCAAAAGACTATACAGAAAATAAGAAAAAGATTATCAATAGCTTAAAGTCTCAAAAAAGAAAACTGTTAACTGATACAATTCGTGAATTCAGAAGAATTGGTTTGAAAACTAGGTTAAGAGAAGATATTCATAAATTACAATCTTCTTCAACTTTAATTCTTGCTAACTCAGAATCTTTAAGGGGCACAAAAGTTTCAGATTCAGAAGTTTATTTCTTCAGAATATTAGATTTACTTCCACGTTTAAGAGCTGCATGTTCAGAAGTTGCTGAAGATGTCCCAGTTAATGACGTTGAAAAAGGTTTAGCTATAATTGAGAATTTGATTTATTACTTAATTAATAATAAAAAATCATTATTGAAAGTCTCTAAAGGTTTTGAAAAATTAGAAGTTATTCAAGAAAAGTTTACTAAAATTACTCGGAATAATGATCAATTCTTATCAAAATTCAAATTCGAATCTTCACTCAAAACAATTAATCAAATATTTAGATGGTTACCTCAGGTTTTAGATTTTGTAATTGAAACTTCTAATATAAGTGCAAAAATTTTATCAGTTCAAGTTGATAATACATTATTTTACTCAATCAAATCAGAAATCAAATCATTTGAAAAAGAATTATCAGTTTCATGGACTTATAATAACTCATCTGTTCAATTATTCCAGAAGTTTGATATATATTTAAATCATCACATTTCATTATTATCCAACTGGAAAGCTTCTAATCCAAAACTTGGTTTCTTATCAGACATTATCATTGAATGGATTAGAGAAGTTGGGTCAATATCCACTGAGTTTGATTTCAATGAACAAATTGAAGATTTAACTTCAATCAATAATAATTTACGTTCATTATCGTCAAGAATTTTAGTTGTTTTCCAGAAAGTGACTGAATCTCAAAACAGTTCATTCACCAATGAAGATGATCAATGGTTCATATCAGTCCAAAAAGAATTGTCAATAATCATAAAGTCTTTATACATTGATTCTATTGTGAATCAGTTCAACCAAGCATTTGAATACATCGAATCTAATTCCTTCAATCAAGAAACTTCATCAAACATTAAAAAATTGGTATCATTATCTCAACCATTTTTGAAAGGTTATATGGAATTGATTTCTGTTGTTTTGAATAAGTATAAAGATAATTTTTATGATGTTAGTCGTTCTACTTATATTGTTTCAACTGCTTTATATAATTTAGCTAAAGATGGGTTCTGTACTCCACAAGAATATGGAGAAGAAAAGCAAGATGATAATAATTTACAAGATGGTACTGGTTTAGGTGATGGTGAAGGTGCTAAAAATAATTCAAATGATGTTGAAGATGATGAGGATTTAACTGAAAATGCACTAGAAGAAAATAAAGAAAAAGATGACAACAAAAATGAAGATGAAGATGATAATGATGATGCGGTGGATATCGAAGGTGATATGGCTGGTGATCTAGAAAATCTTTCAGATCAAGATAAATCTGATGATGAAAATGATAAAGATGATGAAGAGGAAGAATTAGATGAAGAAGTTGATGATTTAGATGATTTAGATCCAAATGCAGTTGATGATAAGATGTGGGATGAAGAAGCTAAAGATGATAAAAAAGAAAAAGATAGTGAGAACATGCCTGATAATTCCACGTCTGATGATGTTCAAGCTCAAGAAGATGAGGAAGAACAAGGTGATTCAAAAGATCAAGATAAATCTAATGAGAATGAAGGTGATAAAGACGACAATCAAGATGGTAGCGAAGAAGAAGAAGAACAAGAAGAAGTTGGTGAACAAGAAGATGCAGTTAAGAATGATGAAGATCGTGAAGAGTTAGAGCAAAACGTCCCAGAAACTGAAACCTTAGATTTACCAGATGATATCAATTTAGATTCAGGTGATGAAGACGAAGATGAAAAAGAAGGTGATGAAGATGAAAAAATGGATGATGGTTTAGATGATAAAATAGACCTAGATAACGACGATGAAGATATGAAAGATGATAACGACGAGGACATTCAAGACGATGGGGAAGTTCAAGAAAACGAAGATGGTGAACCTGAAGAAGTTGATAAAGAAGTTGCAGATAAACCAGATCAAGATATGAATAAAGATGAAGATGAAGAGCAAGATCCATTAGAAAAAGGTGAAGAAGAGGAGAATTCAGATGCAGAATTAGAGGGAGATGATCATAAAGAAGATAAAAAACTAGATGAAGATGATGAAGTTGATGGTGATCAATTGGAAGGTATTGATAATGCGGAAACTGGTGATAATAACAATGAAGAGATTGATATGGAAACAGCAATAGAACAACAAGCTGGTGAAAGAGGAGAAGGTGCTCAAACCAAAGAAAATGAAGAGAACGAAGATGTTGGGGCTTCAGGATCTGCACAATTCCAAGATAAACCAGAGGATACCCAAAAGGAAGAGTCTAAAGATAGTGCTCGTGATGATGCTAAAGAATCATTAAAACAATTAGGTGATTCATTGAAGGAATTCCATCGTCGTCACCAAGAAATTAAAGAAGCTTCAGAAAAAGATGACACTGTTGAAGAATCAGTCAATGAACGTCCTGATGAGTTTGAGCATTTAGATGGTGATAACACTGAGAATGATACTCAAGCTTTAGGTGCCGCCAATAAGGATCAAGTCTCTAAAATTCATGAAGATATGGCAATTGATGATGATTTAGAAGAAGAGAATAAAGCAACTGAAACTAATGAAGAAGAAAAATCTGGAGAAGGTGAAGTTGTTGATGAAGATTTGGAAGAAGTTGAAAATAAAAATGAAGATGAAAATCCTGAAGAATTCAATGGTGAAACTAAAGGTAGCTTCATTGGTGAAAGAAAAGAAGAATATAACGAAAGAGATCAACTTTTGAAAGGAGAGATGGAACAATGTGATGAAGAAGATGAGCAGATCGCTGATTTAGATGAATTGAATAAATTTGAAGAAGATGTTGATTTTAGAGATATCAATGAAGCTCGTGAATTATGGAGAAAGAGTGAATTAAAAACCCAAGATTTAGCAGCCAATTTGACAGAGCAATTAAGATTAATTTTAGAGCCTACATTAGCAACTAAATTAAAAGGTGATTATAAAACAGGTAAAAGACTAAATATGAAGAGAATTATTCCATACATTGCGAGTGATTTTAGAAAAGATAAGATTTGGTTAAGACGTACTAAACCAAGTAAACGTCAATATCAAATCATGATTGCTGTTGATGATTCTAAATCAATGTCAGAAAGTAAATCAGTTGATTTAGCATTTCAAAGTATCTGCTTAGTTTCTAAAGCTTTAACTCAATTAGAATCAGGTGGATTATCTATTGTTAAATTTGGTGAAGATGTTAAAGTTGTTCATCCTTTTGATAAACAATTTTCACCAGAAACTGGATCCAAAATTTTCCAGAAATTTGATTTCCAACAAACAAGAACCAATACTAAGAAGCTAGTTCATGATTCCATTGAAATTTTCAACAATGCAAGATCTTTAGGTGATAATGATTTATGGCAATTGCAAATCATTATATCAGATGGTGTATGTGAAGATCATGAAACGTTACAAAGATTGGTTCGTCGTGCAAGAGAAGAAAAAATCATGCTAGTCTTTGTAGTGATTGATGGTATCAATGCTAATGAATCTATCTTGGATATGCAACAAGTTAGATACGAAGCAGATAAAGCAGGTAATATGGTTTTGAAAGTCGATAAATATTTAGACAGTTTCCCATTTGAGTTTTACGTTGTTGTTCATGATATCTCTGAATTGCCAAAAATGCTTTCCTTGGTTTTAAGACAGTACTTTACCGAGCTGGCTTCCACTTGAAGGTTTGTATATTAGATTTAAATAAAAATATGAATATGTTAAAGATTTGTAGAAAAGAAAAGACTTTAAAAATATCCCGATTGGGAAATGACACAAAATAATTTCTTTTTTTGGCAAAAAAGAAAAAGTTCGTTTGAAAGGAAATAATTCTTTTTTTTTTTATTAAATAATTTTCTTTATTAAAATAAATCTTTCTTTTGAATTTTTATAGATTAATTTCTCTTCAAAATGTTCAGATCGAGCAACAAAAGCTTCAACGGGTTAATTTCGTTATTCTCCAAGTCTTTAGGGAGACACTCTTCACAAGCTGCAAATTCCAGTATAAGTGAAGCCAATATGGGTGCATTAAATAATATAACAATCCCAAAAACAACAAATGACCAATTCGCACCAACTCCTGATCATTTCAAATTTGTTGCCAAATTTGCCAGTTATGCTCATCATGGAGCAACCAGGAAACCTATTGTCAACTCAATGATGGATTTGACGGAAACTGCATCAAGTTTAGCCTTACTACCTAGAAGAAAATTATATGGCAACCCCTATGAAACTTTGAGTATTAAAAGTGGAGATGATGCTATGATTGTTAGTCCTAATCTGATAGGTGTTGCTGATGGTGTTTCAGGATGGGAGAAAAACCATGCTAATTCAGGATTATTTGCGAGATCATTTTTAGAAAATATAAGCAGAAATTTCACAGAATTATCATATAAAAACGCTAAAAATTTAACCAAAATTACTGAATCTGAATTGAATTCAAAATTAGATGATTCATTCAGTGAAAGTTTGAAAATCATGCATGATCAAAATTTCAAAGGTTCTTCAACTTTAGTTGCTGGTATGATTATTGATAAAGATTTAAAAGTTGTTAATATTGGAGATTCAAGGATTTTTGTCATTAGAGACGGTGAAGTTATTTTATCAAATAAGGAACAGTATCTTTCTAAATTATGTCCTGAACAAGTTGGTACTCAAGATGATTGTAAAAAACCATCTGATGTTGTTCAATTTTTAGATGTTGAATTACAATCTGATGATTTAATCTTGATTTGTTCAGATGGTGTCACTGATAACTTATATCAAGATGAGATACTAGAGATTATTAATTCCAAGATGAATTCAGACAAATCTAATTTACAACAAGTTTGTAACTCTTTATTGATTACGGTTAAGCAGACTGCGTTTGATAATTATTGCGTTACTCCATATGTTGAGAAAGTGAATGCAATGAGTTCAGATTTCATCACTGGTGGTAAACTTGATGACACATCCATCTGTATTGCGAAGGTCATTCTTAATGAATAAGCTAATAACTGAACAATTAATCAAAACTACACTAAGGCCAAAAAAAAAAAAAAAAAGAAAAATAGCCATATTTATTCAGCTAGTTTTTCTTTTTTTTTTTTTTTTTTTTAACCCACATTTTTCACATTTATAGCATTTTGGGAACAAAGGTTTATTGGGATATCGGATACTTTATAGAATAATAATTAATACTCATTTAATACATTTTAAACAATTTTATAAATTGATAAAGAGTTTCGCGATTTTTGATTTTTTTTTTTTTTCTTTGACACTTTTTTCAAGTTCAAAAGATTCTTTTCTAGTTTAAAATCTATAGAAATGTCAGGTCTTGAGCGTAAGTTTGTTAAGATATTTGTTTTAATCTATCATGAATACTGACACATTCAATCAAAGAGTCTTTATTCCAACTAAAAGTGAGTGTGTTTTAAGGCCTATTTAATCCCCCCCTCTCCTCTCCGCAGTTATACTAACTAATATAAACAGTTCACAGCAAAACAGTTGAACAGACAAGCTGCCAAAGCAGGTAAAGATGAAACACTAGAGAAGAACAAAGTGAAGAAAGTGAGTTTTATGGTTGTCGTCTTTAATACCGCAACATCCATTACTAACTGTCATTAACAGGCTATGATTCAAGGTAATGAGGACATTGCTAGGTTATACGCACAAAACGCCATTCGTAAAGGCAATGAAAGATTGAACCTGTTAAGGCTGTCATCTAGAATAGATGCTGTGGCATCAAGGGTACAAACTGCAGTAACAATGAGACAAGTCACTGGTAATATGACGAACGTGATCAAAGGGATGGATAGAGCATTACAAACCATGAATTTAGAACATATTTCATTAGTGATGGAAAAATTCGAACAGCAATTCGAAGATCTTGATGCTTCAACTGAATACTATGAAGGTGCCACTAACAATGTCACTGCTTTAAGTACTCCTCAGGAAGAAGTTGATCTCTTAATGAGTAAAGTAGCAGACGAAGCTGGACTTGAAATCAAACACAATTTACCAGAAAACGCCGCACAGGAGCCAATCAAACAGCAGAAAATAGTCTCCGAAGAGAAGGAAGACAAACTGACAGAGAGACTAAGAGCATTGAGATCGTGAGTTTGAATACAAAATTTGATTTACAAAGATTTATAGATTTATCTAAGAATTACGTAAAAGAGACCCCGAAATCCACTCTTTTTTTTTTTTTTTTTTTCTTGATAAAGATTTATGTCCCACTTCTTACTGAGTCTTTTTTACTCTACAGAGTTGGAAAATGGCTACAAAGACCATGATCCCTGACGGGGAATACGAGATCGAAGTCTCAGAATCCCTTCTGGCGTCCTTTAATAATGAAGCAGCAAAACAGACAAAAGCAAAGAACGACGAGATCTTAAGTTTCAAGTGTATGTGTGATAGATTGGAAAATTAAAGAAATAAATGAACTAACCCATGGATTTTTCTAGTTGATGAAATCCCTGATAGTCTAGATCAAACCAAGACCATAGAACTCAGCAGAGAGAGCCACCACTCTGAAAAGTTCAAATTGAAAACAGTCTCTTTGAAAGTGAGTTGTGGTACCATTTTTTTTTTATCCATTTATACCAAGTACTAACGAATGTTATTTCACTAGGAATACAGTGAGGGTATCTTCTTTGAAGGCCAAGTCAAGAAATCTAGTCCCATGGAATGCATCTTAGTCTTTAATGCAAAGACTAAATCATTTCAGTTAGAAAAATTAAACAATCAACTTGAAACTGTTTCATATAAAGAGAAAATCAATTTACCTAACATAAAACCAACTCCAAATGATCCAATAACTACAAGTAATGGAAGACCAATACAGCAGAAGAAGAAGAGAATAAAAGAACCTTCTATATTCGCACCTAAAGTTAGACCTAAAACTCCATTGAGTGGAACTATACCAAAATTGAAAAGATCTTTATCCAGTGATAATACAGACGATGAAATCCCATTGAATAAATTGAACAAAAGATCCCCATTGAACTACTCATCCTCTTTGTCAGGCGTCAATGATGGTTTAGGATCACCATCGAGTAAGAAAAAAAGAATAATGACTCCAAAACTAACCAACTCTGAAAGTTTGGATGTTGTTTCAAGTTCAGCTCCATCTCCTTTAATAGAGTCCAAAGACGCTAACAAATCGGTGGAGTCAAAGATATCAACACCTACGATAAATCAACAACAAGTCATTGAAGATAATAAGGACGAAGAAATTGAAGAAGATGAATTTGGTGCATTGGCTGATGAATTAGAAGAAGAATTATTGAGTGACGATTTCTTTACTATAGATGAAAGAAGTTCTTCCAAATCAGGTAATTCAAATAGTACCAATAACAATCATAAAAATAATATTAAACTTGAGGGAAATGGACCAATGAGTTTCAGAAGTCTTGCAGGTGCAAATAATGATGATGAAGAAGAAGTTAGTAGTAGTGAGGAAGAATAAAATTGAAAAAAAAAAATAATAATTGCTAATTTATAATATACACAAAAATAAAAGAAGAACATTTACACAATAGAATAATAATTATAAGTTTTTTTTTTTTTTTTTCTTTGAGTATTTACATAATTTATTCTTAATGAGGCATACCCATACCCCTACCTGGTGGTGGAGCCATACCTGCATTGGCAGAACCACTTTCTTTATTCTTAATAGTTTCATCAACGCTTAACACTAAGATAGCTGCTTCAGTGGCACTTGATAAAGCATTACTTTTAACTAAAGCAGGTTCCCAAACAAATTCATCGAAATTATTACCAATATTCTCTTTATTAAAATCAATACCAAACCATTTTTCACCATTTGAATGTGCCATTCTTAATTTATTTAATAAATCGGTACCATCAAACCCAGCATTATCACATAATTGTCTTGGAATAACTTCTAAGGCCTTTGCAAAACCACTTATGATTAATTGTTCTTTACCTGCAATGGTTTTAGAATAATCTCTTAAATATTTCGAAATTTCCATTTCAACTGCACCACCTCCTGCAACCACTTCATTATTTTGAACGGTTCTTTTAACAATCATTATAGCATCATGTAAAGATCTTTCAACTTCAGCAATTACTTGCTCAGCACCACCTCTCAATATTAACGTACAAGTTTTAGCCTTTGGACAACCTTTGAAAATATTATATCTTTCAGAACCAATTTGTATTTCTTCAAAATTATCACAAGTACCTAAATGTTCAGGTTTGATATCAGTTGGAGTTGATTGTATAGACCCACCAACAGCTTGAATAACTCTTTCCATATCTTCCGTTGGAACTCTACCTGCACAAAAGATATTTCTATCAGCGAAAAATTGAGTTGCTAAATCACCAATTGGTAATTTTGATAAAACAACATTAGCACCAGTTTCTTCAATTAATTTCAATTTATTTAAAATTATATTCCATTCAGCATCAACGATATCTTGATAATCTTCGACTTTTTCAACTCTAACTTCTGCATTATCTTTTTCTGCTTTCAATTCTAATTCAAGATTCAAACTCAAAATCTTTGGATTTGAGAATTTCTTAGGTTGTTGTTCGAACCCAGCATATGAGAAAGTTTTTTTGAATGCAACACCATCAACAAATAATGAATCTTCAATACCACCACCTGGAACCTTTTTAATACCAATTAATCTGTTATTTAAATCCTTTTGATCTAACGTTAAAACGGCATCAACAACCATCTTAACAAAGAAATCTGAGTTGTTATTAATTAATTTAGATGACATTGCTGTTCTTGCACATCTTTCCAATAAATTTCTATATTCTAATTCATTTGAACTTGATTTATCAATTTTAACGGATAATTCAACAATTTTTTTCAATGCTAAGCTAACTGCTTTTCTATAACCTTTAGTGATAATATGTGATGAGATTCCTTCTTCAATGAAAGTTTTGGATTCTCTTAATAATTCTCCTGCTAATAATGTAACTGATGTTGTACCATCACCAACTTCAGCATCTTGAGATCTTGAAATATCAACCAAGATTTGAGCAGCTGGATGGACAACATCTAATAGTCTAAGAATAGTAGCACCATCATTGGAGATAGTGGTCTTACCACTTGAGTTGACGATTAAAATATCTGAACCTAATGGACCCAATGTTGGTTTTAAAGTATCTTGGATGGCAATACACGCATTGATATTTGAAATGATTTGTCCTTTACCTTGAGAAGTATCAGTTCCCTCTTTCAAGACAACAACAGTTGGTGTTTGACCTCCGAAATTCATCTTTAACTTTTAACTCAATTATGAAAGTTTGGTCTCTCAAAATTCAGTTTCAAATTCTTTTTCTGTTGTATTCTCTGCATCTCAAAAACACGAAAAAAAAAAAAAAAAAATGGGAAAATTTACATTTCCAGTTCCGAGGAGAACAATTACGGTCCATACTTAAAAGAAGAAGTGTGTTACACAATATTCAAATTAAATCACTCTAACTACAAACCTCCTCAATGCTACTGTAATATTTACAAGACCCTAGATAGCCCAAACTCCAATGTTCCCATCTTCTCTTCCTTCAACCAGATAACCTTCTTTGTATCTCACATATTTAACAATTGAATCTCCATCACCACAAGAAGTATGTTTTTCTTCAATTCTATCATATATCTTGACATTATTTTCGTTATTTGAGCTTACTATCATCCTATGGTCAAATTGTAATGAGCTTATTGGGGACTCATAGGCAAATGCATCATGAATTCCACCTGTTCTTAAATCCCAGATTCTTATCGATCTATCCAAGCTACCTGTTGTTAAATGTCTTTCGTCAAATTGTAAAGATGTAACAGGTCCAGTGTGACCAACTAACGTTCTCACAACCTCTCCAGATCTCAAATCCCATAATCTAACGATTCCATCAGATGTACCTGTTGCTAAAGCAGCATCATATGCTTGTAAAGCACCAATAAATGGCTTTGATTTATCTATATTAGTATGAATTGACTGATCTAACATCGTTGATTGACTATTAACTTGACATGATGCCCATAGTATATCAATAGTTTGTAAACAATGACCTGTTTGTAAATCCCATTGCCTGATTGTACGATCTTGAGAACCTGAAATCAGATTATAATTGTGGAAACTTAGTGCCGTAATTTCATCAATATGACTTTCAAATGAATAAACTAATGCATTATGATCTTCATTATTATTTAAATAATGATTATATTCTAATTTTGATAAATCCCAAAGTTTTAAAGTTGCGTCTAATGAACCCGTGACCACTATGGAATCGTCCATTTGCATTGAAGTAACAGGAGCATTGTGTCCACTTAATGAACCATTGAACCTACCTCTACTTAAATCCCAAACTTTAACAGTGTTATCTAATGAAGCAGTGACTAAAGTACCAAACGGGAAATCGAAATCAAAAGTTGTGATTGATTCATTATGAGCATTAATATTTCTTATTTGTGACCCAGATTCATAATATTGTTGTAAAGTTGGAGTTGACTTTCTTGAAGTCCTTGATTTTTTTCTAAATCTTAGTGAATTACCCTTATTTGAATTTGGTGGATCCTGTTGTAATTTACCATACACACTTTGTGATAATAAAGGTGATTCATTATAATCAGAGTTTGATTCATCTTGAGAATTTGTATCATTTTCATGAATAGTTTCTTTTAAAGAGTCAATATCTTCATTGTTATCCATTTTATAATCAACAATCATTTGAATTCTATCATTTATTTCATTTAAATGATGATCTAAATATAATTCATTTTGTTCAAATTTGGCAATTCTTTTAAAGACTAATTTTCTTAAATCTTGTAATTTATTGATTTTGTTATCAATTTCAATAATTTCACTTGCTGATAGGTTTTTTCTAATTTCTAAAGAATTTAAATCGTTTATGATTTTTTCTTTATATGAGTTTAGATTCTTTGTTGAATATGACTCATTAATTTTATCTAATGTTATGCCATTTGGTAACTTGAATTGGAATCCATCATCATCTTCGTCGTCATCATTTTCTTGATTTGCAATTTCTGTTAGTTTATTTATATTTGAATCATTATTTTTCTTCAAATTCTTATGCAATTCAATTTCTTCGTCGATTGCAGGTAAAGAAGCTTCAAACCCTTGGAATAAGGTATAATTTGATTTGATTTCACCATTTTCAGTAGGTATGTCATCTAATAATTCATCAGGTATATGAGTCAATAATTTATATGCAGTTTTGGAATTCTTCATCATTTTCTTATAATATTCAGTAGACGAAGTTGTATATGAATTCTGTCTAAATAAATCAACAGGATTGTTATGTCTTTTGGTTAAATTCAATGAAGATTTAGCATTGATTGAATCGTGAATTGCTTTTTTATAGGAATGATTTGATAGTAACGCTTCATTCGAATTCTCATTCATTAGAGCCGATGCAGTTGCAGATACAGCTTGCGAAAACCTTGAAGTTGTCGATAGCAGATCGGTTCCATTAGAAGACGACATAATAGTATGCAAATCCACAAAATGAAATGTGGGTTATAATGGATAAGAAAAAAAGAATATAAAAAAAAAGGACTGTTTGCGGGAAAAAAGATGAAAAAAACTGAATTGAATTTTGTTCACAATGGAGGTACGAGTAATTGAACGAATAAAGCAAACAAACTACTCTGAAAAATTGCTGATTCAATTGGAATTTCTAAACAGATTTTTGATATAATTTTGCCATTTTACAGAAAAATTAAAAGAGATTTTGATTTCGGGATTTACGTAATTGCCGGAGTTTCGGATTTTAAAGAATAGTATATAGTGGGATCTAACGATAAGTTTGTAATTAGATCGATTTTGAGGAGTCACGTTCTATTGTATAACGGTTTATTTATTTCAGTATATCCATTTTTTTTTTTTTTGAATTATTCTTCAGCAGTAATAACTAAAGACTTTTGTTTCTCTTTCAATTTAGATAAACGAGCTTCAAATTCATCCTTTGATTCGCCTACTTTCCATCTCAAACCATAAGCATAATGATCCTCAGGAACAAATGTATGTCCCTTTTCACCATAGACTTGTTCCCTATAAGTACCATTTTCCACAGCGTATTCAGTTTGAGCTAAACCACGCTTTTGTAATTCTGGAATTAGTAAATCAACAATACTTTCGAAATTTTCTGGAACAACAATGTTAGTGAAATTGAAACCATCAATACCTGATCTTGCGACATAATCTTCTAATTCATCTGCAACTTCTTCTGGTGTACCAATAAACTGATCATGGAAATGATCAATGACAAATTGTCTTGTAATTATATCATTTGGATAAGCTTTTGCGAAATTTGCAGCATAATTTCTGATATCTTCATATTTACTTTGTGTTAAATCTTCATCATAAGTTGCTTTATCTAAATCACAACCACCCCCACCAATGTGAACTTGAATACCTTCATCATCAGTGTAATTCAAAATTTCTTGCCATTTTTCTTGAGCTTCTTCTGTGGTTCTACCTAAGACAACTCTACAAATAGTAACAAATTTGATTGAATCAGGTTTTCTACCAAATTTCTCAACTGCAACTTTTCTAATCTTTGCAATTTTCTCTTTTAGTTCTTCTGGGCCTCTACCAGCAATAAAGATAACCTCAGCATGTTTAGCACCCAATTCAATACCTTTTGGTGAAGTACCAGCTTGAATAATCAATGGAATTCTTTGAGGTGATGGTTCAGTAATTTGAGGACCTGGAATTTTGAAATATTTACCATCAAAGTTGATTTCTCTAATAGCATCTGGATTTGAGAAAATGCCATGTTCTCTATCAAAGACAACTCCATCATCTCTCCAAGATGATAATAACAATTCATAAAAGACTTGTAAATATTCATCAGTCTTTTCGTATCTTGTTTTCTTTTCAGGTAATTGACCATCAGCAGTTAATTGTTTACCTGCACTTGGTAAGAAAGAAGTGACAACATTCCACCCAACTCTACCACCACTCAAATGATCTAAAGTTGCCATTCTTCTAGCAAAATGATAAGGATGTTCACTTAAAGTAGAACAAGTAAACCCAACTGAAACGTTCTTAGTACTGATTGCAATGGCACTTAAATAAGCAGTTGGATCGTTCTTTGGGAAATTGTTTCCTGATTTAGCAGCTTCTGCAAAATTATAAGGACCATTGTAACCAGTTGATTTATAACCACCATAGTATGATAACGAATCACCAATGAATAAACCATGAACTTTACCACGTTCTGCAATCTGAGCAATTTTAACCCAGTGTTCTGGTTTAGTATAATTTCTTGACTCATCACGAGGATTTCTCCATTGACCTGGAGAATGTAAAACTGGGGTGAATGCTTGAAAGAAATT
The DNA here is from genome assembly GCA_003707215.2 of Phaffomyces thermotolerans. NCBI lineage: Eukaryota > Fungi > Ascomycota > Saccharomycetes > Phaffomycetales > Phaffomycetaceae > Phaffomyces > Phaffomyces thermotolerans. The sequence continues at coordinate 61,051 of PPNJ02000007.1, read as the reverse complement.
GATGATTAAAGGTTTTGGATCTTTAACTTTTTGATAACTTCTTTTTTGCTTCTTGTAAGTTCTTGTGGTGGTCATTGTAATATGGTTTTGGGTATGTTTCTGAAATTCTTCTTGAGGATAAATATGATGTTTTATACTTTCAACGAATACTGTGGCTGAATAGATGAAAAGTTGATGGATGATGAATTATTTATAAATCATACGAGCACTTCAGGCTTTTCAAAGCCACGGGTGTCTTAAACAATAGACAGTTGAAAAGAGGACTATTAAACAACATACGAAATAAGATATGAGACCGATACCTCTTTAAACAAGCAGAAAATAACTAAACATTTTGTGTCAAAATCGCCAATTTAACCTAGAACGGTTAACGGTTGCAGGTTAACTTAAGAGACTATTAACTGCTAAACTAGTAACTCGTAAATATATATATATATATCTGTGTAGAGATATAAACTTATTATCTGATCCCATATAATGATATGAAGACAAATCAACCTGAACAAGCTTCTTATAGGGTCCATGATCTAATAAACTGACTTCCGGCGAGATGAGACCTCGGAAATTCAAAAAATTTTCCCAATCCAAAACTGATTTGTGGAAATCAAACCATAAAGAACGAAGCTGATATTAAAATGGTTGATTTAGACCAATTCGCCAAACCAGGTCAGAAATACTACACGGCGATTGGGCTTGAAGGGTCTGCTAATAAATTAGGAGTTGGTATAATACGACATCCTTTAGGTCAATTAACTCAAGATAATAGAGCCATCGTCTTATCAAATATTAGAGACACTTATATAACACCACCAGGTGAAGGTTTCCTACCTAGAGATACAGCCCGCCATCATAGAAACTGGGTTGTCAGGCTGATTAAACAAGCTTTAACTGAATCAGGACTGACTAAAGATGATCTAGATTGCATTTGTTTTACTAAAGGTCCAGGTATGGGAGCTCCATTACAAAGTGTTGTCATTGCAGCAAGAACGTTAAGTTTATTATGGGACCTGCCGTTAATTGGCGTAAATCATTGTATTGGTCATATTGAAATGGGTAGAGAAATCACAGGTGCTGAAAATCCAGTTGTTTTATATGTTAGTGGTGGTAACACTCAAGTTATTGCATATAGTAATCAAAGATATAGGATCTTTGGAGAAACTTTAGATATTGCAATTGGTAATTGTTTGGATAGATTTGCAAGAACTTTAAAGATTCCGAATGATCCAAGTCCTGGTTATAATATTGAGCAATTAGCTAAAAAAGGTTCAAAATTCGTTGAATTACCATATACTGTTAAAGGTATGGATTTGAGTATGAGTGGGATCTTAGCATACATTGACACATTAGCGAATGACTTATTCAAGAAGAATTACTCTAATAAAGTTGTTTTTGATAAAAAGACCAAGCAACCTAATTTTACCATTGAAGATTTATGTTTCTCATTACAAGAATGCTTATTTGCAATGTTAGTTGAAATTACAGAACGAGCAATGGCTCATGTTAATACACAACAAGTTTTAATTGTTGGTGGTGTTGGTTGTAATGAGAAATTGCAAGAGATGATGCAAAAAATGGTTGTTGATAGAAAAGGTTCAATTTTTGCAACAGATGAGAGATTTTGTATTGATAATGGTATAATGATTGCTCATGCTGGTTTATTAGAGTATAGAATGGGTAAAAAATTTAGATTGGAAGATACAGTTTGCACCCAAAAGTTCCGTACTGATGAAGTCCACGTCGTTTGGAGAGATTAGCGGTCTTTCCACTACTAATTCTACATTCTACAGTTCTATTTATATAAAATGTAAATGTCTCTCCGCAAGAGTTAAAAAAATGTCCAAAAAAAAAAATCACAACTTTTGAATTCTCTTATCAAAGAATCATTTGAACAGGTTACAAACCCTATTTTTTTTTATATATATATATAACCACAATGGTTTCTTCAAGAAAGAGTAGAATCCTAGCATTGAGTGCTGTTTTATTAACAATTGTATTCATATTTGTTTCAACCCATAATTCACACACTCATGTATCAAACTCATCCACAGTAAAAGAAAAACCACACATTGAAACAACTAATGGAAAAGGAGGTGGTATTGATGAGAAGTTCGTCAAAGATCATGAAGAGAAACTGAAATCTGACATTGCTAAGGCTAAAGCTGAAGTTGTTGAACAAATTACTAAACCAATTGATAGCTCAAAAGAAAAAATTGATAATCAAGTTGAAAATCATAATGGAGATTCAAACATGGATGAAAAAACAAAGACATTTGATGCATTTGATCCAGCTATGGAATTCTCAAATATACTGTCATTATCACCAGTTGTTATATTCTCAAAGACTTATTGTGGATTCAGTAAAGCTTTAAAAAATTTGTTAAAATCAGAATATGAAATAACACCAATTCCAACAATTGTTGAATTGGATAAACATGAATTCGGTAAACAACTACAAGAATATATTGCTTTACAATCTGGAAGAAAGACTGTTCCCAATTTATTCGTCAATGGTGTTTCAAGAGGCGGATCTGATGAGATGAAAAAATTACACAATGAAGGTACTTTACTATCGAGTTTAAATAATTGGGGTGAAAGGAATATCAAAGTTTCTAAAGTCAATGCTCCATCAAATAGTTAATATGAAATTATGAATTAATATACTGGTATTACCCTTTCTTTTTTGATAGTAAAAAAATAGTCGATTTAAAGCTCAGAATTGCTCACGTGCATTCTATTAGGGCTTCTTCTTCAACCAAACACCAAAACAGCTTTACTTTTTTGCGTCCCTGAACCGAAAAAAAAAAATAAAACAGCCGAAGCCACAAGTAATTTTTACATAATCCACAAAAAATTACCCCTTTAGTAAAGAGCATCCATTTCCGGTAGTTTTCGCACAAATCTTTTTTTTTTTTCAATACAAACAAAATTTTCCAAACAATTTTATACCTTTAATATTCAAAGGAACAAATTACATTAAGATGGCTTCTGAATTAACTGTTCAATCTGAACGTGCTTTCCAAAAAGTATGTCATACCCAATCATTTCATATATGAATAACAGTGTGTGTCTATGCGTTTCATCGGAATCTGTTCAATCAATAGTTTCAACTTGTGCGTTTTGTCGATAAATCAATACGTCGAATATTTATCACACTATCATACTAAGAAAAAATATAAATTGAACCATTTATTCAAAATATCCAAGAAAAGGAAAGTTAGAAACGTGTTATCTTGTCCATTTTTAAGATTCAAATAGTAATGATTTAAGAATATATTCATAAAGTATGATAGTTTTTACTCAATATAAACACTAAGTCATAAAAAATCAATGAAATTGAAAACAGATCAAGTTAAAGAAGAAACATAAAACGTATTAAACACTAAATTGTTCTTTTTTTATATGTATACCTAAACTAATATTGGGAAATTACTAACAATTAAAAACTAGCAACCACATATTTTCACTAACCCAAAAACCAAAGTCAACCGTAAAACCAAAAGATGGTATAAAGATGTTGGTTTAGGTTTCAAAACCCCAAAAGCCGCCATTGAAGGTTCATACATTGACAAAAAATGTCCATTTGTTGGTGATGTCTCAATCAGAGGTAAAATCTTAACTGGTACTGTTGTTTCCACTAAAATGCATCGTACTATTATTATTAGAAGAGAATATTTACACTTCATTTCCAAATATAACAGATACGAAAAACGTCATAAAAACTTAGCTGCTCATGTTTCTCCAGCTTTCCGTGTTGAAGAAGGTGATTTAGTTACTGTTGGTCAATGTAGACCATTATCTAAAACTGTTAGATTCAACGTTTTAAAAGTTACATCTGCTGCTGGTAAAACCTCAAAAAAATTCACAAAATTTTAATTTTGTTTAAGTAAATAAATATAATTTGTTTTAATAATTGTAAAAAAAAAAAAAATAATAATAATGATTTACAATATATATATATATGAAAATAACACAATTTTGGTTATTTCATCATCTCCAACTAACGTAATCTTCATTTCTGGTTGAATTGTTAATTGCTGCATTTGCAATGTTTTCAGCACTTGATTGATTTGTTGAATCTTTGGAATTATCATCATTGAAATGTTGTAAAATAACTGGTAATTCAATTGAAACATTATTTCTATTTGCTTCTTGAATTAAATCTTGTAATAACATTTGACAAAGTTGTTGAATTGATTTTGCTTTTTTATCTTTACCCAATTTTAGTTTATTAAATGCAACTTTAAAATCTTCACCTGTCCAATAATTTTTAGGATGTATTGATGCTATTGAATTCCATTCTAATTCACTTTTAGGTATTTCACCAACTTCTTGAATTTTTGATAATAACCAAACTTTTTCCCCTAATTCTAAATCTTCAACTCTTTTAGTCGCTTCTCTTTTCAATAATTTATTCCATTTATATCTACATTGAATTCTTGATCTTGATCCTCCCAGTTTTTCACTTATAATTGTCCAATTTATAACTGGAGTTGGTAAAAATTCTCCATTCGAGTTATTATCATTATTTCTTTCAATTATTTGTTGTTGTTCATTCAAAAATTCATCAACAACTTTCTTCAAATTTTCTTCTTCTTCAAATGACCATTTATTTAAAATTCTATTATCACCACATTTGATATAATTTCTAAATCTGTCCCTACAATCTTCTGGCATTCTGCCTAATTCTAGACCAATCGTTTTCCAATGACCCTTATGTTGAGAATGTAGTTTTTTCAGTAAGTCATCATCTGTTGGATTCCATTTACCTCTTGCTTCAAATACATGATAAGCTCTTCTGACATGTTTATAAATTGAAGCTCTTGATCTATGTGGTAATAATTGATGTAATAAATCCCATAAAACTTCTCTTTTACGTTCATTTAACCAAATTCTTTCACATAATTGCTTTCTTGTTAAGGAATGAACAGAACAAAAATCCATTAAAAATTTATCAATAGATTCAATTTCATCTTTAGTGAATAATTTACCAGTTGTATTATTTCTAACCCAACCTGTTGTCTTTTGTGAAGAGTTTCCTGAATCATCTTTGATCTTTATAGTATTATTAGTAGTTTTTTTCTTTTTTTCATCCTCCTTGTCACCTGTTGGAACTTTAACTGTATCTATGACGTTTTTATCTTCCGCTTGTTCGACTTCTTGAGTGGCTCTTAATATGGAGTTATGTAACAACTCTTGATTTTCAGTTGAATTTTCAATATAATCCTGAATCGTTGAATTAACATCTTGTGCTAAATTAGCATCTAATATAGCAGCTCTAACTAATTGTTCATGATCTGCAGTGTCATCTAAATTTGCTAATTCTGGATCAACTTCAATAGCTGATTTCTTCTTTTTTTTGAGGTTTCTTTGTTTTCTGACTGACTCATCTTGATTTTGATCATCATCGTTTTGTAGCTGTTCTGTATCTAGAAATGAATTCCAATGTTGAAACTCATTATCTTCATTGAATGATTTTTTTCTCTTTTTATTGTTATTGTTGTTAGTCTTATTATTATTATTATTATTATTATTATTATTATTATTACTATTATTATTATTATTATTATTACTATTGTTATTACTATTACCATTATTATCCAGTGTACCTGCAACATATTTTAGAACAGCAGCTTCAACGTCTCGGTTATTTTCATCTTTTATATACTCCTCATTCTTTGAGGGTTTATCTTTATTTTTAAGATCAAGTAGTGCTTCAACACCTTCATGATATTGATCTGACATTGTTTGTTGATATTAGTGAGAATTATTAATATTAGCAACTATTACACCCTGAGCCCACAACACGTATTAATATAAGCTTCAAAAAACCAGTCTAGTAAACGAACTAAGTAAACTCTTTTATGCAAAACTTAAACAGTGCAAACCGAATCAGTAACTTCAATCAATTAAAAGATTTAACTCTCTAACAAATTTTTTGTTTATTAAAAGTTTGGAGGGTGATATGAAATTCATGAGAAAAAATTTGTTTTTGAAGAGAACATTTTTTTTTTGTGATTTTTCAATTCCGAGGTACAGAATTACGAGGGTGACACATAGCTATTCACATCATATTAACAGAGTCAATTTTGGATTTGGAGGCTTTAATGGCATCAAGTAAACTGTTATAAGCGTCGTCATGTTCTAGGTTGTTAAAATCTGATCTTATGTAGTGGATTAATTCAGTGATACAATCAAACGATTCACCAACAACACTTAGATTTTTATCTTTATTTAATGAATTATCTGATTTTTTAATACTTTGCATTGTTTTATTATTATAGAATTTAAAGATTTCAATGATATTACCTTCATAAACTAAACTTAATTGGATGAAATTGGATTTTAATATGAAAATATCTTTTATTATTAGAATTAAATTTATTAGTGAGTTATTTGCAACAAAAGTTTTGTCACCAACCACAACTGATCTTTTATGAGAGTTTTCCTCAACGGGTTCTTCTGCTGTTTTCCCTTCATCATCATCCTTCAGTAAATCTTGTTTCCAACTGTTATTGAATTCAAGATTTTCGTTATTCACTATATTATTAACAATTGATTGTAAATCATTTGAAACGATTAATGGTTTCCATTCTTCAATTTCAATTAATTTTAAAATTTTTTTCAAATTTGAATTTAGTAAATTTGAGTTAAATAATTTGATTTGTTGATTTAAAATATCTGGTAAAAATTTAAAATTCAATCCTGATATATTCTCACAATCATTTAAAAATATTGTTAAAATATAGAAAAATCTTAAGAAATAATCAATTCTTAAATTTGAATTTAAATCTTTTCTAACTTGAATGATTTTACCTAGTCTCAACTGAATTATTTCAATACTCTTGCTGATACAATCTTTAATATCTAACTGATTAAAGACTGAAGGATCAATTTCATTTTTATTCAAAGTTAAATCTAATAATAACTTTTGATGAATTGTTAATCTTCTTAAACCTTGAGAAACAGTTGTGAATATTTTAATTAACATATCTTCAAATTCCCTTGGAGTTAATTCTTTAATCAATGTACTCAAACTTTTAGTTTCGCTTTTATTTGACATAGTTGTATCACTTTTATTATTATTTGAATCATTTATAACTTCTTCATTTGGTAGAAACACTCGAACTATATTTTTCATTTCATTGATAACCAAATCTTGATAATTTTTGAAAAAAATTAATAATTGATTTGATTTGATTAGATTTGATAAATAATTATTCAGTTGGCATTTAAATTCTTCATCAATTTTAGTAGCTGGATTACTATAATTATTTTTTTTACTGTCCATTAAATTTTGTAAAATTTGTTTAAAATTAATGTCTTCATAATTTGATCTTAAATCATTTAATAAAAAAGAAGTGAATATTTTTGAAATAGATTCACCTGTAGCTAATTTCAAGTTTTTGATATCTTTATTAACTTTATTTAATCCATTAAATTTAGTTAAATCAGTTAGTTTATAAGGCCAGTTCAAATTAAATTCATCATTTCCTGATATCAACTGTTCAATTTTGTATAATCTATTTAAACATTCCTCATAATCAGTTTGTAGAAACAATGAGTTAGCAACTTTGTATTCTAGTTGAATTGTATGTATTTGTAATAAACTTTGTTCTAATTTTGAAACATTATCTCTTTTATTTAATAGTTCAATTTTTTTCAAATTTGACTCAATTTTAATAGTTTTTAATATGTTTAGTTGAGTTTTCAATTCATTAATCAATTCAATTATATTTATATTTTTAGCATTGATATCACTTAAATCGTTTAATGCATCAAAAAATGAATTAGATGATTTAGAAATCTCTTCAACTAATTGGATCTCTATATTATCTAAATAAGTTGATAATTCTTCATGTAATTCTTCATTTTGTTCATTTAATTTACAATTTTTGGTGACTAGTTTGAAGATTCTTGGATCGTTTAGATTAAAGTCATCAAGGAAGAAGGTTTCAGGTATTTTTTTGAAGTTATGGCCGTCATCTTCTTTATTTAATTTTTTCAAATTACTTGTATTTATAACGTTTGTTGAATTATATTTTGAATAATCTTTACTGATATCTTTTAAATAATTTTGTAATTCATCTTTAACGATCTTATTCAACTTAGTCAATTGAATGACAGGGATGTCCTTTTGGCTTGGTGCTAGTATATTTATCTTTTTAGAATGATTTGGATTTAAATGACTTCCATGTTTTTTAGCATCAACGTCTGCTATCAACTCATAAATTGAGTTAGGACCTAATGGACTAACTGTTTGAGTGGAGAGTTTATTGAGTCCTAATGATGGGAGACTATCATCGAAACTAGGTCTGAAACTTGATGTGAAGACAGATGAGTCAAAACTTCTTCTATATCCATTTATACTACTTCTTGAAGCCAGATCGTTTAAGTTTACTGAAGTGTCTGGTATTGAAGGAGTGTCGTTCAAGACGGAGGAATTGGACAGAGAGTGTAGACTGTGGATGTCTGTGTCGTCCAACTGCGTGCTGATCGTGATATCTGGGTTCATAATTGGATATAAATTCCAGGTTATTTAGTTTGTGTGTGTGTTGTTTGGGACTTAACGCTAATTAATTCGCGAGATCGTTTTTTTCCATCAAATAATAGAAGACCATAAACAAAATAGATGATCTAAATACCATTAGATATATATATACATAAATATCGAATAAATACATTAAAAAATCATTCATCATGCATATTTTTATTCATTTATTTACTCCAATTCAAGAATCCAAAAGAAGAAGGTTTCTTATCGTCTTTATGTTCATCATCTTCACTTTCACTTAACAAACTTGATCTTTTGAACTGTTTTTCCAGTTGACCAACAGGTGAAGATTCTGAGTGATTTGAATTTATAGAAGGTGAGAAATAGCCATGTGCTGCAACGTCGCTTAATGAGGCATAACTTGAAGAAGCACTGATTCTATAATCAATGTTGGGACTTCTCAAAGGTTGTTGTTGTGCTATTGTTGGGTTGAATGGTTTTGATTGTATTTCTTGATCTGATTCTGATTCTGATTGTGAATCCGAATCATTGAATTGGAAGTTCGAATTAGACTTCTGTCTTTTTATTGGGATATTACCACCTATTGAAATTGTAGAGTTGATACTTATTGGTTGTAAATTTGGGGATTGTAATGGAGAATGGATTGAGGAGTTATTAGAAGATAGACTGTTAGATCTTAACTCAACAGGAGTATCATGAATTTCAACATTTGAGCCTAGTACAATATCCTCAGGGACATCAATCATTGAAACACCTTCTAAATATTGAGGAGTATCATCATTGAAATTTATGTAATTATCACCATCACCTGTAAACACTGAATTGTAATCATAATGATAGTTATAACCTCTTGAAGTGTTTGTATTATGAGAAACAGCGTATTGATCGTCATCTTTTTCATCATCTGAACAGTTTTTCAAAGTAGTTGATGGTAATAATTCAATAGTTTGTAAATTTTTATGAAATGATTTATTATTTGCGTGATTAATATCAAGGTCTTCATCATTATCATTCGACTCATTTAAAGAAGTTAGATTATTTGAATGTAATTGAGTATTTGAAGGAGATTTAACCATAAGGAAAAACCCACCGTCATTATCCTCGTCATCATCATCGTCATCATCATCATCATCATCATCATCTTCATCATCGGCATCAATTTCATCATCATTATCATCATCATCATTTTCATAATAGTCTTCCATTTCCTCATCTGAATCAGGTACATATATAGCAATACATTGTTCAACTCTATCATTGAAATGAATATGACGTTTTATTGGTACAACAGGAACTTCAATAACTTTTTCTTTAGTGGCACTATCACTATCATTATTATGAATGTTTAAAGGTTGTGATAAAATTTCAGTGACTGTTCTTTTCTTTAAAATTGGTTTTAAACCTTTTGAAATTTTTAATAATTTTTTATTAAATTTAATTGGTTTTGAATTTAAATTATTTTCAAAATCAGATCCATAACCCTTTTGATTATCTTGATTTGAATTGTTATATAAAGGACCATATAACCAAGTGACATCTGAATCTTTTAGCCAATTGACTGATTCCGGGCTTATTGTTTTCAAATTATATTTAGCTTGAGCCCATGTTCTCCATGATGCATTTTCTAATCTTGCTGAATTAGCGACATTTTTTCTTTGTAGAACTATATATTTCCAAGATTTTGAAAGATCAGCTTCTTTCCAGTTATATGATAGATAATCAACGTGCGTTGATGGTTCATAAGATATATCATTATCGTCATGTGGCAATAAAGTTGAATCTATTAATTGATGAATATTTTCATTCATATTGTGCTTATGTTTTTCATGTAAATTTTCGTTATGTTCATTATTTTCGTTTGATACTATTGGTTTTTCAATATCAGTTTCTATATTTTCAATGAATTGATCATTTGAATTTTGATTATTATCTTCTTCAATCAGTTTCTTCGTTGGGGCAATAAATTCATCCAACAACCCGACAGACCTCGTTCTTTTCAATTGGAAAGTTGTTTTCGTGAAATGTTGCTCATCTTGAGCATCTATTGCCTTTGAATGTTGATTATAGTTTGATGAATTATTTGATTGTTGTTGGAAATATTGGGCTAAATTATTAGAAGTCATTTTATTAATTGATTCTGTGTGTATGAAACACACTGTTAGATGTATTTATATAATAATAATAATAAAAAAAAAAAAAAAATAAATAAATAATTGATATTTCTAGGTTGAAATTAAAAAAAAATTATGGGGATATTATTGAAACAGTGTGAGATAAACACAATTGAGATTTTGAAACTGTGAAGATGAGAGCACTTGTATAAGTGTATTTGTATGGACACTGTGTCTGGAGGTAGAATACTGTGTGTAGATATTGCTTTTTTAGATAAGGAAAGCAATGCGATTTAAATTACTTTTAATTATGATGATTTTGTTCGAATTTGTCGATTTTTTTTTTAAAATTCTTTCTTTTAATTAATTTTCAGAGAAAAGAAAAAGAGAAAAAAAAAAAAAAATTGACTTCGGCGAATTCGTGCCCGGAACGAAATGAGTTCTTGTTTTAAAGCCTTATAGGTAAAATATATATTGGTGGGTTCTATTTTGATTAGGTACATATAACTTATGAAGCCGTTCATAACCTTTTTCTTTTGATAATAATAGTGCCAGAGACTCAAGTTTTTTTTTTTTGATGATTTTTTTTCAATTTTCTTTTTTTTTCTGAGCACTATCATGGATGTTATACTTAATGATTTCTTGAGCCAAGTTCGGCTGAATGGTCTAATGGCATGATACTCGCTTTGGGTTTTAAAAAAAAAAAACATTCAAGTATGCGAGTGGTTCGGGGTTCGATTCCCCGTTTAGCCCTGCTTATGTTCTTTTTTTTTTTTAATTGGGAAAAAATCCATCAATTAATTTATCTTTTTTTATAATTCAAAATGTGTGGCTTTAATTACTTTGGGTTCGATCCCCTATTAGAGTATAAGTTTTGTTTTTTTTTTAGTGTCACGCTCAAGGTTCAATTCTCCACTCGGGTTTTTTATTTATTATTATTATCTCTCTCCTCCCAAATTTACACTTGTCTTTCTTTTTTTTTTTTTTTTTTTTTTTTTTTTTTTTTTTTTTTTTTTTTTTTTTTTTTTTTTTTTTTTTTTTTTTTTTTTTTTTTTTTTTTTTTTTTTTTTTTTTTTTTTTTTTTAATATATACTCATTATTCCCATATTATTTTCAATACATATTACTATGCCTTTATCTCCATCAGAGCAAGAAACACTAAATCAATTCCAAATCATTACTTCCTTCAAAGAACATGATTACGATAAAGTAATAACTCTATTGAAGAATAATTACTGGAATTTAGAAGTTTCAATATCAAAATATTTCGATAATGGATTAGATTCAATTGATACACCCGTGCAACCAACACAACAAACCACAAACCCTGTCCATCTACTGGAACCAATCAATCCTTTCACTGAATATATGGAACCATATGTCCCCAAAATACCAATAACACCAATCTCAAATCAATGGAAATTGAAACTAAAACCAGGTTTAAATAAAAATCCACAACAATATAATCAATCACCTATAATATTCTTACTGCTGCTCATTCCAAAGACAATAACGTATGTGCTATTTCAAATATCACAATTCTTTGAATATCTGTTCCCAAATTTACCTAATTATTTGCCAATTGAACCAACGTTAGATTCATTTGATTTTAAATCTTTATTTAAAGAAATCACCAAAGATGAATTGAGTTTTGAAATATCGGAATTAGATTATAATGAAACTTTGCAACTATGTTTAGATCAGGAAAAATTCTTATTGTTGATTTTAATCAAAGATAATGATTTATTAACTAATGAAAAACTATTCAAAAAAATTCTAAATAATTCATCAATTATAAATTTCTTTAATAATGAATCTCAACATTTAGTAATATACATTGGTTCTGTTAATGAACATCAAGGTTTTGAAATTGCAAAGAGTTTGAAAATAAAAACATTACCAATAATCTATTTATTAGGTAACATAAATAACAATACTAATAATCTACAATTGTTAAATAAATTCTCCGTCAAAACAGTCAATTTATTCAAATCTAAACTATTTAAAGAATATGAAAGATTCAAACCTGAATTGATTTCTAGAAAATTTGAAAAAGATCAATTGGAATTCAATAGACAAGTTAAGAAATTACAAGATGATGCATTCAATGAATCTTTGAAAAAAGATCAATTGAAAAAACAAGAGTTAAAAGAAATCAAATTAAAACAAGAACAAGCATTAAATGATATTAAATTGAAAAAAAAAAACGAATATTTATACCTTTATAAAACGTACATTAATTATTATAATAACAGAAATTTTAATAATTTAAATGAATCAGACATCACAAACATAAGAATTAAATTACCGTCTGGAGAATCAATAATTGAAAAGTTTTCAATAAATGATAAACTACTTGATTTATATTCAATAATTCAATTGAAAATTCATCTTAATTCATTATCAAATGATCAATTAAATGAATTCAAAAACCCTAAAAATGAACAACAATCATTAACCCCAGATTTTAAATATGATTTTAAATTTGAATTAATTTCACCATTTCCAAGGTATATTATTCCTATTGACGATGAAAAATTAATCAAAGATACAAAACAAATTTGGCCAAATGGTACTATTTTAGTGGAATTTGAAGAAGACGACGACGAATAATTTTTATATAACTCTCAACAATTTCAATTTCAACAAATGTATATATATATATATGTTTAACTGTTAGACTAAAAATGGCACGTAAAAGATTATAACCAGTAAATGGTAAAGGTGATGATACACGTTGATGCTCAAACCAAATTTCCATTGAAAAAAATGGATGTATTTATGTTATTACTTCAGTTATTTTGAAATCAATTGGTATAAAAAATCTTGGATTCCATTAGAGAAGGACTATTAAAGATTCAGTTTTTTTTCAAATCTTAGATATAAAGGGGATATTACTTATATGTCTGTAAGGTGTACATTATATATATTATTATTATAGCTATTTATCATCGTCCTAGTAACTTTTCATATCTCATTAATAACCTCTTTAGCTTCTTCCCATGCTTTTAAATTTTCTTTAAAATAAATTAAATTACTCTTTATGTAATTTCGAACTAATGATTTCAATTTATTATTGAAATAATCAATCAATTCAGTGATATTAAATTCAATAGATTCTTCAATTTCTTTCAAATCCTTTTCCACAATCCTTAAACAATCATTTAATTTAATTAATTCCATTTCTAATTTATTAATCTCTTCTTCCCTTTGTATTGAATTCAATTTAGATAAATCATTAGTCTTAATATTCCCACTATGAAATAATTTTAACCAAGGTGATGAAATTTTAGAGATCGATTCACCTTTTTGTAAACTATTTAACGTGTTATTGATTGTATCATTATCATTATTAGTTTTCTGTAAAACTTCCTCTAATCGATTTGATTGGAATTGTAAATTTTTAATTGATTTGATTTTATCATTTCTTATTTTGATAGTTGATTGTATTATTGATAATTGTAAAGTTTTCAGTTTATGAAATAATAAAACGTTATTCGTGACTATTTTACAATTCTCTTTAATCTCTTCAATTGGTTCTTGTAATTCAACTAATAATTTAAATGCTAATGCCTCTGAATTTAAATATGTAACATCAATAGCTTGACCCGTCTTTTCAATACTTAGTGATATCTGTTGGTGATTATCATTTTCTAAACTGAATGCGTTGTATAATGCACCTAGTTGACTCAAATCTCTAATCAACCCATTGAAATGTCTGTTTGATTTTTTAATAAGTTTATTCAAACTAGAAGTATTATTGTAAAATTTATTGATTAGTTCTTGATATTCATGGAATTTGTTGTCAATATGAGTTTTAGAGTGATTTATTGTTGGAATTGGTAATAGTAAATGCAATGGTGATGGTTTTATTGGATTTAAAGGTGGTGCCAATAAATTATTAGTTGGTAATAATGTAATTGGAGTGGAGTTCAACACAGTATTCCAGTTCATACCTGGATCTAAAAATGAATTCCATACTTCATTTTCAACAATTTCTTTAAAAGTCAAACATCTTTGTAAAAAGCTACTTAATAGTCTCTTTCTTGAATTTATGATAACTGGATCTGTTTTAGCATTGAATGGGTTGAATAAATACTCTGAAAGTGTGTGTTTATGTGGAAGTGGTGGGATTATCACAGTGGGTAGTAGTTTACTCAAGCATTGTCTTAGTGAAGCAAATTCAGAATACCTTCTATGAATATTAACAATTGAACCGTTTTTATTTATGTAATGAATCGTGTAAAGAACTGTTCCATTAGAAACTGATGTGTCTGTGATGTAGATGACTGGGTGTTTTTTTTCGTGTTGATGATAATGAGTTGTTTGGTCTTGATTTAGTTCTTCTTCCTCATCATCTTCTTCATCGCTTGCTCTGGACTCATCTTCATCTTCTTCACCAACTAATTCGTTATTTAATGGATTGAAATGATCTTGAAAATGCAAATGATCCTGGAATTGACTCACTCCACTTGCAAACAAGTGTGTGCTTCCTGCAAATGGATTATTATCTTCTTCCATATTATCGTACTATATATATATATATATTTATTGCTTTTAATGTACTCTTAAGTTTTTTTTTTCTAAAATCGGAGATTCTATCAACTTAAACAAACGATAAAAATAAACACATCAATCATGTCAAAACGTAAGCATCACTCATGAGCTCAATGCAACATCAGTACTAACAATTCCTCCCAAGCTGTCATCAAAGCTCAGAATATGAGCGAAGAAGATCAACAAACAGTCTTTGAAATCACCGCAAGGGCCTTCGATAAAGAATCAGTTGAAAAAGACATTGCTGGTTTCATTAAGAAAGAATTGGATAGAGAACTAGGCCATACATGGCACGTCATCGTAGGGAAGAACTTTGGTAGTTATGTCACTCATGAAGCTGGTGGGTTCTTGTACTTCTACATAGATTCATTTGCTATTTTAGTCTTTAAAACTGCTTAGATAAAAATTATTTTATATAGCAAATTGTTCAATTTGTTTGAGGAATTCATCCTTGGATTGTATAGCATTGTTAATCAACATGTCATGTCTTGTGTGGATGTCCTTCAATGAATCAATTATCCAACTATCGAAATTTATATCTTGAATTAAAGAGTTGAAATTTTTTTTAAAAGAGTTTAGTTCAATTTCATTTGATTTCAATTCATCTAACAATATTTCATTCTTGTTTCTTTCATTGATCAATCTGTCGTTGAAAAATTTATTGATGTTGTTGAATTTGTTTGATATCTCTTCATCATTTTTAATTTCATTGATCTCTTTGTTCAATTTATTGATTTCATTTTGTAAGTCTTTGAATTTCATATCAGTATCGATTTCATCAACGTTTTTCACGGCTTTCAATTCAACTTTCTTGACTAAAGTAGCATACCTTAATGTTGATAAACTTTCGTCATAATCACATGGTGAAATACAACCAATCATAACTGTTTTACAATTCCCGTTCAAATTTTCTTTCAATAACCATGTTAATATTGAATCTCTGAAAGGAGGCAAGCCATTGCCTTTGTCACTTAAGGATAATATCACCCTTCCCAAAGTAGTTAAACTTTTATTTATATTATTACCTTCTTTTAATCTTAAACCTTGATTTCCTGTACTTCTTTCACTACCTGCTAAATCAACTAGTTTTAGACTTGAGTTGGATTCTTTAATTAGTTGTAAATCTTCATTGAATTCATTAATCTTCAAATTGATAGTGAATATCCCATGACTTCTTGATGATAAATCATTTTTCAAAGTTGTTGCTGTTGTTCTTTTCAAATTACCTAACTTCATGTATTTTAAAATATTTTGATAATCAACAACTTCAAATTCATTTAACGACTCAACATATGGTCCAGTTTTAGGATTTTCCCTAACTCTTAATTTGGTATCACTACCATCAAGGCTTAATAAATCATGAACTTGTTCATTATATATTTCAAAATATGATATTTTGATATTAGTTTTAATAAATTTTGGGAACTGATTAATTTTGTCAAATAATTCTTTACAAACTCGAGGAATTATGCCTGCTTCTCCACTGTCAACATCTTGCTCTTCATCCAGGTCTTCACCCATCATAGTGTACGTCTTACCACTACCTGTTTGACCATATGTGAAAATACATGTGTTATAACCAGACAAAGTGTGTTCTAAAACTTCTTTCCCAACGGAATTATAAGTATCTAGTTGTGATTTGTATTCAGGTGATTCAGTATCACAACTCCATAACAATTCATCAAATTGAAATGTTTTGAGTTCTTTTGTATCGTTATTTGAATGTAAATTGATTGTTTTTCTTTTAGGTACTGATACTAAAATTGGTGAATTCTGATTGATCTCTCTCGTGACCCGAGGACGTACTCTCACTAACACCTTCACATTGGACACTTCATCTTTGGATTTAGACATTTTTATCCGTTATAAATAAATTTTAGTGCTTTTTTTTTTGTTTACATTTTTTGTTTACTTTTCGGATAAATTTATAATTTTTTATTTATACATTCAAAATGAACTACAAATTCTCAATAAATGCACATAATCTCATACGGAGCTCATCCAAATCAACACGCAGTTGTGATAAACAAACCTTCAGACTCAACGGAACCATGCCTGATTTACATCCATGGAGGAGCATGGAGAGATCCAAACAACACATCAATGGACATAATACCATTATCCAACTTCCTTGATCCAAGTATTCCATTAATGAGTTTGGAATATCGATTATCACCGGAGTTCAAATCACCATCTCATATAGAAGACGTCACTGAAGGTGTGAAAAAATTGATTGAACAGAATTCATTGACTAAGATCTCATTAATCGGACATTCTGTTGGTTCCATGTTAATATTACAATTATTGACACTTTGGAAATATGATATAACTGTAGATTCTGTGTATTTACTAGATGGGATTTATAGCATTGATGAACTGATCAAAGAATACCCTGATTATTCTTCATTCGTTGAAGAGGCTGGTTATATTGATTTTAAAGACATCAAGGTTAATAGTTTAAAAGGATTGAAAGTTCATGTCCTTCATTCTTATAACGATGAATTACTGTCTTTGAATCAAACAAATTGGTTGGTTAAACAGTTTCAAGATTTAAAGATTGAATATAAGTTATACGTTGCAGATTTTGGTAAACATGATGATGTTTTCCAAAATGAAAAAATTGCAAAATACATTAATTCTACGTATTGATATATATATGATTTCATGATTTTTTATTTGATTTATTTATTATTCTACTGATTTAAAATCTATTTAATCCAAATTTCTTTACCATTAGATTCCATAAATTCACCTAATTTTGAAACGTTTGAATCCCATTCAACTAATTTTTTCTTCATTTGTTCCAATTGTTTTTGATTGATAATTCTAGGTTGAACCCAATTAATAGTAATCAACTGATTGATTTGATCAATTGAACCTTTTAATAAACCTAAACTTAACGCTTTCATTACTAAATGTTCAACTTCATTGGTACTTAATAAAGTTGAAGTAGCAACGTCTTCGAATGATATGATTCTAATGGTTTGGCTGAACACTAATTCAATTAAAGTCATTAAACAAATTTTTTGTCTTAAAAATGGTTCTGAGTTCTCTAAAATTGGGACTTTATTTAAATTAAATAATAATTTAGAAAATTTATTAATATCACCTGAATTCAAAGAATCTAATAATTCAACCATCCAAGAATAAGAACCATTGTTCAATGATTTTATGATTGGATGTGTTAATAATTCACCAAAGTTGTAAATTTTATCACCTAATAACGCTGCAATACTTAACGAATAAGCTAAACTTTGTTGATCGATAAATTCTAGTTCATCAACGTTGATTGTTGATAAATGCAATAAACTTTGATAATAGTAGTTGTTGTAGTCTGATTTTAATTGATAATATTCAGCATTTGTTGAATAATATGATTGGTGTAATTTTAATTCAATTGTATCTAGTTTGTTTAATTCATTGTCAATTTCATCTAAAATTTCTCTACTTTCTAAACTTTTTCCCAATCTTAACTTGAATCTTGCAATTTCAATTCTAATGAATAATAAAGCTTGTTCTTTATTTAAATCTTCTTTCAAAGATAATTCATTTTGTAAATTTATCAAATAGTTTAGTGATTCTTCATCATCGTTCGATTCTTTAACCGATAATAGTAGAAATTCAACTAATTTAATGCAATTTATCTTGAACTTGAAAGATTCAATGAAATTGTTGAATAATCTAACTCTCAACGGTTTACTCTTATCATTTTTATAGAATATATTTAGTTGTTTGGTCAATTGATGCCATAATTTACGTTCGTATAATTCCTCGAATGATTGAAATAACGGAGAAAGCTCTTCATCAGCTTCAGTGCGAAGTATAGTTAGGATTCCTGGAATGTCATTGTCAATTGATGCCATCTTGAACTGATTTTATAAAAGGAAAGTAACTAATTCTGTACTGTTTTGGTGGCGAAAGCAAAAAAAAAAAAAAAAACAAAATAAATAAAAAATCAACAACTCTCGGAGCATCGCACCGTAACCAATGGTTCATACAATACAATAACGTGCAATTGTGTAAAATTATTAAATTACTGTACAAAATATATAACCCCCCTGTCTATTTAATGCATTCTATTTCTTTGGTTTGGACCATTCTACTTGTAAAATCAAGTTATGGAAACCTTTACCATTCAAACGTTCTAATGCACTTTGAGCTTGCTTTTCAGTATAAAATTGAACAAACGCAAGACCTTTGGATCTACCAGTGTCTCTGTTTCTAACTATATTGACTCTGGCAACTTCACCGAAGTTAGCTAATAATGTGTCTCTCAAAATTTGTTCTGTGACGTTTTCATTCAATTGTGAGATCTTCAAGGTAGTTGAATCATCACGATCTCTTCTCTCTTGAGCATCTGATAGCCCAAGACCTGCTCTGTTACGTAAGTGGGATGGAACGTATTTGCCTGGGGCTGATGGGGTTGAGGTTAATGGTGATGCACCGGAAGGATCGACATCTCCAGTACTTGCACCAGCTGGATCAACAGCACCAAGAGTATCTTTATATGGACATTTAGAAGTGAAATGAGCACCACCACAAGTTCTACATTTGATTGATGATGTTTGGGTCTTTTCGTTGTTTTTCTTGTCTTTTTCTTCTTCTCTTTCAATTTGTCTCCATGATGTACCTAGTTTCAATTCCACCACATCACCAATTTGCGTGGTTGCCATATCTGGGCCTGGTGCAGCACCTTTTTCCTCACCGTACTTGGCCCATCTCTTTCTACTAGCGACGTTTTTGTTCACTTTCTCCTGTACTACAACGTCTTTGATCTTCTTAGTTACTTTAACTTTTCTGCCTTCTTCGTCAATTTTGAAAGTGATTACTGTCTTGGTACCGTCTGGGTTTGTTGTGATTAGTGGTTGCGTGACATCGACATCGTCATCTGCCCATTGTCTACTTTGAGTTTCAGCCATCTCGAATAAGAATCAGAAACAAACAAGTGAATTCAATTCTGAGCATTTCGACCATGAAAAAAAAAAAAAAAAAAAAAAAATTATAAGAGAAAAAAAAAAAAAACAATTTTACCCGGACAGAACACACTCACGTGACCCTGCCAATAATGCGGGTATAATAAGCTTAGGTACAATAATCTGAAACAAGTTTAGCAATGATTACTGTAGCAGATATTCAAGTTTTTAGGTTTACGTTCTAATTGGTAGTTGCGGGGGTTGATATTATCGGAAACATGACGGGAGATTCTACTAGCAAGGATGGATCAATTGGTACAAAAGTGAAGAGTTTGAAGGGCTTGTTTCGTACAAATAGTGTTGAAGGTGGTTCAAATAGTAGTAGAAAATCATCCATGGAAGGGTCAAGAATAGAGAATTTCATGAATCACTTAAATAACCAGGACTGTAATGACCATCTCAAGAATCTTGCAGATCCTCTAGGTTCAAAGAACAACCTTGTTAACTCATTTAGAAAATCCACACTAATAACGGAAGACGCATTAAACTCATTAGATTCTATCCTAAACGATCATAAAGTATATGATAACCTCTCAACAAAGCCAAAGTACATAAAAACTTTCAAGAAATCACTGAAAACTGCAGATTCTTGTACAAGACTATTTTTAGCTCAAGAATTAGATCAAAATGTCAATGAAGAACAAGATGCTTCAATTATACGGAATAGTGATTTAGATTTACCTCTGAACGACTCAAATCTAACTAGAACTCATTCATCTGACTCTATTGGGGGTCAAAATCTGAAAGCTCGTGATAAAAATGATAAAAGATCCATTTGGGCTTTAACTTTCAGTAAAGATGGGAAATATTTAGCAAGTGCAGGTAAAGGCAATGATATTAAGATTTGGAAAGTTATTTCATCACCATTGAATAGATTAAATCTACCCAAATCAAAATCAAATTATGGTATTGTTTTCCAACCTTCACCTTTCAAAATTTTCAAAGGCCATACAAATGATATTTTATCTTTAGATTGGAGTAAAAATGGATTTTTAATCTCAAGTTCAATGGATAAAACTGTCAAATTATGGAATTTAACTAAAAATCAAGCTTTGAGAACTTTTGAACATGATGATTTTGTAACTTGTGTCAAATTTCATCCTACAGATGATCGGTTTTTTGCAAGTGGTTGTTTAGATCATAAAATTAGATTATGGTCAATTTTAGAGAACGAAGTTAGTTACGAATTTGATGCAAAGAATTTAGTCACTGCTATTGGATTCACTCCAAGTGGTAGCTTAACAATCATTGGGACTTTTACAGGAACTGTTTATTTCCTAGATACACAAAGTTTAGAATTTAGACATTCAATTCAACTGAATAAGAAAAAATCAAAGACAGGTGCTAAAATAACAGGAATTGAAACGTTCATAGATGATCAAGATATTAAACTTTTAATAACTTCAAATGATTCTAAAATTAGATTGATCTCACTGAAAAATAGACAATTAGAATCTTATTTTAAAGGACCTGAAAATAATTCATCTCAAATGATTGCAACAGTATCAGATGATAAAAAATTTATAATATCTGGTTCTGAGGATCATTATGTTTATATATGGGATTTACATAATGATTCAAAGGAACATTTTGATCCACTCTCTAAACTATTACTGAATAAAAAGAAAAGAACAGATCATACTTCATTCCATGCCCATCATTCAGTGGTGACTTGTTCTTTAATTGCCCCAACTTCAACTTTGAAATTATTATCATTATCTAATGATATTATTTATGAACTGAATAATGACGTTGCTAAATCTGGATTACTTGAAGATGAATTAAATAAAAAATCAAAAGATTCAGAATATCAAGATGTTGGAGTGGATGAATCTTTATTTAAAAGAGATTCCATTGGTTACATCACCATTACAGCTGATGATTTAGGTTTAATAAGAGTCTTTAGACAAGATGTTGCACCTTCAGTAAGAGAGATCATCCAAACTATCCAAGAAGAAAAATCCAAATCACGACCATCATCATTGAATAAAGTGAATAATTCATCAACTAATTCATTACTGGCAAGAGGCAGATCGTTTAGAAGAAATGAAAGTCCAACTAAGAGAGCCACAATAGACGCAAGATCAAGAAGTTCGACGAGTGATTCAACTGCACCTAGAAGCAATGGAGCATTATCAATGTCACTCTCTACAGATAATTCAACTAGAAACAGAAATTCAACTCTTCATGTTTGTGAAATTTGTGGAAGTGACAAGTTCTCAATTGCTAAAAGCTCAGGAAGTTCTCCTAACTCGTTCGTTACGCCAACAAAACAGGTCCTCATCTGTTCTGACTGTGGTAATCAGATAAACAATCAATATTAAGCTATTTAATGAAACATTTTTATGAAACAAATTCGAATAAATTAATGTAAAGATAAACTTTTTTTTTTTTTGACACAATTTTTTTTTTTTAAAAATCTTTATCGCCGAATTTCGGTCGGGGGTTTTTTTTTTCTTGTTTTTCGATCTCATCGTTATTTTTTTTTTTTTTTTTTTAGCATTAATTTTTCAGTTTCCGATCGATTCATTACAAAACAAAATTAGATCATGACTGAGAAATCCGCTTCTCAGAAGATCTCCACTGCAGGTGGTTTTGTTGCCGGTGGGTTGGCAGCGTGTGGGGCGGTCACATTCACCAATCCTATCGAACTAGTCAAAACAAGAATGCAGTTACAAGGTGAACTATCAAAAGCTAGTGCAGCTACCATAGTTTACAAAAACCCATTCCAAGCATTAGTTAAGATTGGCAAAACTGAAGGTATCAGAGGTCTGCAGAAAGGTTTAGTTTGTGCATACATTTATCAAATGGGTCTGAATGGTTGTAGACTAGGTCTTTATGAGCCAAGTAGACATATCTTAAACTCATTGTTTTTCCAAGGTACACCTGATGAATTACATAAAATTCAAAATATTCCAATCAACGTTGTTGCTGGTACTATTTCAGGTATTGCAGGTGCAATCATTGGCTCACCATTGTTTCTAGTTAAAACTAGAATGCAATCTTATAGTGGTACAGTTGCTGGTGCAGTTGGTGATCAAACTCATTATAAAGGAATGTTTGATGGTTTGAAACAAATTGTTCAAAAAGAAGGTTTCAAAGGCTTGTTCAGAGGTGTCGATGCTGCTATAATAAGAACAGGTATGGGTTCTTCAGTTCAATTACCAATCTATTCATTTGCTAAAAATTTCTTGCTTAAAGAGGAAATCGTTGGTAAAGATAGTACAGCATTACATTTATTAGCTTCAACTGCAGCTGGGCTAGGTGTTGGTATCGTTATGAATCCTAGCGATGTCATGTTAACCAGACTATACAATCAAAAACATTCAAATCATTATTCTGGTCCAATTGATTGTTTTGTTAAAATTGTTAAATATGAAGGATTTGGTGCATTATATAAGGGCTTTTTTGCTCAAATTTTAAGAATTGGTCCTCATACTATATTGACGTTAACGTTCATGGAACAAACTATGAAATTAGTTAGAAATGTTGAAACTAATATCTTGGGATTCCAATAAACACAAATCATGTATTAAAAATTAGAGATTAGAGGTATTTTAATATTCATTTCATATAGAAGATTGTAGTTTTTTTTTTTTTTTTTTCGTTTGTTAGAACCTTTAATATGCCATTTATTAAGATTCAATTTCATACTTTATCTAAATAGAACGAAATGAATTGATTTCATACATCGGAACTAAACCATAACTTGAAAAAGCATTCCAATAACAAGAGTAAAAAAATAATTCATCTTCATATTTAAAACCAACAAAATTTTAAACAATACACTAACATAAATAAACCAACTCCTATATAAAAGTCAATAAATACAATAAACATATATCAGTCTAACGAATAAAAAATACCATACATTACATAAATCAAATTTTAACTCTCATCCTATTATCTTATTTTTTTTGCTTCTTCTCTGATCCTTTTAACTCCAATAATTTTAAAAAATACATTAAATAAACCTCTTTTTTTTTATCAAAACTGTTCATATATAAATATTTAATTCTCTTCAGTAATTGATCCTGTCGAATTAATGCTATTGATGAAATCATCATTTTCATCTGTACCTAAAGTCGAATCATTAAGAACTTCACTCGTTCCATTCAAATTGTTAGAGATCCCACCCGCTTCAGGAGTTGGAGAACCAGCAACCGATGTACTTGGTACAGTTGTTGAATTAGAATTACTAGTTGAACTTGATGAAGTTGAATCAACACACCAATGTTTATGATATGACCAAGCCTTTAACTGACAGTTTTTAGAACAATATTTAGTTCTTTTACAACGACGACATTTTGCAAATTGTCTTGGACAATCTTCCCATTTACCACAACCACGATATGCACATTGTCGAACACCTCCTCTTGATTCATCTTTACGACATGAATTTCTCATGATTATTCCTGCCCAATGACACATATCATTTGAATTTATTGGTTTCGTTGTAAACTTTTCCACTAATGGAAATAAATTTATTTTATATTTAAATGAATTTATTAATCCAAAACATTTTTCATTATAACGTTCATTATTTTTGGATGTAAAATAAGTTTCATAATTATATTTTTCAGAATATTTTTTGGATTCTAATTTTGATTCATTAACTTTTTTAACTTTGAAGCAACTTAATGCATTTTCGTAATAATCATTCAATTTTTCACAAGCTTCAATCAAACTTGATAACGTATATGAGTTACTATCCATGGATGAATTATTCGTTAAACAATTATCTAGTTTAACAATTGAATTAATTAAACTGTTACTGATATTTCCATTTGCATTGGAATTGTCGATAATTGAAGTCCTTAGATTTAAATACTGTGGTTCATTGTTATGGTTGCTGAGTTTGACATTTTGATTACTTTCATCTAATGTTGATGGTGATGTTAATGCATTTAGGGATTCTTCATCCATTGAGTTTCCATAAACTGACGAATCTGTTGACGTTGATGATGATTGAGCTCTTATAAAACCTGCATCTAAATTTGGATCTAGACTGTCATTATTGATAGTTTCATCTTTTAATACATTAGTTGTTAATAAATCATTTGAGCTAGATGGTTGATAACGATGTGATAGCGAATGCATCAGCGGAGCGATATTAGGGTGGGGATTTGTTGATGATGCTTGTATAAACTGTTGAGTTGATGGTTGTATATATGATTGAGATGATTGGCTTAATGCGGACTGAGTTAATAGTGTTTGTGAGTTTTGTGAATTTGGAGGATCCATATATATCATATCATAATCGTCATCATCATGATCATTTGAATTATCATGTTTATTAAAACTATTTTGATCATCAACTAGTTCATCATTTTCCAATAGACCTCTCAATGATAAACGTTCAACAAGATTAGTGAATTGAAAATAAGACTTCAAATTTGAATATTTTGATGTAAATGCTAATAATTGTAAAGACCAAACAACGTCATCATCTTTAGGAAGTAATTTTCCACGTAAAAAAGACCTTGGACAAGTAATGGTTTCATTAATGCTGTGTAAATTCTGTTTCATTATTGTTTCATTGATTTCTAGAGGTTCATCATTAGCAGCCTTTTTAGAGCTTAGATAACTATTTAGACATTTGAATATTTTGCAATCAGTTGACAAATAATTACAAATACTAAATGAATCATAATTATTTGAAGTTGTGGACCCAACACTCTGATACTTCATTGCCTGAAGTTTGGAAGCCATTATTGTAGAAAACTTTTCATTCAAATTATCATCAGTCTCATTATCGAAATTTCTAACGAATAATAAATAATTATCTAAAACAGTTGATATTATTGGTAGTACACCAGCTTCAATAACTCTTCTTCTAATTCTTTCGGTTCCTCTAGTTGCCACAAGTACAAGACATTGAAATGCTAACGTCCATTTCCATGCTATTAGGGCATTAATTCTTTCATTTTCAACAGATCTGGATGTGTCAATGATCATCATTCCTTCATCCTTATGACATTCAAGTAATATGGAGACTAGTCTTTCCAGGCCCCCGTCATTGGATAGAGTTTCGCGTACTTTTGCACTTGAGCTGGTTAAAAATGTGAGGTGGTTCAGGGAGTTGACTAGAGGTTGATCTATGGTTGAATCCAGCGCTCGCCTGTCATAAATGTTTGTTGTTATTGAAACTGCAGCCTTGTTGAGCCCGATATTCTTGAAATTTGGCTCTCTCATGGCGCACTCTTGAGCTGTTGTGTGTGGGAAAAATGGTGGCTGGAGGCTTTATATCTTGTCGTAATAGCTGTTGGGATGAGTGTTTGTGAGAAAAGACTGTGAATATTTTATTGCGTGTTTTTATAATGGTTTATTTTGGTGGCAAGTTGTTTTAATTTGAATAAAAATTGTTCTTCTCGTCCAAATTCGGCAATCGGAGAAAAGAAAAACAAAAAAACTTACGTAATGAGCGGTCTGAACTTACGTAATCCGATTTAGGCTGTAGGCTGAATTTTTAGGCGTCGAAGATAAATTTTGGACATTTTCCATCATAGTGGGAAAGGGGGATTATAATGCAATTAATACCAGCTGTTCTTTCATTGCTAGGGTCTTTGGCTCTGGCCTCTGCCAATATGGAATCAGTCAACCAGGATCACGGACAAGTGTGCTCAGGGATGTACTCAAAGGACGCCTGGGGTGGCCATAGATCTCCAGCTATTCTAACGGATCTAACAAGTTATCATGGTGAAGGTAAACATAGTGATTCGGAGCATGACGACTCTGATATCAAGATAAGTGTCGTCTTCTTCGAGTACAAAGACATCGAACTGCTCGGCGTTCAATTAGAAGATGGTAACAAGAAATACATTTGTGATTCTGCTGCGGTATCAAAGGGTATTTGTTCAGAAGACCAATTATACCAATTCATTTTCAACAAAGATAATTATGGTAAAAATGCATCAGAAGTTTTGATCCATACCATCACTTCCAAAGAAGATGCTGCAGCTTTAAACTATCAAGTCATTAATACTGGTTATTACTGTCTTGCTTCTTATACTTCAAACTCTCAAGCAATTTATTCAATTGACGTTAATTTCCAAAATTCATTCGGTGAAATCACTGCTGCTGAATATCCAAAAATTCCATTATATGCTTTATTGGCTATCATTTATGCCGTCTGTTTAGCTTTCTATGGTTTCAATTTTTATAGACATAGACATGAAATCTTACCGTTACAAAAGAACTTTTTATTCTTTTTCATTTTCTTAACTATTGAAACAGTCTTAACTTTCACTTATTTTGATTTGGAAAATGCTAAAGGTGCTGGTAATGCAGGTGTCAAAGTCTATATGGTTATCATCTCTATTTTTAATGGGTTTAAATTTACTTTTTCATTCTATTTGTTATTGATCATTGCTTTAGGTTATGGTGTTGTTCATCCAAAGATTGATCCAAAAGTATTGTTAAAATGTAAAATCTTAGCATGTGCTCATTTCATATTTGCGTTAGCCTATATCATTGTCAATTACTTATCAACTCCAGAAAGTGAAATTAACGCATCAGGTTTTGTTGTCATTCCTGTTGTTATTTTAACAATGGTATTTTATGTTACAATCTTGAAATCTTTATCACAAACTACTCAATTATTAACTCAACAAAAGCAAATTGTTAAATTAAACATGTACAATCAATTGTTTAAAATCATATTTTTTTCATTATTGGTTTTGATTCTAGGTATTTTTGTTTCATCATTCATCTTCTTAGGTATGTCTACTGTGGAGTTAATTGATCAACACTGGAAAACAAGATTCTTTTTCTTGGAATTCTGGCCATCATTAGTTTATCTAACCATTTTCATTATGATTGCCTTCATTTGGAGACCAACTGATACATCTTACATGTTAGCTGCATCTTCCCAATTACCAACAGATCCAGAGAATGCAGCAGAGTTTGAGTTGGATGATTTGCAATCAAATCTCGATAATAATAATGGTTATCATAACGTTGGAGATAATGACAGTTTAGATTTAAATGAAGAAAACGATAATGATCATAGATTTGATCTTGAAGAGGAAGAAGAAGACTTTAAAAAAAAATCGTTTGGTAAAAAAGATTGAATACATCATTGATAGTTTATTCTTTTGTTTGTATATATTATCACTTTATGTCTTATATTTCAATATACACATATCTTTTTTATAGCATTTTATTTTGTATGGCCAGTTAACCGTAACTGCCATTATTTATCATGTGCGAAAAATTGAATTATGTTTTCAATTGGAAACTACTTGAATCTCCATACAATGGAATTGAAACTTGCTGAGAAGACCATTTACTTCTTCTTTGATGAGACTCCATCTTATACAATAAGACATACTGTTTTAAAAGACTCTCCTTATAGAATTACCAAACTGGAAAAGAAAGATGAGATAGAATATATAGTCAATGACGAAACTAATAAACTCGATATATTCATTGCAGGTAAGTTTATAGATTCATCCCCGACAACCAATATCAAACACATTAAAGAATTTGTTAAGAACTGGAACGACTCTTTAAAATACATTAGTTTAAACGATTATTTAATTCAACATAAGGATCAATTTCTTGATCTAACTAAATTAGAAACTTTGAGAACTAAATTCTTTTCATGGAATTTGGCAGGTGTTGATATTAATGAACTAGAAATTAAGAATTTAGATAAGTTCAAAGGATATGATTTATTGTTCCTGGCATTTCAAGAATTTATACCATTGACTACTAAAAGTTCTTTCAAATCTTCAAAGTCAATCGATACTTCCATAGAGACGTTTATTTCCAATTTCAACGATGAGTACACCGTTCTCAAGATCAATAAACTGTTTGGAATGGTATCTATCCTACTTATCAGGATTGAGTTGAATATTAATGTCAATGCCGTTGAGACTCATTCAATGGGGACAGGATTTTTAAATTATGGTAATAAAGGTGCAATTTTGACAAAACTGAACTTTAATGATTACATTTTCTACTTTTTGGATTGTCATTTATGCACTGGTGATACTCCACAGGCTTTAATCAAGAGAAGAAATGAATTATATACCATAAATTCCAAATTTCAATTGACAGGGAAATCAAAGGGTTCATTAGTAGTTGAGAATTCTGAATTTTTCATTGACGAAGAAATCAATAAACTTGACAATTTTGAATTCACATCAGATGAAGAGGCTGATGATGATAATGAGATTACTCAAACTTCCT
Organism: Phaffomyces thermotolerans; assembly: GCA_003707215.2. NCBI lineage: Eukaryota > Fungi > Ascomycota > Saccharomycetes > Phaffomycetales > Phaffomycetaceae > Phaffomyces > Phaffomyces thermotolerans. The sequence goes on along the minus strand of PPNJ02000007.1, from coordinate 31,703 downwards.
CTATTGACTCAATACCTTTGAAGAAACAGATTGAAACTTCGGAAAGCACTACAAATACATTAAATACTGGGAAAATCGCTGGTTTATTCCATAATTCAGATCCTGAAAGGAATATCATATTTATAGGTGGTGATCTGAATTATAGATTATCATTACCAAGGGAGAAAGTATTTGATTATATAAATGAAAAAAACTATGAAGGTTTATTACAATTTGACTCATTGAATAAAGAAAGATTGGAATATGATATATTTCAAGATTTCAAAGAAGGCAAAATTAAATTCCTGCCTACTTATAAATTCTCATTAAACTCATCAGAGTATGATCAAGAACGAATCCCTTCGTATACAGATAGAGTTTTGTATTCAAATTCTAAGTATGTTAAACAATTAAATTATTCAAGTGTCGCTCAATTTTCCATATCTGATCATGAACCTGCTGAAGCAGATTATCAAATCAAAATACCCTTGATTGATATACAGAAAAGAAAACATAAAATAGATGAATATCATGACTTCAGATCAAAGAAAGTTAATGATAACACTTTCAAAGATCAATTGGTTATAGAAAGTTTGGAAAATGTGAAAAATGTTTTGATTTTACACAAATCAACTATTAAGGTCAAATTAAGAAATTCTTCAAAGACAAATGCAATGTATTATAACATTATCAACTCAGAAAATCAAGATAATACAATCTTAAAACAAAAATCGGTTTTACAACCAGATGAAATTCTGTTGGATATTCATCCTTTGAAAGACATCATCCCTCCCAATTCAGTGAGAACTATTTTCTTTACAACCTCATTACCTATAGGATTATCAGAATTTGAAAAAATTTCAGTGGTAAGGATCAATGATACGAAGGATTTTTTCATATCTACTAAATTCATTGCAAGAAAGAGTTATTTTGGTTCAACTCTGTTTGAAATAACAAAACATAATAACGGTGGAATCCCTAAACCAATATATACTTTAGTGAGTTACTTAACAGCCAATTTATCAAAAGATTTGTTTTCAGGTCAACAAAATCAAGTTTTAGAAAGAGATGTTACTGTGATCATTGATGATGATGAGGAAATTTCAGAAGGAACACCCAGTTTTGTTGTTGCTAATGTCTTAATTATGTTGTTAAAAAACATGGATGGTGGTATAATATCAAGTGATTTAGCCACTTTCTTGTTTGATAAGAAACATGATGTTGATTTGGAAGATCTGTTGGAACAATTACCTCCTTTGAATGTTAACATCCTAATTTATTTAACAAGTTTCTTAAGACTTTGCTATGATCATGGTATTTCAATTGACTTAATCTTAGAAACCTTTCAAAATTTGTTAATTGATGTTCCTGCTACAAGAAAAAGAGATTTTTTTTCAGGTAAGTTGAATTACGAAAAATTGAGATATAATTTGTTATTAAAATTGATTAAATCTTGAAGTTCCTGATCTAGATGTATATTGGTATATAAAAACAATTTATTTCATGGTTCAACGACTATTTCTAGTAATCTATCACAATTCATTGTTTCACCAGTATTCAGATCTATTAGTGTGACACCTTGCAAATTGAAAACACCAATTTCTAATGCCAGTAGTTTAACTTCATTTTGGAAGACACTTTGTCCATCTTTTGTATTTATCGGTTTCAATTTGAATTGTATCTCATTAACTAATGATAAAATACCTTGAGTTTTCAGTCTAAGGTTTGAGTAGCTTTCTAATAATGAATCACTAGATTGAATTAAAGATTTGATTTTTGGTAGATTTGGTTGGAATTTAACAGTGTTTTGATATGTATTAGAGTTGAAAATAATCAACAGATTTCTTTCTTTATTTGAAAGATTCTCAATAATTACTTTCAATGTGAAAGGTTCACCAATTTTAACAATCTTGTTCCCAACGTATTTAATCACTAATGAACTATAAAAACTTGATGATGCATTACTGAAAGATGGAGATATTTGTTTTGGAACGGAGTTGGTTTTAGTTAAATCTATGTTGGTAAATAATTTGGTTTGAATTTGAGAACATGAATTGATTTTATAGCATATTGCAATCAATATCTGAGAATTTTGAATAAATGCTTGATTCTGTTGAGTTAATTGATATGAAAATGAATATGATTCATTATTGTCGATCGAAAGCGGAAAATTATTATGAAATAATGGAGTGAATAGATCAGTGTTTTTGAAAACAATACTGGTTAAATCTATCTTCAATCCAAGTGATCTGGCTTTTGAACTGTGTTCAATATCTAGTGTTGTAATTATAGAATTATTTTTGAGTGAAACATTTCGTATTCTAATATTCATGGTTCTTATAATGGGTATATCGATCACTTGATTAACTTCTATGTACGTTGATTCTTCAGGAGTCGTTCTTTCTTGTTTACTTATAAATGTGTCTACCAATACCACTTTAACCTGTGGTGATGAAGATAATTTCATTGAGAAGTTAACATCATCTAAAATGTTGGCTCTCATTGCTGGTTGGAAGCTGGATAAAATTGATTCACTATCCTCTTGTATGGAATTCTTTTGAACGGTTTTCAAGTTACTCACAAGATCCATTCTTAAAATTGGATCTTTAAACTTGACTTTAGGGAAAACTGTAAACACCTCAAATCTGTAAACAACTTCAGTGTCGGAACTATGCAACACATGATTCAATTCAATATCTTTTAGCAGTACCTCTTGTGGAGTAGATTTGTCATATAAGAACACTCTAACATTAGCATGATCTATGTGTTGTTCGGTACTTTTAGTGAATATCACACAACCTACTAAAGTTTCATCAAAATACGCCAGCTCTCTTTCTCCATTCTCATCTACCTTATTCCATGTCTTGATTTCCCCTGCGGGTATCATAAACTTCGCACTCATCAACCCAAAACCACGTCACTTGTATCTTTACTATCGGAACTTCATTACCATCAATTTGTGGTCTTGATATGATTATGGTGTCCGGATGCAGTGGTGTGTCCCAACAGAACATGGATTTCTAGATAAAAACACACTGTTATTCAAAGAGCTGAAAGGCTCCAAATACTGAACGACAGAGTGATAGAGCCCTTGAGTATAGAAGAACAACTCATTTTATGATGTCCACATTAAGGGATCTGGGACGAGAATCGCACCTCCCTCCACAAATTGACCTTGATGAGGCGATGGTTACGAAACCACAAAATTATTCGTCAAAACAACAACAATATGAAACTGAACAGTCTCAATCTGAAGTCCCTTTGAATGCTTCTTCTGCTAATGTTCAACAGCTACAATTCAAATCTATACATATTGATCCTGAAGAGGAAAACAACGAAGAATTAGAGTATGTGAAAGAATTAGAAAAACAACAACAATTAAGTCAGATGCAAATTGAACAGGAGCAATTACAACTAGAAACAAAACCATTAGTTGAGAAACAGCATCAACAGCTAAAACATGAAAAAACTCTTCTGGAACAGGAACCTATGGTTATTGAACCACAAACAGTCACAACTTCACAAAACGATTTTCATTTAGATACTATACCTATTCCTAACGAACCTCCAATTTCACCACTTAGAGTTCAAGATCCTCAAACACCCCTGATACCCGGCTTATCTGGGACCTTTACTAAACGGTTAACAACAACCAATGCTGCTGTATATGATGAAATGAATTCGATAAGGAAAAAACTTGCTACTGAATCCAAAACTTCAACTGAATATACCCTTCACATTTTATTCACTCAATTTGTTAGACATGCAGAGCGTAAATTGAACTTATGTTTAACTTATCCATTAAACACTGAACCACCAATTGTCGAACTGTTAGCAGAAGGTGTCGATCCTGAATTCGATAAAATTATTGCTTCTTTAGGTTATATTTCCAGAAATAATCCAAAACCAGTCATTGATTCAGTCATGTTTTGGAGAAAATCAAAGTCAGAGGTTGCAGCCATGGCGGCTGATGCTGCTGAAAATGCTTTTAATCTAGCCAAAGAGCATAAAGATTCTACAGGCTTTCAAAGACAACATGGACACTCTTCATCAACTGTTAGTCGATTCTCTCATAAAAGAAATAACTCATCAAAAGCAACCATTACAAATATTGATACAAAACTAGCTTATTTAGAGGATCAAGTTCAATCTTCAAGAGAAACAGCAATTCAAGGTGAAAGAAAATCAATCATCAGTATTTATATTTTATGTCGAGTTTTAGTTGAAGTTGTCAAACAGGTTAATTTTGATACCACAGGTGATGATCTAGGTGATAAATTAGAAGACATCATCTTTTCACAACTGAGAAGCACTGACCCAATTCTAATATCCTCAAGTATTATTAGATCTGCAAATTGGAATTTCTTTGCTGAATTACTTGGTTATATGTCAGATAAAAGATTCCTGAGTGTTAGTGATCGTTTTATTGCTGATCTAGAAAAAATTCCTCCAGTTCCTCCTAAAGAAATTGAACCTTCTATACATTTATTAATCCATGGTATGAGATATTTAAAACTAAGAAATTTCCCATTAGAAGATTTTGAAGAAACTGCAGACTTTTTGCTATCAATTGCTAAATTTTTTAAAAGTACTAAGTCATATTCCATTAAACTAGCGTATTCACAAGTCTTGACACATATTCTGTTACCATTAGCTGAAACTTTGACTGCTGAAGTTAATCATCCTACTTGGTCTGATGCCATACATACAATTTATGATAATATTGATAAATCTGATAATCAAAAATTTTGGTTAGCCAATTTCACTTTATCATCTGGTGTGTTATCGGTTGCTCCTAATGAATTATTCTTGAACAATTGGTACGAATTATTAGATAAGGGCATCAAACACTTGAAATCAAAGAACGCAACAATGAACGAAAAGGTCACAATTACAACGTCAATAGCAAGACTTATTTGGGTTTACATGTTCAGATGCACTGAAACATTGAATAACACTACAAGAAAAATTGAGTCTATAATGAAATCTCTAATTTTTAATAAAGTGAAACAATCTTGGTTTACTTCAGATGCTGGTTTGATTTTACCTATGGTTCAAATATTTAGATCGCTAGGTTTTACTGGTTATAATCGAACAGTTGAAAACTATGTCATTCCTCTAGTTAGACAGGCATTCAATGGTGTGTCATTAGATGGTATTCAACATGAAAAAATGACTCTGGTAATTAAAGCCTATGTTGCTATGCTGGCTGATACCGAAAGACCATTATTTCCAGAAAATGCAGATGTTATTGGGATCCCAGATATAAATGTTGATTTCAAATCTGTTAATCACAATGAAATTGTACGTTATGCTAATAATTTACTATTATTGCTTGATGCCACAGTTGGTCCTCAATCTACTAGTTCAAATGATGTTTCAAGTTCAGCTTTACCATTTTACTACGGCTCAAAATCACCATTTGGTAGTTTTAAATTTGGCGCTGATTTAAGCGGTCAAACTACTAAAAATTTGAACATTGAGCTTTTTGCTGTACTTATTGAATCAATTCCTTGGTTATCGACTTCCAATCCAAGAAAGGTTATTGAATTATTATGCAGGAACTCATTACATAGTGATTTTAGGGTTTCAAGTGCTGCTTCTCGCTCTTTAAAAATTTTAGTTTCGAAGAAAAACTCTTCTGGTTTCATCAGTATTTTTGCTAATTATGCCTTCAACTTTACAGAACGTTCTGGAAATGCTGATAATTACATCATCTCAAAGGAGTTATTGAAATTACATGTTGATCTTTTAGAGACTTGGCTCAAATCAATCAATGATAGAAAATCAAAAAGAAAGGATAATGAAGATTTTATTTCAAATGGTAAACCTAATCGAAAAGTACAGGGTAATTCTTTAGAAGATCAACAGGATGAAGTTGATGCTATTGATGAGATTCAACTGAAAAACACAATCACTGTCATTGAAGAAGTTGAAGGACATGGATTATTCTTTTTATCTTCTCATGATTTTGAAATAAGAAGATTAGCAATTGCAATTTTAAGAATTACTGAAAAGTTTGATGAAGTTTTATATGAACAAACGAAAAGCTCAAAACTTTCAACAAGACACTCTCGCTCTAATTCCAAATACGCAGCTGATATTGGCACTAGAGTCATTTTCATTGTTCAGTCAATTGATTTTTTCAAGCTAATAAATACCCAAAAAAGTGCTTTAAGTGTTCCAGAAAGATCAAGGTTGCAGAAATTAAAATCAAGAAGAAACGTTTTAATAAAACTAGCAGAATCAGATTATGGTATTGACTCAGCTTTATGGTTTAGAGTTTTTCCAAGATTATTGAGTACAATTTTCGAGAAATGTCCAATCACGATGGCATTATGTCGTTCTATTGTTTGTACAAGACTTGTTCAAGTTCATGAGTTAATTTTACAAATTGCTGATTCTCCAAAAGCAACTCAGAAATTGGGTAATGGGCCACCTGAAGTTTTGGTTGAACAATGGAAGTTATATTTGATTGTCGCTTGTACCTCATTAACTTCAACAAGTGAACAAAGAATGCACATTCCAGAAAACCAATCTAATTCCAAAAAGAAAAATCAACAATTGTTAACAATCCAACATAGTACCATTACTAGTGCAAAGAGTGTTTTCAAATTGACGCTTAACTTATTAAGTGGCTCAAATCAAGTCCTTAGAGATGCTATTATTACTGGTTTGAGCTGCATGAATATTAACATTTTCAAAACATTTATTGAAGTTATTGAACCTGTTTTCACTAAGTGGGAGACGGATTTAGATTCAAAATCTTCACTACAAAATTCTAGATTAAGGATTGAAAGTGCAAGAATTCTGAATATTGTATCAAAATTCTTAGAAGAAGATCCCATAATTGAAGATGATTGGATAGTAAATAGATTGGTAAGTTTTGTTAAAGTCATTAAGGCATTTTTATCAAAATCCGAAGTTCAACATAGTTTTGAATTCCAAAAATTACGTCGTTATTTTTGTGGTTTATTAGAAAATGTCTATTGTGGTCTTTTGAAAAGATCTGATACCAATAAATGGTTGCCATTTGAAGCAAGAGTCTCATGTTTTACATTCTTAGAAGAATGGTGTGGTTATGGTAAATCTTCAATCATTGCGAAACAAAGATACGGGCAAATGACTAAACATTCCACTAACACTCTAGAACTAACAGCATTGAATTCAGCAATTGAATTTGAAAAACAGATCTTGTCGCTATCAGCTACAAAGACAATGGCTGCATTGTTAAATGGTAATATTAGAGAGTTTAGAGGTCAAACTTTACTGAAATTTGATTTACCTGGTTTATTGTCATGGATTGATCTTTTATTTGCATCTCCAAATGAAAGAATTCAAGGATTAGCGAAGAAGGCACTCAAAAGCATTTTTGAATTCAATTCAACAGATCAAGAACTATTCACAGAAGTTTTCAAAAAATGTATATTTGATCAAAAAACTAGTGTTATTGAAAAATATTTTGTTATTATTGCAGAAGCATTAATGAAAATTACTCAAAACTATCCATTAGAAAAACATCAAGTCCTATTATTTGCTCTATATGGTATTGGTTTCAATAGTTATGAAATTCGAGCACCAGCTGTTCGTCTTTTGGTTCATGCAGAAAAAACACTGTATGGTCAAAATTACTCCTCAACGTTTGAAGAAAGAGTCAAGAACAAAAATAAAACTATTCATAAAAGGGCTTTGTTAGATGTTTCTACCTATTTCGCTTCTGCTTATCCTGATATAAATATTTCATTAATTTCTGAATTGACTAAATATTTTCATATCGTTAGTTTTGAATCAAGAAGAGATCTACTTACTATTCTATTGCCATGGCTACAGACAGTTGAGTTGAATGTTTTCAATGATAGGGAAGAATGGATTGATATCAAATCATATATGGTCTTAAGTAATCTATTTGATATTACTATCAAATTTTCAGATGCTATTCCAAACGAAATTGAGGCCTTATGGATTTCTTTGGCTAATGGTAATAATTTTAATAATGCTCAAAAAATTTTAGATTTTGCAATTCAAACAAGTTTGATGAAAAGAAATCCATTATTTGTTGAGTTTGCTAGCAAAGTCTTAGTATATGTTTCAACCTCTAATATGTCCTTGATTGACATTCTGGTTCCTTATATTGATCATAAAAATATGGTTCCACCAAAGTCAAAAGTGTTGCTCACACCAGATAATGATTTAGGATTAGCTCATGTTGCCGATATCTGGAAAGTTTTGAATTATCCTGGGAAGGATGCTGTGTTTTCATCAGGCCATTTAGCATTGATATTTTTATCAGATCTAATTGTTGTTCCAAAAGAGTCGTTAAACTCTAAAATTCCTCTATTACTGCATGTTTCATTTTCTTTATTGGATCATTATTTACCAATTATTCAAGAATCGGCATGTAAAATGATAATTTATACTTTAGACTCTGTTTTGGCACATCCAAAATCTGAATCAACCAAAACTTTGATAAGAAATAACCAGAAAAGTTTATGGGTTTATGATGATTTGAATAATGATAAAAATGGTGCTAGATCTCCAAAAGATATGGATCTTCTAGTAAAGAACATAATTGAGATTTTCAGTGCTTCACATCCTAATATCCAAGAGGAATGGTCTAGGGTATCATTATCATGGGCAACTAATTGTGCAGTAAGACATGTTGCATGTCGTTCGTTCCAAATTTTCCGTTCATTATTATCATTTTTAGATCAGTCAATGTTGAGAGATATGCTACATAGATTATCAAATACTATTTCTGATGAAAGTCCAGATATTCAAGGTTTTGCTATGCAAATTTTAATGACTTTGAATGCTATTACTTCAGAATTGGATGCTGGTAATCTGATTGGTTTCCCTCAATTATTCTGGGCTACAGTTGCTTCATTGAATACAATTAACGAATATGAGTATATTGAATTGTTGTCGGTTTTAACTAAATTTTTATCCAAGATTGACTTAGATTCAGAAGATACAGTTAGTTGTTTAGTTCAAACATTTCCTCCTAATTGGGAAGGTAAATTTGAAGGTCTTCAACAAATTATCATGATTGGATTAAGATCGTCTAATGCATGGGATGCATCATTACAACTACTTGATCGTTTAAATAAATTGAAAAACAGTGATATCATTGGTGGATCATCTAGGTTGTTATTTGCTTTATTAACCAGTATTCCTAGATATTTACATGCTTTAGAGTTGGGTAATATTAAACCAGAAATCTATGATTCAGCTAAAACTTTAAGTATAATGGCAGCAGCTGAAGGATATTCTAATTTATCTAGAATTATTGAATCATTTTCAAAAAATAGATTCAGAACCAAGCATGACTTTTTGGGACAAACAATCAATTTTATTTCAGAGAATTTTTTAGCTGAATATAGTGGTCAAACGTTAATATTCTTTTTAGGCTTATTATCAAATAGAATTGACTGGGTCAAAGTTGAAACAATGAACGTTCTAAAATTATTATTTCCAAAGATTGATTTAAGCGATGCCCAATTTCAAGGATGTGGTGCAGATCTAATTTCTCCTTTATTAAGATTATTATTGACACCATTTGCTCAACAAGCTTTAGAAGTTTTAGATGAAACTAGCAGTATTTCAGGTAGTAAACTTGATAAAGATATTTTACGAATGTCATTAGGTAATACCAAAGTTAAAAAAGATTATGAAAGAACTGCAACGTTATTTGGGATTCCAGAAGATAGTGGTTGGTCAATTGCCATGCCAGTGATTACAGCAGCAACCACAAGAAGTAATGTTCATGCTGTTTTCACCACATGTGCTGCGTTAGTTGAATCTGAAGAACCTCAAGAAGAACAAGAACAAATTAAATTCCATCTTGATGAATATCAATATGGCAGTAGTGAACAAAAGTATCGTCATAATCATACAAATAGTACCAATCAATTAGATTCTATATCAGTTGTTGAAGAAAACGATGGATCATTGAGTAATATGTGGGCAGAATTAGATAATCTAGACTCTTTTTTCACAAAAGATGCAGAGAATTCATCACAATTTTCAGGTATCACAAGTAACCATCCAAGTAGTCATTTTAGATCTACATCAATTGATACAAGGTATAGTAATATTGATAATTTGAATCCATATGAATCAGCACCTCAAATATATGACAAAAAAGTTTCAGTCATTTTGAATAGAAGTTTAGCAAGAACACAATCTAACTCATCATTTAGAACTTCATTAGCAGATTTTGGAAGAAGCCAAAATCTTCAATAATAATTCAAAAGACATTTTTAATTCAGTTCTTAATAATTTTATACAAAAAGTCATTACTTAATACAGAGTGTTAAATTTTCAATTAATATTTGTTTATTATTTACAATTATTCTTTTTCTCTCCATATATAAAATAAGATCAACCTGAATTTGGTAATGCATTAATCATCTTACCTGAATTATCAAATGTAAATCTACGATTCTTCTTATTATCACGTAAAGTTGTACCATAACGGAAACCAACTTCACCAACCTTGGATTTAGCGAATTGGAAAACAAATCTATCATTTGGTTTTGATTTAGTAATGAAGATTTCTTTTTCTTTCTCATTAGATTTTTTATCAGTTAAATGATGATCACCAGAACCGATTTTTTCCAAAGTTTCTGCAGCTGGTTCTAAACCAAAGACTTTGGCAGCATCAATTGGACCAAATGGTTCAGATTCAGCAATTGTAGCAAATTTGGATTGTAAGGTTTTAACAGGAACAGGAATTTCTGATAAATTCTCTCTATGTGCTTCTTTTTCAAATAGAGGGAACATTTTATATAGAGTTTCAGACATTTTTGTTAATTCTGGAGTGATTAGATTTTCTTTACTCCATTTCAATTCAACTTCTTTTAATTTAACAACTGCTTCTAATCTTGGAATTTTGATACCATATTCAATTGCGACTTGTTGGATTGGACTTTTCTCTACCACTATTTTTTGATAAATTTCATCTCTATCCTCTTTAGATAAAATGTAATTGGTTTGGCAAAATCTGTTTTGTGGGAATGGTTGTAAATGACTGTTTGGGTTATTACTTCCATAACTCTTTGTAGTTGCAAGAGGTTTACCAGTGTGATAATCTATTAAAGCATTACCTCTTTCAGTATCTGGTCTAATGTAGTTTGGAGTGTGATTTTGAGCAGCATAGAAGTATTTATTACTTGGATATTCGCCTTTGTAATTTTTTTTACCCAAGAAGAGACCCATCTGGTATCTTAAGGAAGTTTTGTGGTCTTTAGGACTTGTTTTACCCATCTTTGGTGCTTGATAGAACGGATATGCTATTCTTCTTCTGGAAAAATTACGGACTTGTTGCTTACATGTAAATGTGCTGTTTGAAAGCACATTCACTGATTGCTGAGCAGAGAACAGTTGTGCCATCTTGAAACAGTGATTTTATATAAAATCCGACTTTTAATCAAATCAACTTCTTTACTCTTTTTTCGTTCAAAAAAACTGAGAAAAAAGTTTACCTCGGAACTTTTCACATGATCGAGATTCGCTGAAGCGGGTGACCTCTGGTTTGAAGCGATGAGAAACTCATGACTAGGATGTCGAATAAGTTGGAACATAGTAAAGATATTTGAATTCTGATAAGATTAATATAGTGAGTCAGAGTAGTGCTACAAGTTCACATACTTTCATTGCAATTGAAAAATATCACACGAACAAATCTCTCCATTTTCTTCATTTTATTACGTTCAGCTTCGTCCTGATTGGCCTGATCTCTCCAGATTCGCGGAATCGGCGCTTTTTGTCCGTCACCGGCAGAAATTTTCACTTAGAGAAAAAATTATTTTCGACTCATCGTCTTCATTCTACATTAAATAGTTCACAAAAGAATAACTAAAAATGGGAGTCTTAACTAACTTAGCTGCAAGAAGAGGATTCTCCTCATCTGTTGCTCGTCATGAAAAGGTTCTTAACAAATACTCTAAAATCATCACCCAACCAAAAGATCAAGGTGCTTCCCAAGCTATGTTATACGCTACTGGTTTCAAACCAGAAGATTTTAACAAAGGTCAAGTCGGTGTTGGTTCTGTTTGGTGGAGTGGTAACCCATGTAACATGCATTTATTAGATTTCAACTTCAGATGTTCTGAATCAGTCAACAAAGCTGGTTTAAAAGCAATGCAATTTAATTCAATTGGTGTTTCTGATGGTATTTCAATGGGTACTTCAGGTATGAGATTCTCTTTACAATCAAGAGAAATCATTGCTGACTCTTTCGAAACTATCATGTTAGCTCAACATTATGATGCTAACATCTCTATTCCATCATGTGATAAAAACATGCCTGGTGTTTTAATGGCCATGGGTAGACATAACAGACCTTCTATTATGGTTTATGGTGGTTCAATCAATCCAGGTTCTCCAACTTGTGGTTCTGCTAAAATTCCACAAAAAATTGATTTAGTCTCTGCCTTCCAATCTTATGGTCAATATTTAGCCAAAGAAATTAGTGAAGAAGAAAGACAAGATATCGTTCAACATGCCTGTCCAGGTGCCGGTTCGTGTGGTGGAATGTATACTGCTAACACCATGGCTTCTGCTGCTGAAGTCTTAGGTATCACTTTACCAAATTCCTCATCTGCTGTCGCAACTTCTCCAGAAAAATTAGCTGAATGTGATAACATTGGTGAAGCTATTAAAAAAATCATTGAATTAGATATTAGACCTAGAGATATCATGACCAAAGAAGCTTTCCAAAATGCCATCACTTATATTATTGCCACAGGTGGTTCCACTAATGCTTGTTTACATTTAGTTGCTATTGCTCATTCTTGTGGTGTTAAATTGACTTTGGATGAATTCCAAGCTATCTCTGATAAAACTCCATTATTAGCTGATTTCAAACCATCTGGTAAATACGCCATGGCTGAATTAGCTCAATATGGTGGTACTCAAGCCGTTATGAAATATCTATTAAACGAAGGTTTCTTACATGGAGATTGTTTAACTGTTACTGGTAAAACAATGGCTGAAAACTTATCAACAAGTCCAGGTCTAACTCCAGGTCAACCAATTATTCATCCAATTGAAGCACCATTAAAACCAAGAGGTCATTTACAAATCTTATATGGTTCTTTGGCTCCAGGTGGTTCAGTTGCTAAAATCACTGGTAAAGAAGGTACTTATTTCAAAGGTACTGCTAGAGTTTATGAAGATGAAGATTCTTTCATTCATGCTTTAGAAAATGGTGAAATCAAAAAAGGTGTTAAAAGTGTTTGTATCATTAGAAATGAAGGTCCAAGAGGTGGTCCAGGTATGCCGGAAATGTTAAAACCATCATCTGCTTTAATGGGTTATGGTTTAGGTAAAGATGTTGCTTTATTAACTGATGGTAGATTCTCTGGTGGTTCACATGGTTTCTTAATTGGTCACGTCGTTCCAGAAGCATCTGAAGGTGGTCCAATTGGTTTAGTTAAAGATGGTGATGTTATTGTTATTGATTCTGATAACAATAAACTAGATCTATTAGTCAGTGAAGAAGAATTAGCTGAAAGAAGAAAGGCATGGGTCAAACCAGCTCCAAGATACACTAGGGGTACATTAGCTAAATATTCTAAGTTAGTTTCTGATGCTTCTCATGGTTGTGTCTTAGATGCTGATGAAGAATAGATCTTTTTTTCAAATTATTCTAATAATTGACATTATTATTAGTATTTTTTTCATTCATTTATTTTAAGTTTGGTGTTATTCAGTTTTGTTAATAGTGGGGAGTTAAATCGGTTTTGTCCTATTGAAAGGATCTTGTATATCAATACTATTTATTCTGTTCATTTTCATAGATGTTCATGCATATTATTATATTATTTTTAAATTTTAAATTAAACAATTGAATTGTGGTTTATTAATGTTTTATTTTTATTTATTTTTTTTTTTTTTTTTGATGTTTGAAATTATATGTTTTTGATAATTCAAAAGTTTGCAAATGAATTGTAACCATTATTAATGCATGTTTGTTTAACTAATTTGACCTAGATTTTAAATGATATTTTCTGTGTATCGATTTTTAAAGGGAGCCTTGAACCTAGTTTGGATCCATAATTTGAAAATTACTACTAGACTTCAATTCTCCAAATCTGATTGTTTGTAAGTACTAGAGTGTTTTGGATTATCACTAATACATAATTCTGTAGATAATTTCAACTAATCATGCGAGATGAACATAAGTAATTACTAGTCACAATATGACTAGCAATATTATGCCATTATAATCAGAAATACTACAAGTATTCAACTGGCTGTACTATTAAATGACCATATTAATTATATATATATTTCAAAATATTTTATACCACATCATAATATTTTCGTTTTCAAAAGAACAAAATCTCTATCATTCTTTCTATTAAATATCGGATAGGGCCCGTAGGTTATCCGGAATAACTGGCATATATCATACTTCTAAATATCAAAATACTCACTTCTTAGCGTAAATAAGTACAGCCATGTATATTACTGTCCCAGAGAAACCGAATTACTTATAAGAGAATCAAATTGAATAATATTCTAGTTATGGTACAAGTAAGGTGTCCGAACCAGCGATGAGGTCAAAATTTTAGTGAACTTTCAACATTAGAGAAACTGATAGAGATCAATCATATTACTGTATTTATAGAAGAGCAAAAATGCCTGGAGTCGAAGCAATATTCACTGGTGCAAACAGACACACCCATGTTGCCGATGTTCACCCAACAAAACATATTGTTGCATTTGGGGCAGGTAATACCATTGCACTATGGGATCCATTATCAAAATGTTCATTTGGTATCTATTCAACTTTGAAAGGTCATACCAAAGAAGTCACATGTGTTAAATTCATTCCAAATACAGATTATTTAGTCTCTGCATCTGAAGATTCTTTAGTTAAACTATGGAGATTTAAAAACTCTACTGATTTGGAATTTGTCAAAGATTTAGAATTTCATGATGAATCTGTTTTGTGTTTGGGTATCTATAACAGATATTTCACCACAGGAGATACGACTGGACAAATCGCCATCTGGTATTTAAGCATTAATGGTGATGTTACCAAATTACATACTTTTGAAAGTAAATCTGGTGTTTTACCTTTAGCTTTAGCCATTCAAGAGATTTTAGAAAACGAATTCATTTTAGCATTAGGTGGTTCTAAAAACCAAGTATTTATTTATTCATTCACATACTTTGACTCTAAATTTGATAAGTTCAATCTTGTTGCTTCTTTAGAAGGTCATGAAGATTGGATCAAAGCTTTAGCTTTCAAAAAACAAAAAACTGGTGATTATTTATTAGCTTCTGGTTCTCAAGATAAATATATTAGATTATGGAGAATTAGAACAAATGATTTAATTGATAGATCAGATGAAGATGAATCTAAATTACTACTATTAAGTAATAAGCAATATAAATTTGATATTAATGAAACTAAAGTTGCCATTAATTTTGAAGCTTTAATCATGGGTCATGATGACTGGATTTCCTCATTGAAATGGCATGACGATAAATTACAATTAATTGCATCAAGTGCAGATACAGCTCTGATGGTTTGGCAACCGGATGAAATTTCAGGTATTTGGATTTGTAATTCAAGATTAGGTGAAATAAGTTCAAAAGGTGCAAGTACCGCAACCGGGTCATCAGGTGGATTCTGGTCGTCATTATGGTTTGCGGATGAAAATGAAACTGAATACGTTCTAACTAATGGTAAAACTGGTGCTTTTAGAATTTGGAGATTAATTGACGATGATACCTGGGAGCAAATCTTAGCAGTTAGTGGTTGTACAAGACATTGCACTGATTTATCATGGTCAACCAATGGTGAATACTTATTATCAACTTCATTAGACCAAACTACAAGACTATATTCACAATGGGTATTTAACTCAGATGGATCAAAACGTCCAATCAAAACATGGCATGAATTTGCCAGACCTCAAATACATGGTTATGATATGGTGTGTATTTCAACTTTGTCTAACACAAGATTTATTTCAGGTGGTGATGAAAAAATTTTAAGATCGTTTGATGAACCTAAAGGTGTTGCCAAAATATTATCGAAATTTTGTGATATTCAAAGTGATGATGTTTCAATCATGCCTGAATCTGCAGCGTTACCAGCATTAGGGTTATCTAATAAAGCCACTACTGATGCTGAAGAATCAGCACCAAGACCAGATCAAGATCAATTGAGAGAAACTGATGATAGCAATAACATTTCATTTGAAATTCTAAGTTCTTTAGAAATGCCACCATTTGAAGATCATTTACAAAGACATACATTATGGCCTGAAATTGAAAAATTATATGGACATGGTTATGAAATAGTTTCAGTTGATTCAAGTCCTGATAAGAAATTAATTGCAACTTCATGTAAATCAAATACTCAACAACATGCAGTTATTAGAGTTTTTGACAGTGAAAGTTGGCAAGAATTGAAACCAAATTTGAAATTACATGATTTAACAGTTACAAGGGTTAAATTTTCACCAAACGGTAAATATTTATTAACAGTTTCAAGAGATCGTCAATTTGGTTTATTTGAAAGAAGTTTTGAAGATAATTCGTTTAAACTAATTAACCACAACGTTAAAGCGCATACAAGAATCATCTGGGATTGTTCTTGGTCTCCATTAGGATTTGGTATGTTTTTTTTCACTGCATCAAGAGATAAATCAATCAAAGCATGGAAAATCAACGAAGATCAAGATGGTTCAGTTTCTGTAGAAAATATCATTCAAGCCAAATTTAATTCACCAGTTACTTCACTAGACATTCATAAAGAAATAGTCAATGGTAAATTAGTGATTTGCATCGGTTTAGAGAACGGTTCTGTTATTGTTTACTCGTTTGATAAAGATAAATTCACACATGTTTATACGTTTGATGATTCTGTGACTCCAGCAGATAGAATTTCCAGAGCAAATTGGAGTTGTCGGGTGGGTGACAAACTACTATTAGCTGTTGCTTCCTATGATCATTCAACAAGAATCTTTTCTCTAGAAAAAGATTTGATTGTATAATACATTCAATCTCATCTCATCTCCCAAAAAATATTTGTGTAAAAAAATACAAACACTATTCTCTAATAAAAACTACTTCCGTATTAAATAAAAAAGAGCAATTATCCTTAGTTGCTGATAAATTAGATAGTCATTACACTAAAGTGATCACTACCAAATCTGACAACACAATCTACAGTTCCTCTGATTCGTATCAGTTACAATCAAGTTTCTGATCTCAAATTTTGATTGACTCTCACTAATACTTTTGGGTGATCTCGATTTTGCTCACCATGTTCCTTCCATTCAAAGTCTCACATAAACTGAAGAGATTCAGGTCAATTTCAATAGCCATGATCACACTAGTGATAATGTTCTACTATATGTTCCTGAATGAAGAATATACTATGAATCAACATTTAGAAGAAGAAGAATTACCCAGAATCACAGAAGAGAAAGTCGAAGGTACTATAAATAATGAGAAAATTGAGCTTGCCACCGAAGAAGGACTAAGGCGAAAGAATAAGTATTTTCCTTTGTTAGGACAAGAAAGATCAAGAACTAAATTCTCAAGTGTTGTACCAGAAGATTATTTCAATAATCAAAACAGTTTTATTCTGAGAGATTTTAAAAAACAATATCATTATCAGATGGGGAAAGAGAATTATTTTAAATTACCAAAAGTCTCAAAGCCTGACGATTATCCATTAATACAATCTACTTATTTTAACGATGGTGGTTTAAAAGACATCAAAAAATTGGAACGAATTTCAAAAGCATTTAATCAATCTTGGAGTATCTATACTAAATTCGGTTATGGACATGATGAAGTAACTCCAATAAGTCATAAACCTCATGATCCATTTAACGGATGGGCTGCGACGCTAATTGATTCTTTAGATACATTGATTTTAATGGGTAAAGACGAAGAATTCTCAAAAGCTTTACAATTTATTGAAAAAATGAATTTCAAACAGTCATTTAGAGAAGATATTCCCTTATTTGAAAACGTGATCCGTATTTTAGCTGGTCTAATAAGTGGATATGAGTTTTCAAATAAAAAACTGCTATTAGAAAAGGCAAAAGATTTAGCAGATTTCTTAATGGAAGCATTTGATACACCAAATAATATGCCATTGTTGTATTATGAGTGGAATAATCAAATTCAAAACAGGTTTGCTTCAAAAGAAGCATCGTTAGCTGAAGTTGGATCAATGTCATTAGAATTCTCAAGATTATCTCAATTGACTAATGATAACAAATATTTTGATGCAATTTCAAGAATTACTAAATTATTTTATGAATCTAAGGACGAAGGATTTCATCTAGTAGGGTTATATACTAAGAAAGTTGATATATCAGGATGTAAGGTATTGAATAATCATGAAATTAAAAAAGGATTACACTTAAATAATCCTAAAGTTATCAAATCTATTAAAGATGGGGATTACGTTTATTGTTTATTAACAGACAAGATTATTACCCAAAAGAATCGAATACAAGAGTATTCAATAGGTGGATTAGCTGATTCATTTTATGAATATTTACCAAAAATGTATCATTTATTAAGAGGTTCAGATTTTAAACAAACTGGGATATATAAAGAAATGTATTTAAATACAATTTCCAAAATTAAAGAATTCATGATATTTAAACCAAGAATTCCTGAAAACAAAGATATTTTATTCATATCATCACTGAAGACATTTTACAATGAAGATGAATCAAACCTGGAAATTACAATTGATCAAGATTTAGAAATGCAACATCTAAGTTGTTTCGCAGGTGGAATGATCGCATTAGGTTCAAGATTATTTGATCTACCTGATGATCTTAATCTTGCAGGGAATATAACTTTAGGGTGTGTGGAAATGTATAAAAGATTAAAAATAATGCCTGAAGTTATATGGGTTGATAAACAATTAAATGATAATGACGTATATGATGAAAAAGAAAGATTGAAAATGTTAAAGACTGTTAAATTTGGTGGTTCAATCATTTCAAATGATGACAAGTATTCAGTTAATATTGAAATTGTTGATAACGATGATGAAGAACTTAAAAAAGCAATCAAGAATGCAGAATCTGTTATTATTGACAAAAGAGATAAAACAGAAGAATTTGACCTAACGAGAAAGAGATTAGGGCAAGCGATTAGCATATCTACTGACACTAAAAATAAGAACAAGAATTCGAATTTGGATGAAGTTAATAAAAGAATCAATGAAAAGGATAGAGTTCAATTATTCCCACCTTTAAAGGAATTCACTAATGGTGAAACTATATGGCAGTTTGGAAATACATATAATCAACCGTTATGGTTAAATAAAATGGATCCACAATACATTTTAAGACCAGAGGCAATTGAATCCGTTTTATACATGTATAGAATCACAGGAGATTCCAAGTGGAGAGAATATGGATGGATGATGTGGGAAAACATTGAAAAATATACTAAAACTAAGAATGGAGATATTGCATCAATTTCTGATGTTACTAATCTTGATGATGATGCTACGTTCGTTGATACTTTAGAAAGTTTTTGGTTTAGTGAAACTTTAAAATATTTCTATTTATTGTTTGATGATGTGACTGTTTGGAGTTTTGATGATTATGTTTTCAACACTGAAGCTCATCCATTCAAATTAATATGATAATACATACTTAAAACTGTTTAATGTTTTAAATCTAAATTTAAATTGTATATATTGTATTTGTATTAAACGACTCTCCAATTTTTCAATAATTTCAGATGTTGGAAATTTTTATAATCACCAGTCATACCATCATGGAATGCTTTAAAATAATACCAAGTGAAAATGACCAACACGAAACATATCAAATAAATGATATAATGAACACTTTTCAATTTAGTTTGCTTTAAACTCAATTCTAAAATATAACCAAAAACGAAAATTGCAAAATATAAAGCAGGTACGTAATGATGAACATAAGTGACTCTTCCCATGATAACGAATGGTAAATAATGTGTAGCCCAAGCCATGAAAGGATATAATCCTTTCATTACAAAGTCATAAAGATCATTCAATTGCCAGTCTAAAGTTTGTCTTTGATATTTTAAAATATAAGTTAATGTAACAAGAATGAATGCAATTATTGAAATTGAAGAAATCCATGTATTGAAAACACCACCAATTAAAAAGAATCTAATATCTCTTGTTCCCCAACCACACATTCTTAAACCTAAATATAATGTTGGCCATTGCCACCATTTTGAAGCTAAAGCATCGAATTTATCAGGATCTGGAACTAATGCATTATTAGAAGCAGCCATTGCGAAATTAATACCAATAAAATCTGTCCAAAAATTAGAACGTGGTGGTTTATAATAAATATCTGGTACTAATTTTGAATTTATATGTTTTTCAATGTTCCACCAAGTTGATTTATCATATTTTGACCACGATGGTTTACAAACGACTTCACTTTGTTTAAAACCCCATGCTGGGTATGAAGCACCTGTTGTGGCCAAATAACAACCAAGATCAACGTGTTTGATTCTGAATGAAGTTGATAAAGGATGAAGGATTGTAGAGTTTTCTTTAGGGTATGAAGAATTAGATGATGGTACTTGTTGAACGATTTCAATTTTCCAATTATCTTTTGAATCACCAATTTTTTCATTACCATAACCTGAAACTTCATAAAATTTTTTAGTGACATGGGCAGGAATTGGATGAGAATGTAAATTGGCATTAGTAGATTTATGAACTATTCTTAAAATATCACCATCAGTGACGAAATCATTTGAATCTGAAGTTATTGTTTTATTTGAATTTTTAGTATATTTGAAAACCCAATTATTATTTCCATCAGAATGTCCATAACCTGTGACTTGTTGTTGATTTGAACCTTCAGGGTATATTTGAACGTGAGAGTGTAATAAATTAGGACTTAAACCATGAGATCTAATCGTAACTTCAGAACCATAAATGATATCTCTTGGTGTGTTTTCAATTTTATTGTTTTCTAAATTGACTTGAAATAAAGATGATGTTGAAGCATCACCAGTACCTGATTTGTATAAAAGGGCAAAATGTATCTTGAAGCAAAGTAGATAAATTGTAAATGGGATGAAAATCAATGATACAATTCTAATACTCCAATGTTTCAAATATAATTTCCATGAAATCTCTTTATCTAAGAATTTTTCGAATAAATCTTGAATAGTATAGGCACCAACAATAACAGTGATGAATAAACCAACCCATTTAACAGAACAAACACAACCAATTGAAACACCTGATAAAATCATCCATAGGTACCAAGTGACGGTGAACTCCCTTTTAGCAACTCTAAGAGAATGAATTTTAACCATTGTTAAAAACGTAGTAGCTGTAAAGAATAATAAAATAGAATCTAATAAAATGAATTTACCTAATGCAATATAAGAAGTTTCTAAAGTGACCATTAAAGTGATTAAAATTGTAGTTAAAAGTTGTAACTCTAACCATTTAGAGATGTAATAAGTAACAGGAATGACCAAAGTTGAAAAAACAGCATTAAAGATTCTCATTATTTTAAAATCACAACCTTCTGGGTATAAAGTACCTGATTTAAATTCAAAATCACCATTAAAACCAGCTATATATTCACTTAAAGCGATTAACATTTTACCTAAAGGTGGATGAACGTCATGATAAAATTCATGTTTGATGTAATAAGAACCGAATTTCCCAAAATGAGCTTCATCCCAAACGACTTTCTTACTCTTATCGATATCAATTGTACGGATATAAAGACCAACTAAAGTAAAGAATAAAGGGATTAAGAATTCTAGATATGTTAGTTTGTTGAAAAACGAATAATTGCCAGTAGGTTTAACATCATTTTCTGAAGAGCCCTTTGAGTCAATTGAATTGTCAAGCAACGACTTCTCTTCTTCAGTGGACATTTTTTTTTTTTTTTTTTTTTTTTGATGATGATTTGATCGGGTGAGATACAAATATTCAAAAGTTTGTATGTTTTTTTTTTCAGTACGTGTTATTTTTATTTATTTTAGTAATTTTATTATGCTTATATAATTTCTACACAGTAAATGATATTCATTCGAGTCCCAATGCCTTTATAACCAACTGTTCCAGTTTTTTCCCTTTGAAACGGTTCACATTCGATTCCAAACTTAAAACGTTGAGCAATTCGTCAATCTCATCGATTCCATCAACTATCAAAATCAAACATCTGAAGTTTCCCTGTAAGAACACATTAGTTGCCCTGACCAGCACTTTCACTCCACGCAGGTACACCTCCATGGCGAATGAGTTATCACCACTCAGGCTCTGTCTTAAGGTCCATTGGTTTTGTAATTTGCTTTGAATTATCACGTCTAAGGAGTCTGTGGGACCGTTTGATAAAGATGGGTGTAACTGCTGAGCCGTCTGATACGATTTGTCGTTGATGATGATCTTGGAGTCTTTCAAGGATTGTGAGGTGGTGGAGACCTGGTACATGAACCTGTTGTCATTGCTTGATTTGAACACTTTGATGTCGAGAGTCCATGGAGGCAGATTGTGAGGTAGATAGATGGGATTTGAGAGTGTTGCGTGGATGGATGAGATTGTGTTTGGCGTGGAGAGTGGAGGAGACAGGATGATCATAGTGTGTGTGTGTCTGGGGGGCGTGAGAGAAAGAGTGTGTGTGATTGTGTGTATGATTTAGTAGTGGTAAAAAATGTGCTTTTTTGTGGAAACATTTTTTTTTTTTTTCTTCATTCGGCAAATCTCAACTTCTTTTTTGGTGTTTCATCATCGACTTCACTTTCATCGTCACTTTCAGCAACTTCTTCGTCTGAGGAATCGTCCTCGTAGGTAGGCAGCACGTTATCGTTACTCTTCTCTTTAATCTGATCATTCAGCAATTTTTTAATTTCGATTTCTTTTGATTTTGAGCCTCTATTCTTTCTAAGTTGTTCCTTATGGATATCGTCTTGTAATTCTTTTAGTTCTTCAATCGTTTCATTCAACTTGGATGCCAATTCTCTCAACTGATCCTCATCTTGTGATTGAAGATATAAATGATATTTTTTCTGGAACATCCCAACGATTCCATCAGTTGAGATATCTTTGATACCGTTATCATTTTCCTTCATCTTGCCTATTTCTGGCACTTTCACTTTTTGGGCACTTTCCAATTCAATGACTTTATCAAATATTCCTCTATCTTTCCATATCTTGACTAATTTAGCAATCCTCATCTTATCACCTTCACTTGATTGGAAATAAAGGTCGTTAATAATTCTACCCAACTCTTCACCAAATGCACTAAGGAAACCAGAATCAACAATTTCGACACCCGCCTCCTTCTGCTTGTTCTTCAACCGTAGCTTGCTCTGCTGAACGACGTCATTCGCCAGATATAGTAACGTTATTGTCTTTTTAGGATTCGCTTCCAGATACTCAGACCATTTCTTGACGATTTGAGACGCGTATCGATGGTAGAAAAGAACCCACTGCGACGTTGAAGTGATGCTGTCCTGAGTCCCCGACAGCGAGTCCAATTTCGCTTGAAATGCTTCAATTGTGAATGACATTCTTTGTTCTCAATTCTCTTTACATTTTATACGTGTAAAAAAAAAAAAATTGAATTTTTGTTTTTTTTTTTTTTTTTTTTTTTTTTTACCGTTTATCGGAATAAATTAATTATGTCCAACTTATAACCCTTTTCTAAAATTCAAGTATATAAAAATGGCTGATAAATTCCCTGAAATCGAACTCAACACAACTGAAGCTCCGCTAAGCGACGACTTACTCGCTAGGGAGAAAGAACTATTGGGAGAAGACGCCCAACAGTTCCAGCAAGATGATGATTTCAACTACGAAGAACAAGATGAAGAACAACAGTTCAAACAGCAATTCCCAGAAGTTGAAGAATCTGTTGCACATTTAACCATCAGTGAACCAGAAGAAGTAGAGGAAATATCTACACCTGTTACCAAAGAAGAATCAGATGCGGTTAAGGAATGGAAAGAACGTTTTGAGTTAGAAATTAATCAACGTGATGCAAATGATTTAAAAATCACTGAACAAACAAGACTTGAAGCTGAAAAGCAATTAGATGATTTTTATGAATCTTATAACGTTAAAAGAGATGAAAACATTGCCAAAGTCGCTAAACAAGCTGAAGAATTCATTGAAAAAAGAGATTCTTTCTTTAATGAATCAAACGTTTGGAGAAGATCATTACAATTAATTAAAGATTTACCTGAAAATAAAAGATTTAAACAAGTCTTAGAAGCAAAAGTTAGATCCATTCAAGATTAAGTAAAATGAATTATAAATAAATGTTTTTTTTTTTTCTTCTTTTTTTTTACATTTGTATACCCAAATATAATTAAATTTATACCCTCCATAAAATAGCCAATAATAAAACCTATAAAACCCATAAAAAAAAAAATAATAATAAAATAAATAATCACGTTTCATTCCCCATTAATACTCTTTCTCAAACTTTGTAATCTGTTACTAATACTCTCAATATACTTCAATATCATTTGTTTATCAGATTCTTGTAAATTATTATCATTTTCATCATTTTCATCATCTTTTTCTAATAATGCTTCCAACATCCAAATAGAGGTAGTATAAGCTAATTCACAACCAATTAGATTTTCAACTATAACTGGATTGTTATTCATGTTGTTTATTTCTAATTTTGCAGTGTTTTTAGCTATTTCTAATGCTCTATTATAAATTAAAGATTCACTATAAATTTTTTTAAAATTTGATTGAAAATTAGAATTTTTTAAATATAATTTATTTTCTGATTCTTTTAATTTTAATTTAACAAATTCTGCTTTACTTAAACATTCATTAAATCTTTCTCTAATCCATTGAACTAATTCATTTAATCTAACCGTTAATGTCATATTGGAATTTAATGAATCATTGTTTTTATGCCACCAATCACTTGCAAGATTCATTGCCTTTGATAATAATGACAACGTCTTAACGTATAATAAAACAGCTTCATCAGATAAAATTTTAACAACTTCTGGTGGAATATCATCATTATGATCTTCATCATCTTCAATTGCAAAAGTTGATGATGATGGTGGTGATGGTATTAATTGAGAAAATTTAACTTCTGCAAATATATTTATAACATGAGCCTTTGTTGCTAAATTTTCTAATTGTTGAATAATAGTTTTATTAGGATTATTAGTTGATGATAATTGATTTGGATTCATTAATATATCATTCATGAATTCAAAGTTATTAATCTTGTTAGAAATTGGTGGATTTGGTATAATTGTAGTATTTAAATTTTGATGATTAATATCATTATTACTACCAAATAACCTTGTACTTGCTAATCCTAATGCTTTAGATAATGCATTTGTTGGTGATAATGAAATTGATAATCTTCTTGTTTCAAATGATGGTCTTCTATCGTTAGAACTACCTGAACTTGTTCTTGATGAACGACGTTGATGATTTGTAGGTAATGCAATTGCTCCTATCCCTGTTCCTGCGTTAGCTAATTCATCTGCTAATGCATTAATTTCAACTGATTTTTTTTCAATGACAACGTATTCTTTTTCAATGAAAACATCTGAGTTTTTTAATTGTTTAAATTGAGGTTTATTGATTGATTGAATGTCTTGTTTGGAAATTTGTGTTATTTTATCCATTTTTTTTTCAACTAATTTATTGTTTTTATCATCATTGTTTTTATCATCATTGTTTTTATTAATATCATCACTGTTTTTATTATTATCATCATCATTATTATTATCATCATCCTCTTCTAAAATCTTATTATTAATGATCCCACCTTTAGTAATATATTCACTAATGAACAAATTTTCATCGTCGTTATTTGATTTAATCACAATATTTTGATTAATATCATCCTTCAACAATGTTTGCAAATCATAATTGACAACATCATTTTCAAAAAATTCATTAAACCCCATTCTTTCAGTTGGTTCAAATTTTAATAGAGAATTGATTAATTTTTTAATTTGTGGATCAACTAAATCACTTATTTGAGTTGGGAAATGGATTTTATCTTTTGATTTTTTAATCTTATTCAACAATTCTAAATGATTTGAAGCTCTAAATGGAGGTTTACCAACAGACATTTCATATAAAACAGCTCCAACAGACCAAAGATCTGCCTTTGCTGTATATTTTTGATAGTTTAAAATCTCTGGAGCCATGTATAGTGGTGATCCACATAAAGTTTCAGCAAGTGAAGTATTTGGTAAAAATCTAGCAAACCCAAAATCAGCAATTTTTAAAATAGGTAAATCATATAACCCAACAAATCCCATTTCATTGAAACTAGATTCATCATAAATTGGTGGTGATAATAATAAATTTTGTGGTTTAATATCTCTATGAACTAAATTTTTACTTCTTAAAAATTTTAAAGCTGATGATAATTGTTTTAAATAATTTAAAACTAGGACTTTATTCAATCCATTGAATTTCTCAACATTAGGTGATGGATATTTATTGAACATTGTTTTAATTAATGGATGCTTTTCAACTAATTCATTTTTTTTTCTAATAAAATAAGATAAATCACCTAATGAGCAATATTCCATTATTAAATGGAAATGACTATCAGTTTGTTTATAGTCTAACAATTCCACAATTTGAGGATGTTTCAAATCTTTAAGGATAGAGGTTTCAATTTCTAGATTCTCTAGTAGTTTTTTGTTCTTCAACAAAGAACGACTCACTGATTTGATTGCTATTGGTTTATGATTTTTCAAATCAACACCTTTATAAACATTAGCAAAAGAACCACGACCTATTTCATTTCCGACTTTATACCAGCCTATGATTTTGGGTTCATTCGACATTGTTCGTGAGTATTATATTGATGATGATGATTGTTCTTATTAATAATGATATATATATATGAAAGGGGTTTTATTATTAATTATTTTTATTATTAATTTTGGTCTTTGATGGCGAATATCAAACAAAAGCTGTTGCGATCTAAATCGATGGGAAAAAAAAATATAAGTAAATTCCTTGCTTGTTTTCTTCCCTATGATCTTGTTGATATATATGATCAATTACAATAAAAATTGCAATTAATTTCAACTTAAATAAACTAAAAGAATTATATTTATACGAATTTTTTTAAACGAATGACTGATAAGAAAAGATGCTGCGCGAACCAAAATTACAGAGCGCGAAGAGTCATGAGCGATGAGAAAGAATGAATAGAGCAGCAGCAGCAGCAGCTCTCATTAGATTGATGGATATTCGTCAAACTCTGAAGGAATTCCGAGCTCAGACTTGAAATAGTCTCTAGAAACTCCATTCAGCTTCTTAAAATAATCCATCAAGGCTTCAAGGTTATCAATGATCAATTCACCTAGTTCAACATATTGATTCAATTTGAATTTCAATTCTAAAACATTGAACGAGTTTAATTCTAATTCATTTTTCAATTCATCGTTTCTTGTTTGCAAATCATTGATTTTAGCTAACTTATTCATTGATTCCTTCACAGATTTCCTTTTCTTTTTCCCATCAATGATCAATTTTTTCAAATCATCTCTCTTTTGTTGCAATTCCTGCAATTTTCTAAGCTTTAAATTTTTCAACTTGATCAAATTCTTCAATTTATCATATTTGAAACACCAATAAACAATACTTATCCCACACTTCTCGTTCTTGATCAAATCATCATCAATCAACCCTTGAAGAAGATCCTTGATTTGGATTGGATGGATCCCAACGTATTTCGATCCAAGAGTCTCGATTTCTTTGATACTATAGAATGAGTGCTGGTTAGTAAAGAACTCCAATAACTTTACACGTTTCTCTTCTACAGTGAGCCCCTTCTTAGATTTTGGCGGCTGGGTCCGTGGTGTCAGTAATACTTTCCGGAAATGGAGTAGGCACAGATTGGTGGTATTTCAAACCATTATGAGGTTGATTTATAAGTGATGACAGTAGGATAACTTTTTTTCCCCCCCATTAAAAATAATTGTAAAAAAAAAAAAAAAAAATTCCCGATAAAATTCACCTTCTTTAATGTGTAATAACAAGTTACGACAATGTTCTCATCAAAGAAGTCAGCGAAGAGAACAGAACACATTTTGATGGACCTCATCAACGACAAGGACAACGCCAATAGATGTGGTGAATGTGGTGCTACTTTTCCTACGTGGGCTTCTGTCAATTTAGGGTTATTCTTATGTGGAAGATGTGCTTCATTACATAGAAATTTATCAGAAGATATTAGTATTGTCAAGAGTTTGACTTTGGATAAATGGACTGAAGCAGATTTGGACAATTTAAGTGATATTGGGAATAAAAACTGTAGGAGGTTTTGGAATCCAAAGAAAGTACCATTCCCATTTGATGATGATGATAAAGATGAAATTTTTATATATTTAAGAGATAAATACGTTAAGGGGAAGTTCAGATATGATGAAATAAAGAAAGAAGATTATAGATTAGATTTGAGAGGTTCTAATAGAAGAGATAGATTTATTAAATCATCATCAAATTCAAGACGTGGTGGAAGAATCCCAAATTTAAGTCATAGAGACATCCCAGAGATTGAAAGATTAAAATATCGTAAATTAGAGCCAGTATTAAAATCAAAAGGTTTCACTAACACTGATGATAACTATGAAGCTTTGAGTTTATCAAAAGGTGATATCAAACTGTCAATTGATATTTTAACAAATGATAGAAATAAGAATGATTCTGACGAAGTTAAACCTCCTTTACCTAAAAGACCAGGTCAATCTCAACCCGAATCTCAGCATATTCCTCAAGTCACTGCAACTACTGACTGGTGGGCAAATAATACTGTCACTACCACTCCTTCAGGCTTAATTGAACCACCTCAACAATATTTAGATCCACAAACAGGTATAATTTATGTTGATCCAGTTCAACAACAACTATATGAGCAACAACAATTACAATTACAACAAACCAATGCAGTCTTTGTTAATCCTTCTTTTCAAATGCAACCTCAACAAACTGGATTAGATAAAAACAAATTGTTATCGTTATATAATCAACCAACTCAAGGTCAAACTCAAGGACAATACAATCAAATTCAACCTCAAATGACTCAACAAACAACTCAAGGTCAATTCAATAATGGGTTATATCAACAACAACAATATAATCAACAATTCCAACAACCTCAACAAACACAAGGTCAATATAATCAATTTGTTCAACAACAGCAAAATTATGGACTATATTGAATGTCAATGATTGATTTTGATGTTATATATATATATATATATATATATATATGTAAATATTGGTTGATATCCGTAATTTATGTACTCAATAAATCAAAACAGGTAAATTATGCCAAATGTAAATCAAAAAATCTTTGTAATATTCTTAACTAGATATTACACTACAATACACACTACTGTAATCTGGTCACATGATGTGACATTTGTGTCAAATATCTTGACTTCATAGAAATAAAAACTTTGAACTGGTTGAAATTGAAACAAGTCTAATGATCAATATTCCAGTGAATGACCTCTTCTTTTCAAGGAATGCTAATTAATTCTATGATAAATCATGAGATTATTGTGTTTAGAGATTGGATGAATTTTACTACTTCAAGTGTTGAGAATTTATCGGAATCCTGAACATGTCAATATAATTAATTGTTATGTGCTTTCTAACTTTTAAAATTCATAACTATAAACTATAATCAAAGAGTATAAATCTATAAGATAAACTGTACAGGCCAATTGATGATTTTAACTTTTAAGTCTCTACATATAAACTTAACCTAATAAATGATTAAGTTTATGGAATTACGGAATTAAAATCGGAGAATGGGGGGCTGGTGACGTAATCGTTACATAATAAACATGACAGGACAGATACCCGCCCAATCACAATCGCCGCAAAAGTAAACATCCGGACACCTCGTCCCCAGTAAGCCGAGCTCGCAAAAGTCCCTTCCCATTTTCTCTCGGTACCGTTTTCAGTTAAATAGAATCTTTTATTGGGATTCCTCAAGGACAAATTGTCCAATTAAATCGCTTAGAATTGATGATTATCATATACAACATCATCAATGATTCACTCATTATTGTAGTTAATATTCAATTCAATCATGGTACAAGTACTACCATTCTACTCATCTCATCCATACCTACACACTCATGTACTTTATATACAACCTCTACATAGTAAAAATTCACCATATTATCACTATCCCACCAAACACAATTTTACCCGAATTATCGCAACTCATCTTCACCAATGAATGACCGCTCCATTCTCATCAAAAATCATCCATAAATAAAATAACATAAAACCATCAACTAATCCTTTTTTTTTTTTTCCTAATTAATTTTTTTCAATTTAAACTTCACCTCACATTATAAACAGTTAATTATTATTTACTAATGTTGGCTGCTCGTACTTCATTAAAGAACCCAAGGCTGGTTCGTAGTTTAGCTACTGTTTCTGAAATTGGTTTAGATTCAAAAGTTAACCAAAATTTATTAGAAACTCATTCCTTCATTCAATATAAAAAACATTTGGAAAACGTTAATATCGTTAGAGAAAGATTAGGAAGACCTTTAACTTACGCTGAAAAAATTCTATATGGTCATTTAGATAAACCTCATGAACAAGAAATCACCAGAGGGGTTTCTTATTTAAAATTAAGACCTGATAGAGTTGCATGTCAAGATGCTACTGCTCAAATGGCTATCTTACAATTTATGTCTGCTGGTTTACCAGAAGTTGCCACTCCAACCACCGTTCACTGTGATCATTTAATTCAAGCTCAAGTTGGTGGTCCAAAAGATTTAGCAAGAGCTAAAGCTTTAAACAAAGAAGTTTATGATTTCTTAGCAACTGCTACTGCTAAATATAACATTGGTTTCTGGCAACCAGGTTCTGGTATCATTCATCAAATCGTTTTAGAAAATTACGCTTTCCCAGGTGCTTTAATCATTGGTACCGATTCTCATACTCCAAATGCTGGTGGTTTAGGTCAATTAGCTATCGGTGTTGGTGGTGCTGATGCCGTTGATGTTATGGCTGATCTACCATGGGAATTAAAAGCTCCAAAAATTATGGGTGTTAAATTAACAGGTAAAATGAATGGTTGGACTTCTCCAAAAGATATTATCTTGAAATTAGCTGGTATTACTACTGTTAAAGGTGGTACTGGTAAAATTGTTGAATATTTCGGTGATGGTGTTGACACTTTCTCATGTACTGGTATGGGTACCATCTGTAATATGGGTGCTGAAATCGGTGCTACTACTTCAGTTTTCCCATTCAACAAATCAATGGTTGATTATTTAAATGCCACTGGTAGAAATAAAATTGCTGAATTCGCTACTGTTTATCAAAAAGATTTCTTATCAGCTGATAAAGGTGCTGAATATGATGAAGTTTATGAAATTGATTTAAACACTTTAGAGCCACATGTTAATGGTCCATTCACTCCAGATTTAGCTACTCCAATCTCTAAATTAAAAGATGTTGCCGTTAAAAACGATTGGCCATTAGAAGTTAAAGTTGGTTTAATCGGTTCTTGTACTAACTCTTCTTATGAAGATATGTCAAGATCAGCTTCCATCATTAAAGATGCTGCTGCTCATGGTATCAAATCAAAAGCTTTATTCACTGTTACTCCAGGTTCTGAACAAATTAGAGCAACCATTGCCAGAGATGGTCAATTAGAAACTTTCGAAGAATTTGGTGGTATTGTTTTAGCTAATGC